>JAVIAB010000145.1:802500-813236 GCA_032433765.1 Megaustenia siamemsis | reverse complement strand
GTTAATTCTATACTGTGGAAGTGTTGTTATTCTATACTATAGAAGTGTTGTTAATCTATACTGTAAAAGTGTTGTTAATTCTATACCATGGAAGTGTTGTTAGTTCTATACTATAGAAGTGTTGTTAATTCTATACTGTAAAAGTGTTGTTTACAGTACTATACTGTAAAAGTGTTGTTAATTCTATACTGTAAAAGTGTTGTTAATTCTATACCATGGAAGTGTTGTTAATTCTATACCATGGAAGTGTTGCTAATTCTATACCATGGAAGTGTTGTTAATTCTATACTATAGAAGTCTTGGTAATTCTATACTGTAAAAGTGTTGTTTACAGTAGTACTATACTGTAAAAGTGTTGTTAATTCTATACTGTAAAAGTGCTGTTAATCCTATACTGTAAAAGTGTTGTTAATTCTATACCATGGAAGTGTTGTTAATTTCTATACCATGGAAGTGTTGTTAATTCTATACCATGGAAGTGTTGTTAATTCTATACTATAGAAGTCTTGGTAAATCTATACTGTAAAAGTGTTGTTTAATTCTATACTGTAGTTTAAATTTTAACATGAAAGCTCCACTGTTTATTTGGACCAGAATTGTCATTTATTCTATAACATCTCTCTAGCACAAGTTGAACAACCTATTTGGGACCAGAATTGCCATTTATTCTATAACTTCTCTCTAGCACAAGTTGAACAACCTATTTGGGACCAGAATTGTCATTTATTCTATAACTTCTCTCTAGCACAAGTTGAACAACCTATTTGGGACCAGAATTGCCATTTATTCTATAACTTCTCTCTAGCACAAGTTGAACAACCTATTTGGACCAGAATTGTCATTTATTCTATAACATCTCTCTAGCACAAGTTGAACAACCTATTTGGGACCAGAATGTCATTTATTCTATAACTTCTCTCTAGCACAAGTTGAACAACCTATTTGGGACCAGAATTGTCATTTATTCTATAACTTCTCACTAGCACAAGTTGAACAACCTATTTGGGACCAGAATTGTCATTTATTCTATAACATCTCTCTAGCACAAGTTGAACAACCTATTTGGGACCAGAATTGTCATTTATTCTATAACATCTCTCTAGCACAAGTGAACAACCTATTTGGGACCAGAATTGTCATTTATTCTATAACTTCTCTCTAGCACAAGTTGAACAACCTATTTGGGACCAGAATTGCCATTTATTCTATAACTTCTCTCTAGCACAAGTTGAACAACCTATTTGGGACCAGAATTGTCATTTATTCTATAACTTCTCTCTAGCACAAGTTGAACAACCTATTTGGGACCAGAATTGTCATTTATTCTATAACATCTCTCTAGCACAAGTTGAACAACCTATTTGGGACCAGAATGCCATTTATTCTATAACTTCTCTCTAGTACAAGTTGAACAACCTATTTGGGACCAGAATTGTCATTTATTCTATAACATCTCTCTAGCACAAGTTGAACAACCTATTTGGGACCAGAATTGCCATTTATTCTATAACTTCTCTCTAGCACAAGTTGAAAACCTATGGGACCAGAATTGCCATTTATTCTATAACTTCTCTCTAGCACAAGTTGAACAACCTATTTGGGACCAGAATTGCCATTTATTCTATAACTTCTCTCTAGTACAAGTCGAACAACTATTTCCCCTACCATGAACATGGAGGTTTTGATCAGCTATAGTTCTACCACCGTGACTGCCCAGTGTAATAGTCACCAGCTAGGGTATCGGTAAACTAGGAGATTGTGGGAAAAGTGCGCAAAGTCTGGGAATAGAGCATAGGTACATGAGGTGTTCAAGGTGGTGCGGTCTGGACATTTCTAAAAGGGGTGACGAATTGTTTTAACGGTTGTGACGTATTTGTGTAGTAACTAGGAGGAAAAGGAAATTAGAGTGGCAGAATTTGATGGTTGAGCGAAGAAGCTTTGGAATGCAACTAGGGAAATATAAAGCTTAGAGGCACTCAACAGTTAACGGTCAGCGGAGCAGTCAGAGCAGATCAGTTAACTGTCAAGTAGTTAGAAGGTAGTCAAATATTGTAGATTAGATTGAGAAGATCAGAGAATGGATGGAATAAAACTAACTGTTATTTGTGAAAGATCTTGTTGTTCATTCCGACAAGTTGAAGTATGATCTTAAGTGTGGTGACACTGGAACAAGACCATTTTTTGTGCATCCTTACCACGATTTTGAACCACAAAAGATCATTTTTGTTACATCGTACCACAATTTAGAACCACAACTAGATCATTTTTGTTACATCGTACCACAATTTAGAACCACAACTAGATCATTTTGTTACATCGTACCACATTTAGAACCACAACTAGATCATTTTTGTTACATCGTACCACAATTTAGAACCACAACTAGATCATTTTTGTTACATCGTACCACAATTTAGAACCACAACTAGATCATTTGTTACATCGTACCACAATTTAGAACCACAACTAGATCATTTTTGTTACATCGTACCACAATTTAGAACCACAACTAGATCATTTTTGGTGCATGGTGACCACGATTTTGAACCACAACACCAGCAGTTAGAATGTTAACATCCCACAGCCCGCTAGAATTCTCTCACTATGAATGACCCAACAGTTAGAATGTTAACATCGCGCAGTCCGCTATGGTTCTCTGGCCATGACTACCACAGCAGTTAGAATGTTAACAGCCCGATACAGTTCTCTGACCATGACTGTCTCAGCAGGTGGAATGTTACCACACAAAAGCACGCTATACTTCTCTGATCATGACTTCCCCATCATTTAGAATGTTAACAGCCCGCTATAGTTCTCTCACCATGACTGCCCCAGCAGGTAGAATGTTAACAGCTACAGTTCTCTCACCATGGCTGCTCCAGCAGTTAGAATGTTAACATCCGTAAGGCCGCTATAGTTCTTTCACCATGACTGCCCCAACAGCTAGAATGTTAACAGCCCGCTATAGTTCTCCGACCATGACTTCACCAGCAAGTAGAATGTTAACATCACACAGCCCGCTATAGTTCCCTGACCATGACTTTCCCAGCAGTTAGAATGTTAACCAGCCCGCTATAGTTCTCTGACCATGACTAACCCAGAAGTTAGAATGTTAACAGCCCGCTACAGTTCTCTCACCATGACTGTCCCAGCAGTTAGAATGTTAACAGCCCGCTATAGTTTTCTCACAATGACTGCCCGAACAGTTAGAATGTTAACATCACACAACCCGCTATAGTTATCTTACCATAACTGCCCCAGCAGTTACAATGTTAACAGCCCGCTATAGTTATCCGACTTTCACTGCCCCAGCAGTTAGAATGTTAACATCCCACATCCCGCTATAGTTCTCTCACCATGACTGCCCCAGCAGTTAGAATGTTAACACCAAAGCCCTATAGTTCCCCAACCGTAATTACGGACCGTACGTTGTATGAATGCACCCTTCTATACTTGTTAGTTCTTGCATTATCTGTGTGCTTCTTACATTCTATATTTGTTATTTCTTGCATTATCTGTGTGCTATTT
Organism: Megaustenia siamemsis; assembly: GCA_032433765.1. Lineage (NCBI taxonomy): Eukaryota > Metazoa > Mollusca > Gastropoda > Stylommatophora > Ariophantidae > Megaustenia > Megaustenia siamemsis. The sequence continues at coordinate 809,708 of JAVIAB010000145.1, read as the reverse complement.
ACATTCTATATTTGCTATTTCTTGCATTATTTGTGTGCTACTTACATTCTATATTTGTTAGTTCTTGCATTATCTGTGTACTACTTACATTCTATATTTGTTAGTTCTTGCATTATATGTGTGCTACTTACATTTTATATGTGTTAGTTCTTGCAATATCTGTGTGCTACTTACATTTTATATTTGTTAGTTCTTGCATTATCTGTGTGCTACTTACATTTTATGTTTGTTAGTTCTTGCATTATCTGTGTGCTACTTACATTCTGTATTTGTTAGTTCTTGCATATCTATGTGCTACTTACATTCTGTATTTGTTAGTTATTGCATTATCTGTGTGCTACTTACATTCTGTATTTGTTAGCTATTGCATTATCTGTGTGCTACTTACATTCTGTATTTGTTAGTTCTTGCATTATCTGTGTGCTTCTTACATTCTGTATTTGTTAGTTATTGCATTATCTGTGTGCTTCTTACATTCTGTATTTGTTAGTTATTGCATTATCTGTGTGCTTCTTACATTCTGTATTTGTTAGTTATTGCATTATCTGTGTGCTTCTTACATTCTGTATGTGTTAGTTATTGCATTATCTGCGTGCTTCTTACATTCTGTAATTGTTAGTTCTTGCATTATCTGTGTGCTTCTTACATTCTGTATTTGTTAGTTATTGCATTATCTGTGTGCTTCTTACATTCTGTATTTGTTAGTGCTTGCACTATCTGTGTGCTACTTACATTCTGTATTTGTTAGTTCTTGCATTATCTGTGTGCTACTTACATTCTATATTTGTTAGTTATTGCATTATCTGTGTACTACTTACATTCTGTATTTGTTAGTTCTTGCATTATCTGTGTGCTATTTACATTCTATTTTTGTTAGTTCTTGCATTATCTGTGTGCTACTTACATTCTATATTTGTTAGTTCTTGCATTATCTGTGTGCTACTTACATTCTATATTTGTTAGTTATTGCATTATCTGTGTGCTACTTACATTCTGTATTTGTTAGTTATTGCATTATTTGTGTGTTACTTACATTCTGTATTTGTTAGTTCTTGCATTATCTGTGTGCTACTTACATTCTATATTTGTTAGTTATTGCATTATCTGTGTGCTACTTACATTCTGTATTTGTTAGTTATTGAATTATCTGTGTGCTACTTACATTCTGTATTTGTTAGTTATTGCATTATCTGTGTGCTACTTACATTCTATATTTGTTAGTTATTGCATTATCCGTGTGCTATATTTACAATATGCTCCTTCATGTTTACAATAATGTGTTTTACCCGTGGCCCGAATGACGTCACCACAAGATGTATATTTGTTTTAAAAAATGCACTCATTCCCACTGGATAAACTATGTAGTCCTGATATCGGACATCACGTGGATTAAGAGTAGTTGCTTTTTTACAAATATAAATTCTTTACTACAGATACTTGAATACGTATACTTTAATACAGATACTTGAATACTTATACTTTAATACAAATACTCTAATACAGATACTTTAATACAAATACAAATACTTTCATACATATACTTTAATACACATACTTTAATACAAATACTTTAATATAGATACTTAATACAGATACTTGAATACAGATACTTTAATATAAATACTTTATTACAGATACTTTAATACAGATACTTTAATACAGATACTTTAATACAGATACTTTAATACAGATACTTTAATACATATACTTTAATACAAATACTCTAATACAAATACTCTAATACAAATACTTTAATACATATACTTTAATACATATACTTTAATACAGATACTTTAATATATATACTTAATACAGATACTTGAATACATATACTTTAATACATAAACTTTAATACATATACATTAATACAAATACAAATACTTTAATACAGATACTTTAACTTTAATACAGATACTTAATACAGATACTTGAATACAGATACTTTAATACATATACTTTAATACATATACTTTAATACAAATACAAATACTTTAATACAGATACTTTAATACAGAAACTTTAACTTTAATACAAATACTTTAATACAGACACTTTAATGCAGATACTTTAATACAAATACTTTAATACAAATACTTTAATACAGATACTTTAATACACATACTTTAATACAGATACTTTAATACAGATACTTTAATACATATACTTTAATACACATACTTTAATACAGATACTTTAATACAATTACTTTAATACAGATACTTGAATACAGATAATTTAATACAAATACTTTAATACATATACTTTAGTACAGATACTTTTAAGTTTAACACAGATACTTTAATACAGAAACTTTAACTTTAATAAAAATGCTTTAATACTTATATCTTAGCTTTAATACAGATTCCTGAATACAGATACTTTAATACAAATTACTTTAACTTTACTACACATACTTTAACTTTGATACATATACTTTAATACATATACTTGTATACATATACTTGAATACATATACTTGTATACATATACTTGAATACATATACTTGAATACATATACTTGTATACATATACTTTAACTTTGATACATATACTTTAATACATATACTTGTATGCATATACTTGAATACATATACTTTAATACATATACTTGTATGCATATACTTGAATACATATACTTGTATACATATATTAGAATACATATACTTTAATACATATACTTGTATACATATACTTGAATACATATACTTGTATACATATACTTTAATACACATACTTTAACTTTAATACATATACTTGAATACATATACTTTAACACACATACTTTAACTTTGATACATATACTTTAATACATATACTTGAATACATATACTTGAATACATATACTTGAATACATATACTTGAATACAGATACTTTAACTTTAATACATATAGTGTAACTTTAATACAGATTATTTAATACAGATACTGTAATATTTTAATACAGATACTGTAATATTTTAATACAGATACTGTAATATTTTAATACAGATACTGTAATATTTTAATACAGATACTGTAATATTTTAATACAGATACAGTAATATTTTAATACAGATACTGTAATATTTTAATACAGATAATCTAATATTTTAATACAGATACTGTAATATTTTAATACAGATACTCTAATATTTTAATACAGATACTCTAATATTTTAATACAGATACTCTAATATTTTAATACAGATACTGTAATATTTTTAATACAGATACTCTAATATTTTAATACAGATACTGTAATATTTTAATACAGATACTGTAATATTTTATACAGATACTGTAATATTTTAATACAGATACTGTAATATTTTAATACAGATACTCTAATACAAATATTTAGTACAATTATTTTTATACTTTTGGGACATGTTAAAAGACACAACAGCCTAATAAAGGTAATATTGGAATTGAAAATACAAGGTAAAAGAGGCAGAGACAGACCAAGACTAACATGGACGAGTAACATCAAAAGATGGACAAGCCAACCTATGACAATCTGCAACATCAAAGTAAGAGACAGAGTGGAATGGCGCTCCATAGTAGCCAACCTTCAATGCAGAGACGGTATTCAATGATGATGATGATTTTAATACAGATACTTTGATACAAATACTTTAATACATATATTTTAATACAGATACTTTGATACAAATACTTTAATACATATATTTTAATACAGATACTTTGATACAAATACTTTAATACATATATTTTAATACAGATACTTTGATACAAATACTTTAATACATGTATTTTAATACAGATACTTTGATACAAATACTTTAATACATATATTTTAATACAGATACTTTGATACAAATACTTTAATACATATATTTTAATACAGATACTTTGATACAAATACTTTAATACATATATTTTAATACAGATACTTTGATACACATACTTTAATACATATATTTTAATACAGATACTTTGATACAAATACTTTAATACATATATTTTAATACAGATACTTTGATACAAATACTTTAATACATATATTTTAATACAGATACTTTGATACAGATACTTTAATACATATATTTTAATACAGATACTTTGATACAAATACTTTAATACATATATTTTAATACAGATACTTTGATACAAATACTTTAATACATATATTTTAATACAGATACTTTGATACAAATACTTTAATACATATATTTTAATACAGATACTTTGATACAAATACTTTAATACATATATTTTAATACAGATACTTTGATACAGATACTTTAATACATATATTTTAATACAGATACTTTGATACAAATACTTTAATACATATATTTTAATACAATGGAGAAAATACTGGATAGCTTGGTGTCATGGCATGGAGAACGGCCAATAACAGAATTGATACGATGCACTGTAGATAGAAAGAAGATTGTGGAAAGACATGATCGCCTACGCCAACCAGTGCGGCACATGATGATGATGATTTTAATACTAAAACTTTAATTCGTTAATCAGATACTTTAATACACATACTTTAATACAAATACTTTAATACAGATACTTTAATCTATCTATTGTCCTTTCGAGCTGAAGACGGCACATAGGGCAGAACCACAATCTCAAAAACAGAAACCTTGCATGCCAAAATGGCACATATTGCAGAGATCACTGCTCTAAAATATATGGTGCTGTTTCCATAACAATACTTTTTACAATGACAGCTTGTCAAGCCATCGATCAACCTCCTTAGTCGCCTCTTACGACATTCCTGGAAGGTACTTTAATACAGATACTTTAATACAGATACGTTATACTTTACAACTTTAATACAAATACTTTAATACAAATACTTTAAAACAGATACTTTAATACAGATACGTTATATTTTATTACTTTAATACAAATACTTTAATACAAATACTTTAACACAGATACTTTAAAACATATACGTTATACTTTAATACTTTAATCTATCTATCTATCTATTGACCTTTCGAGCCGTAACCGGCCCATAGGGCGTAGACCAAGATACACCTTCTCCTATATGAATTTTTTGTTCTAGCAGTTTTCTTTTAAAGATATTTTATCAAATCTCGCCATCTGTCTCTGTTCTGTGCAAGCAGTTCTATCTCATTGAGGGAGCCGAATCCTGCTGCTCTTGCCTCTCTCATCAATGTTCTTCTCAATGTCTCCATGGGTCTTCCTCTTTTTCTCTTACCTGTTGTTTCCCACATGAGGGCTTGCTTTGCTATTCGGTTATTATCTCTTCTCATCACATGTCCAACGTATGACCATCGTATTTTCTTTACTACTGAAGATATTAGTGGTTGATTGGCGATTTTTCTAATTTCCTCATTTGTTTTGAAATCATTCCACGCTATACCAAGTATTTTCCTTAGACATTTATTTTCGAATGCGTTCAACTTTGTTTCTATATCTCTTGTTGTTTTCCAGCTTTCACACGCATACGTAAGGGTTGATAGTACATTTGATTTGAATAGCCTAAGTTTTGTGTTTGTGCTGATTAGTTTTGATTTTCACAACTTTTCAAGGCTTCTGAAAGACATTGCTGCTTTAGCCATCCTGATTCTAATTTCTTTACTTGTATCCCCTTCTCGATCAATGTGACTTCCAAGATAGATAAAGTGGTTGATCTCTTCTACTGGTTTGTTTTCCATGTATATCAAACCAGTAGAAGAATACTTTAATACAAATACTTTAATACAAACACTTTAAAACAAATACTCTAATACAGATACGTTATACTTTAATAATTTAATACAAATATTTTAATACAGATACTTTATTACAAATACTTTAATACAAATACTTCAATACAAAGACTTTAATACAAATACTTTAATACAAAGACTTTAATACAAATACTTTAATACAAATATTTTAATACAGATACGTTATACTTTAATACAAATATTTTAATACAAATACTTCAATACAAATACTTTATACAAATACTTTAATACAAATACGCTATACTTTAATACTTTAATACAAATACTTTAATACAGATACTTCAATACAAATACTTTATACAAATGCTTTAATACAAATACGCTATACTTTAATACTTTAATACAAATACTTTAATACAAATACTTTAATACAAATACTTTATACAAATACTTTAATACAAATACTTTAATACAAATACTTTAATACAGATAAGTTAAACTTTAATATTTTAATACAAATACTTTAATACAAATACTTTAATACAGATTCATTATACTTTAATACTTTAATACAAATACTTCAATACAAATACTTTAATGCAAATACTTTAATACAGATACGTTATACTTTAATACTTTAATACAAATACTTTAATACAAATCTTCTTCGTTCCTTCCTCATTTGTCTTTCAATGTCCAGGGTTTAGAATTCTTTTGCTCTTCTGTTAGACATTTCTGCTATGTTTCCTGGTGCTTCTAATATTCCATCAATCCATTTTTTTCGTGGTCGGCCCTTGAGTCTGGTGTTCTCACAATGCTTATTGAAGGCTCGTTGTTTTGTGCTTTGGTCTATCTGCCTAATCACATGACCAAACCATTTTATATGCTGCTTCTTTATGTATTCTATAACGGGAATTATGCCTAACCTTTTCAGCTCTTCATTTCTGATCTTATCTATCAGGCTGTTTCCTGTCATTCGTCTAACACACTTCATCTCAGCAGAGGTTACTTTTCTTATTGTTCTTGAGACTAGTCAGGACTGGCATTGGTAGCACAACGTTGAGTAGAAGATTGTAGAGTGTACGTTTTGCCTCTAGAGTCTAGAGTTATTTCCTTGTTGGACAATAGTGGCGATAGCTGTCCGATGATTTGACAAGCTTTGTTCTATTTTGAGTCTATTTCTGTTGCACGTTCATACAAATATTACAAATTATTGTCTTTTCAAAAAGATTATTGAGATTTTTTTTTTTTTTTTTTTGGGGGGGGGGGGGTAAGAAGGTATTGAAGACAAATATAGATAGATACGAATTTAGGTTAGTAGATAGACATACATATAGGCAGCTAGACAGATAGATAGACAGCCATGTAGGCAGCTGGACAGATAGACAGCCATATAGGCAGCTAGACAGATAGATAGACAGACATATAGGCAGCTAGACAGATAGATAGACAGACATGTAGGTAGCTAGACAGATAGATAGACAAACATGTAGGTAGCTAGACAGACAAATAGACAGATATGTAGGCAGCTAGACAGATAGATAGACA
>JAVIAB010000145.1:445000-797500 GCA_032433765.1 Megaustenia siamemsis | reverse complement strand
GGTGGATGAATGGATGAATGGATAAATGAATGGATGGATGAATGGATGGATGAATGGATGGATGGATGAATGAATGGATGAATGGATGGATGAATGAATGGATGAATGAATGGATGAGAGGATGGATGTATGAATGGATGGATGAATGGATGAATGAATTTATGAATGAATGGATGAATGGATGTATGTATGAATGGATGGATGAATGGATGAATGGGTGGATGGATGAATGGATGAATGAATGGATGAATGGATGGATGGATGAATGGATGAATGGATGGATGGATGGATGAATGGATGAATGGATGGATGAATGCATGGATGGCATGAATGGATGAATGAATGGATGAATGAATGGATGAATGGATGGATGAATGAATGGATGAATGAATGGATGAATGGATGGATGAATGGATGAATGAATGGATGAATGGATGGATGAATGAACGTATGAATGAATGGATCAATGGATGGATGTATGAATGGATGGATGAATGGATGAATGAATGGATGGATGGATGAATGAATGAATGAATGGGTGGATGGATGAATGTATGGATGAATGGATGAATGGGTGGATGAATGAATGGATGGATGGATGAATGGATGGATGAATGGATGAATGGGTGGATGAATGGATGAATGGATAAATGAATGGATGGATGAATGGATGGATGAATGGATGGATGGATGAATGAATGGATGAATGAATGGATGAATGGATGGATGTATGAATGGATGGATGAATGGATGAATGAATGGATGAATGAATGGATGAATGAATGGATGGATGAATGAATGGATGAATGGATGGATGAATGGATTGATGAATGAATGGATGAATGGATGAATGAATGGATGGATGGATGGATGAATGAATGGATGGATGGATGGATGAATGGATGGATGAATGGATGAATGGGTGGATGGATGAATGGATGGATGAATGGATGGATGAATGAATGGATGAATGGATGGATGAATGAATGAATGGATGAATGGATGAATGGATGAATGAATGGATGGATGGATGAATGAATGGATGAATGGATGGATGGATGAATGGATGGACGGATGAATGAATGGATGGATGGATGGACGGACGAATGGACAAATGGATGGATGGATGGATGGAATATGAATTGACCTATCTTTTACACCAGTGCTAGCCGACATCATAAAGTTGATCATATAAATACAGTAAAGGTTGATCCCATTTATGTCAGAATTAAAATTTAGATCAGAGAAGGAGTATCTTGGTCTACGCCCTATACGGCTTATACGGCTCGATAGGTCAATAGATAGATAGATACAAAGGTTGATCCCATTTATCTCAGCACTAGTTTAGCCTTTGTTCTGCTTCCGTGGAGCTGCTTCGATATAAGGATGTAGACCTTCCTTGAGGGATTTCTCTATCATGTGAGAACAATGGCTGCAGATCGTAGCACACTGAGAACAAACATAAACAAATGGCACAAGAACATTCAAGGAAGCTTTGATGTTCAAATCAGAAGACAAAAGACGCATGAGAAAGGTGATGAAGGAGCCAGACGTACGACGTTTTCGTTCTACGATCGCATCTCTCTATCCAATGATAGAAGATTCAAAGTCATTTTCTTTAGGTTTAAAATGGCTATGACTTCATAGACATTCAAGATGGCGTCCGTGTGTGTACACTGTTGTTTCCGTTACAGCGTGTGTTGTTTCGAAATACGCCGGTTACACGCGGTGTGTGATTCTTGGATTAATATTCTGCTCATGCCTGTTGTGGTTGTTTAACTTCTGACAGGCTGGTGGACGGTGACGTTCTCGTTGTTAAATGGGTATTTATCTTCTTTTCATTCGAGATAGACCTATCGGTGATAGGTCATTGTTTTTCACTGTCGCTCCAGGCAGACGGAAATGTCCATTCCGAATTGCACAAAGTCTGCAACGGTGGATGGGGCGGAAGAGTCAGCAATGACCAACGGCCCAGAAAGCGAAAACAGCAAAGTGTGTGGTACACAAGAGGCATGTTCAGGACACAAAAGACGAATGTGGCAGACCACCGTGAAAGAGATTGGAGCCTCATCACGTACTAGTCCAGAGGAAGCCATGGATAGGAATTCGAACTTAATGGGAGGAAAGATGTTAAAGTAAGTACTTGGAATGTTAGGACTCTATATCAAGAAGTGAAATTGGAAAATCTGATTCAAGAAGCAGAACGAAAAAGAGATAGATCTAGATGACATGGACATACGACTAATATGTAATCTATACTGGGAGCAAACAGCATTAATAAAATATAACAAAGAGAACTCTACACCCATTGATATAAAAAGAAGAGTAAGACAAGGATGCATCCTATCACCACGCTTGTTCAATCTATACACTGAACAAATCTTTAAAACCATCATAGAGATGCCAGGTCTAAACATTAATGGAAAGATAATCAATAACCTAAGATATGCTGACGATACTGTACTACTAGCAGAAAATCCTAAATATCTACAACAATTACTTAATGAAATAAACATGACAAGCAAAAAATATGGACTAGATATGAATATCAAAAAGACAAACTATGATCATAAACAAAGAAATTACTCAAAACCCACAAGTGGATATCAAAATTGAAGGAATAGACCTGGAGACAGTTCAGAACTACAACTACCTTGGACATACTGTAACCAGTGATGGAAAATGTACAACTGAAATAAACAAAAGAATAGGAATGGTAAAAAGTAATTTTAATATCATGAAGAACATACTAACATCAAAACAAATAACACCAGGGCTAAAACTAAGAATAGCAAAATGTTACATCTTCTTAATATTCCTATATGGTGCAGAAACATGGACATTAAACAAGAAAACAGAACAGAGAATTGAAGCCTTTGAAATGTATCTATATAGAAGAATAGGTAGAATTGGATGGAAGGAAAAGAAAACAAACGATGAAGTCTTAAAACAACTAAAAATGAAAAGAGAACCACTAAGCACAATTCAAACAAGACCAATACGATTTTTGGGCCATCTTAAAAAAACACAACAGCCTACTAAAAGTAATCCTGGAGGGGAAAATACAAGGTAAAAGAGGCAGAGCAAGACTAACATGGACGAGTAAAATCAAAAGATAGACAAATCAGCCTATGACAACCTGCACCATCAAAGCAAGAAACAGAGCAGAATGGCGCTCCATGGTAGCTAACCTTCGTTGCGGAGACGGCACTCGAAGATGATGATGATGACTTCATCAATTTGTGAACTCCCGTATTGTCTTGGCTTCCCAACTCAAAGTCCATCATCATCATCATCTTCATGTAAATTAATGAAAAATGTGTTTTGACATATACTTGGTTGATGTTTTTTGTTTATTCACCATTTTGTATACATATACATCAATGACATCATCAAAAATAACCACAAGATGTTGTCTAACAGTTGAAATAAATATTGACATTTCGTTTAGCCTTAGGTGATTTATTTGTGGCCAACGTGGGTTGAAAGTACTTAAATGTCGTAGCTGATGAGTGTCATTGTGTATATGTGTATCAACTGATTGAAATACATGTATATCACAGGTAATTGATAACCATCTTTGTATGCAAGAACAATAACCAAGACAAATGACCAAGGCACTTGTCAGCAAGGTTGCTGCCCTTATCGCGCCTGCGGTCTTCCTAATCATCAACCTGGTCTTCGTGTCGCTTGGGTTCCTCCTTTTTATTGTCGGCATCAACGTCCTTGACTTCCAAGTGATGGAACCTCTGACTGCCCGCGGGGTCTCCACGGATCAATACGCCAGAAGTCTGAAAGACGAGATTGGTCCAGCCTTTCAGGTAAGACAAACAAACAAACATGCCAGATTGGGGAAACTTTGAGGAGATCAGAAGCGATCATAAATTATACAGGAGCTCCCGTCATTCAAAACACGAACACAATAATAATGAAAAATAACACACACTAACAACAGAAGATAACACTAAATAACAACAGAAAATAACTCACAATAATAACAGATGATAACACACAATAACAACAGAAGATAACACATAATAACAACAGCAAAATAGCACACAATAACAACAGAAGATAACACACAATAGCAACGGAAGACAACACACAATAACAACAGAAAATAATCACAATAACAACAGAAGATAACCAGAATAACAACTGAAGATAACACACAATAACAACAGCAAAATAACACTCAATGACAACAGAAAATATCACACAATAATAACAGCAAAATGACACACAATAACAAAAATAGATAACACACAATAAAAACAGAAAATAACACACAATAACAACAGAAAATAGCAAAGAATAACAACAGAAAATAACAAAGAATAATAACAGAAAATAACACATAATAACAAAAGAAGATAACACACAATAAAAACAGAAAATAGCAGACAATAACAACAGAAAATAACACATAATAACAACAGAAGATAATACACAATAACAACAGAAAATAGCAGACAATAACAACAGAAATATTACACACTAACAACAGAAGATAAAACACAATAGCAACAACAGACAACACACAATAACAACAGAAAATAACACATAATAACAACAGAGAATAACACAATAACACATAAACTAACGCACAATAACAATAGAAAATAACACACAATAACAACAAAAGATAACAAACTATAACAATCATCATCATCAAGTACCGGGCCTACTGGCGTAGGTGATCATGTCTCTCTACAACTTTCGATCTCGGCAGCTATCTATCATTTCTGTTGTTGACCTTCTGCCAAGTCATTCTCTTAAGCTGTCTGTTATTTTTTCTCTTTGTTTCCCTCTATCTCTTTGTCCCTCAATTTTTCCAGTTGTTACAATATATTCTAGTTGTTCTTTTCTCATTACATGGCCAAAAAAATGATGATTGTTTCTTCCTAATATTGGAAATTAGCTCTCTTTTTGCTTTGACCTCTCTCAGAACATCTTCATTACTCTTCTTAGCTGTCCATGGTATTCTCAACATTCTTCTGTAAAACCACATTTCTGCAGATTTCTAAAATTTATCAATTGTTTCCTCTAGACTGTCTGTAGTTGGTGCATAAACTTGTATAAGATTTATGTCTATTGGCTTTACATTCAATTTCACTAAAAGGACTCTGTCAGAAATTGGGTAAAAGCCTTTCACTGTTCTTGCTCTTTCTGCATCCCAGATGATACCTACTCCTCTTTGGTGTTCAGTACCTCCGGAAGAGATTATTTTATGTTTATCAGAATACATCTCCCCTGATCCGGTGTATCTCATTTCGCAAAGTCCCAGTAATTATAAACCCATTCTTTTCATTGTGAGTGTTCTCACATTCCAATAACCTATCTTTAGAGTTTGTTTTATCTTTATTTTGCTTACAGTAGCTTGATGACGATCGGGTATCACCTGTAGCACACGATGTCCCCTACCGAACGAGGGTTTCCAATAACAATAGGTACATCCATAGAAACAAACAGTGAGACAATCATCTCATAACAGACCGACAGTACATAAATGGAAACAATCATTAGCACAATCATCTCATAACAGACAAACGGTAAATCCATGTAAACAATCATTGAGACAATCATCTAATAAGTGGCCGTGGCACATCCATGGCAACAATCATTTTGTCAGACCGAAAATGCAATCATTAAAACAATCATGGAAACAATCCAATTATTCCAACAATTATTGCCCAATTCTATACCAAAAATGCCCAATTCTATACCAATAATGCTCACTTCTATACCAACAATGCCCAATTCTATACCAACGATGCCCAATTCTATACCAACAATGCCCAATTCTATACCAACAATGCCCAATTCTATACCAATAATGCTCACCTCTATACCAACAATGCCAACTTGTCATCTCTTTATAGCCGACGATCCAACTGTTCAGACTCCTATACTTTGACTCAACGACCTACGATCCAACCGTTCAGACTCCTATACTTTGACTCAACGACCTACGATCCAACCGTTCAGACTCCTATACTTCGACTCAACGACCCACGATCCAACCGTTCAGACTCCTATACTTCGACCCTACGAACTACGATCCAACCGTTCAGACTCCTATACTTTGACTCAACGACCTACGATCCAACCGTTCAGACTCCTATACTTTGACTCAACGACCTACGATCCAACCGTTCAGACTCCTATACTTTGACTCAACGACCCACGATCCAACCGTTCAGACTCCTATACTTCGACCCTACGACCTACGATCCAACCGTTCAGACTCCTATACTTCGACCCTACGACCTACGATCCAACCGTTCAGACTCCCATACTTCGACTCTACGACCCACGATCCAACCGTTCAGACTCCTATACTTCGACTTTATAACCTACGATCCAACTGTTCAGACTCCTATACTTCGACTCTATAACCTACGATCCAACTGTTCAGACTCCTATACTTCGACTCAACGACCTACGATCCAACTGTTCAGACTCCTATACTTCGACTCAACGACCTACGATCCAACTGTTCAGAATCCCATACTTCGACTCAACGACCTACGATCCAACTGTTCAGACTCCTATACTTCGACCCAACGACCCACGATCCAACTGTTCAGACTCCTATACTTCGACCCAACGACCTACCATCCAACTGTTCAGACTCCTATACTTCGACTCAACGACCTACCATCCAACTGTTCAGACTCCTATACTTCGACTCAACGACCTACGATCCAACTGTTCAGACTCCTATACTTCGACCCAACGACCTACGATCCAACTGTTCAGACTCCTATACTTCGACCCAACGACCTACGATCCAACTGTTCAGACTCCTATACTTCGACTCAACAACCTACGATCCAACTGTTCAGACTCCTATACTTCGACTCAACGACCTACCATCCAACTGTTTAGACTCCTATACTTCGACCCAACGACCTACGATCCAACTGTTCAGACTCCTATACTTCGACTCAACGACCTACCATCCAACTGTTCAGACTCCTATACTTCGACTCAACGACCTACCATCCAACTGTTCAGACTCCTATACTTCGACACTATGACTGACGATGCAACCGTTCAGACTTCCGGTTGTTAACCAACAGGTGGCCGCTGCAGTTGGATTTGTCCTGGGAGTGTGGCTCTACACCGTCGGCATCCTTGGCGTTGTTGCCGTGCTACTGAACTTCAAGTGTCTGTACATGCTCTACATCAACATCATGTTGCAGACTCTTGTCCTGTGGGTGGCTGTGACCAGTCTCCTCTCCTACATCGCGGTCAGTTCGTTAGCTCATCTTGGCCTGCTTGACTTGTGTCTGAGAGAGGGGAAAGGGGGGTGGGGGAGTACTTGGGGTTTATGTAGCGTGGAGGTTAAGATGCCTATTTTCCATACAAAAGTGTCTGGTTTTGTGAGCCAAGACGACTTATAGTTTTGTCAAGGTCAGTGGAACAGAGCTGACAGATATGCTCATCTTCCAGCGGTTATCTCGGTAACTGACTTGCTAGTGGACAGAATCCAGTTCGGGAACACAAGCCCATACCATAGAAATGCCACGTTGAAGTCGGATACAGTGTTTTAAGGGCGGCGATAAAAGTATCTGTTGAGCTAACGAACACCATTCCAGGGTAAGCTATTATGTTTTCAGGGGCATACAATATAATGATTAATGGCGCTGAATGTCTAGCCCTATCGGAGGTGGATGACAACATGCAGGCCTCGATGACCGTAAGGTGTGTTGAGGAAATTGTGTGTTCCTCTCCTGAGTGTAGGATCATTTTTTAAAAATCTCGGGCTGAATGTTGTCTCACTTCATCAGGGCAGGTGTGTGCTTCTAAATAAATAGTGTTGCAATGATTAAAAAAATTAAGAAAGCCGGTGTTATCTCTTCCTTGTTCCTCTCTGTTAGTGGTTCGCTCTCTTTCTCTCTCTCTCTCTCTCTCTCTCTCTCTCTCTCTCTCTCTGACAAGTGAATTAACCAAGACAAATAAAATAAACAAATATGAGGCTTTCTATATAATTTTCCCAATAAAGATTTTATTAATACATCAGAGAGCAGATATTTTATAAATGTACAGTAAAGGTTTAACCTCTCTCTCACTCTGTCTCTCACTCTCCTATCCCCTCCTAGACTTCTCTCCTACTATGTCACCCTCCCTCCTCGCTTTCCCTCTTTTGACCATACAAGATGGAACATGAGGGCTAATCAACTGATCGGGAAGTCATGTAGGTGAAATAAATAAAACTAGTGGCGGGAATGCACTCCACCAGCCACTTAGTATCGGGTCTGTTGAGCAGGGCAGTGTCCACGGGATTGTGTTCGTTTAGAGAATCAACGAAGCTGGTGAAATCTCCAAGATTACTCACTAACTGTGGGAACTCGAGAACAGCCATGTTATTGAGAGATGCGTGGAAGAAGCGTAGATCACCACTCTCTCTGTGTCTGAGAATAAGATGGTGGTCATAGTTAATTTTAAAACAAGTTGTCTGACTATCAAAGACATCCCTTAGACGAGCAGACCAGTCTGTCGTGAATGGGCGATCAGGTGAGTGGAAGAATGTATATGTGGAGATTATCTTGTTGATAGTAGCGTGGGTATTTATGGCTGACCAGTTTTGTTGATATAGTAAAATAAAGTACCCCCACCACATTAAGTGGCATATAGGGAAATATGGTGTTAGTGACCATATATTTTACAGACCTTCATTACCTTTGGGGTAATGTGGTCGGTATTACGCCCGTGCTGTTTTACTTTAACCACTGAGCTGTCGCGGCTCCCGTTTTGTTCATATACATCTCGCAAATCACCAGCGAGTGTTGATAAAGGGTCATCGTGTTTGTCCTTTTTACTCTCAGATGATCGTTCTTCGTCTATCTTTTGTTCGGTCGCAGGTGAGGGGGCAACCGGTGGCGATCAAGTGGTGTTGTAGCAGGTACCGAGGTTGAAGTTGGTGTTGTAGCAGGTAACGAGGCTGACGCTAGTGTTGTAGACAGTGGTGAAGGTGCTGTTGTAGAAACAGAATGTTTTAGTCTCCTATGGCTGGCTAAAGAACTTCGACTCGTATAAGTACGTTGACAAATGATACAACCATGGTGTATAAGGCGATGTGCGCCCTGTATATACTGAAGCATAGCTTGGCGCCGTTTAAACTTCTTCGGACACAATGGACACTGAGGCTCACCAGAAGATAGCTCGTTATTAGAAACCATCTGTAGAAAAACAAATAATCCGTTTGTCAACCTTACTTTAAGAGAAAACAGAAGAAATTTTCCAACTTACAGCGTAAAATATAGTCTCAATCCTATAGACTGATCAGTAGTATGGAAATAATCTTCCTTAAAGCAACCAAATTTATAACACGAAATCTCTCATGAGACTAGTTTAAATATAACCTGGTAACACATTTATAAATTAACCAGTCAGAGAGTGACTATGATAGATGTCTGGATTAACCAATCAGAAAAGAGTATTACTATGGGAGGCGGAGCAAAGACATGACGGGCATCCAGATTAACCAATCAGAGAAAAGGGTTAAGACATGTGTAAACACTGGGGCATCTGTCGGGTAATCGGTGGGGTCTAGAGCTAGGGATGGGGATAAAATTTCAGCATTAGCAGAAGCATATGTAGTGCCTGTCGGGTCAGCGGTGGGGAAAAGTAATGCGGGGTGGTGGGTTACTTTAACTCGAATTGACCCCTGAGGAATACCAGAAGAGTTCTATGACCTCATTTTGACCTCTAACGGCTTTAATACCAATGTTTCCCACTTCAACGAATAACAGACAGTAAAGGTGATTACTACAGCTCAGAACACTTAGTAACAAAGACCTAAACGTTACTCACATACCCACGAAAAGCTTAGACTTTGGAGTTCCATATCTTTATCACTTCAACGAATGACAGACAACAGTAAAGGTGAACCTTACAGATAAGAAAACTTAATTAAAAAAATGGTACTCCCATTCATTTTAATGGATACGCCTATGACACTCTTAAACATAATAAATTTACACTCTAGGCTTACCCCAAACTTTATATTAGACACCTCCGTATCAAGAATTTGCTTAGAAAACCAATTTTATTATTTTTTACCCCTAACTATTTTTTTATGCATACACCTACGAAACTATTAAAAATAGTAAATTTACAATCTAGGCTTTCCCCAAACTTTATATTAAACATCCCCATATCAAGAAGTTGCTTAAAATCACTTTTATGTTTCCTACCCCTGACCACTTTTTTTTATAAATACCATTGGGAGTACCATTTTTTCTGTTAGTAGAGTTATGATTGTGGCATAATGTTCATCTTTTGAAGAACCATTTTCTTTTAATGGGGTTATGTCGGGGACGTAACTTTAATGTTTGTTAGCACTTTCTTTGTAGAGATGTGTCAGGGGCGTAACCGTCATCATTAGTAGTATATTTCTTTAGAATAGTTGTGACAAGAGCGTGAACTTTAAGTATAGTCTTTCAATGTGGTGTTTTTAGTGTGTTTAGTTTTCTCTAGTGTTGTAGGAATATTTTCATTAATCATTTGGACAAAGTCCTAACTATTATCATGTGTAAATTTTTTAGTAAAATCTAATTATTTATTGGGGTTTTCTCAGCTGTATTAAAGCCTTTGATTGATACGTGGACACTTTGGTATTGCATCATAGGTCAAAATCTAATTTTATTAACTCCTCGGGCATTGCAACATAGGTAAAAATCTAGTTTTAGTCACACATCATGGGTCAAAATCTATTTTTAGTAACTTATCAGGTCAAAATCAAACCACACTAGACAACATGCATACAGCCCCCAAGACACACTAGACAACCTACATACAGCCTTCAAGACACTAGACAACCTACATTCAACCATCAAGACACACTAGACAACCTACATACATCCATCACGACACGCTAGACAATCTACATACTGCCATCAAGACACACTAGACAATCTGCATACAGACATCACGACACACCAGACACCCTGCATACATCCATCAAGACACACTAGACAACCTACATACAGCCATCAAGACACAATAGACAACCAGCATACAGCCCTCATGACACACTCGACAACCTACATACAGCCGTCACGATACGCTAGACAACCTACATACAGCCATAAAGACACAATAGACAGCCGGCATATAGCCCTCATGACACACCAGACAACCGGCATACATACATCAAGACACACTAGAAAACCTACATATACCCATCATGACACACTAAACAACCTACATACACCCTTCAAGACACACTTGATAACCTGGATACAGTCATTAAGCCACACTAGATAACCTGCATACAGCCATCACGACACACTAGACAACCTGCATTCATCTATCATGACAAAGTAGAGAACCTAGATTTTCAAGTTTTTGACTATGAGACGAGAATTTGTGTTTTGGGGTGTGCATGCGCAGATGATAGGGTTAAATTATTTTGTCTTTTGAACTTTGGCTATATATTTTTCGCCTTTTGTGTCTAACTAGTATCACTTTGGGATTAAATTTTTAGAGTTCGAGTTCAACATTTTGCTTATAAGACGAAATGTTTGTATTTTGGGTATACATTTTTTTTGTCTTTTGGACTAACTTTTTGGACTTTGGATATACCTTTCTGATGTTTTGTGTCTAATTTTATGTGACTTTGGGCCTAGATTTTAGGGTTTTCAGTTCCTCTTTTTGAAAATGCGATGAAATTTTTGTGTTTTGGTGTTAACTTATTTGTGTTTTGAACTAACTTTTTGACTTTGAATATACCTTTTTGGCCTTTCGTGTCTAACTATTTTGACTTTGTGCCTAGATTTTAGGGTTTTGCGTCCAAGTTTGTGACTATGAGATATACATTTTTGATATTTTTTGTCTAAATTGTGTGACCTTGGGCCTAGATTTTTAGGGTTTTCAGTTCCTCTTTTTGACAATGCGTTGAAATTTTTGTGTTTTGGTGTTATATTATTTGTCTTTTTTGACAAACTTTTTGGACTTAAATATACTAGAGATGCTTAGATTTACATTTTTAGCCTTTCGTGTCTAATTATTTTGACTTTGAGCCTAGATTTTTAAGGTTATGCGTCCAAGTTTGTGACTATGAACCGAAATTTTGGGGTTTGAAACAAAGTTTTCTTACTTGTAATGTTCACCTTTGCTGTTGTCTGTCATTCGTTGAAGTGATAAAGATATGGAACTTCAAAGTCTAAGCTTTTCGTGGGTATGTGAGTAACGTTTTGGTCTTTGTTACTAAGTGTTCTGAGCTGTAGTAATCACCTTTACTGTCTGTTATTCGTTGAAGTGGGAAACATTGGTATTAAAGCCTTCAGAGGCCAAAATGAGGTCATAGAACTTTTCTGGTATTCCTCAGGGGTCAAATCGAGTTCAAGTAACCCACCACCCCGCATTACTTTTCCCCACCGCTGACCCGACAGGCACTACATATGCTTCTGCTAGTGCTGAAATTTTACCACCATCCCTAGCTCTAGACCCCACCGATTACCCGACAGATGCCCCAGTGTTTACACATGTCTTAACCCTTTTCTCTGATTGGTTAATCTGGATGCCCGTCATGTCTTTGCTCCGCCTCCCATAATAATACTCTTTTCTGATTGGTTAATCCAGACATCTATCATAGTCACTCTCTGACTGGTTAATTTATAAATGTGTTACCAGGTTATATTTAAACTAGTCTCATGAGAGATTTCGTGTTATAAATTTGGTTGCTTTAAGGAAGGTTATTTCCATACTACTGATCAGTCTATAGGATTGAGACTATATTTTACGCTGTAAGTTGGAAAAATTTCTTCTGTTTTCTCTTAAAGTAAGGTTGACAAACGGATTATTTGTTTTTCTACAGATGGTTTCTAATAACGAGCTATCTTCTGGTGAGCCTCAGTGTCCATTGTGTCCGAAGAAGTTTAAACGGCGCCAAGCTATGCTTCAGCATATACGGGCCGCACATCGCCTTATACGCCATGGTTGTATCATTTGTCAACGTACTTATACGAGTCGAAGTTCTTTAGCCAGCCATAGGAGACTAAAACATTCTGTTTCTACAACAACACTTTCACCAGTGGTACAGTCTACAACACCAACTTCAGCCTCGGTACCTGCTGCAACACCAACTTCATCGCCACCGGTTGCCCCTTCACCATCGACCAAACGAAAGATAGACGAAGAACGATCACCTGAGAGTAAAAGAACAAATACGATGACCCTTTATCAACACTGCCTGATGATTTGCGGGATGTATATCAACAAAACTGGTCCGCCATAAATACCCACGCTACTATCAACAAGATAATCTCCACATATACATTCTTCCACTCACCTGATCGCCCATTCACGACAGACTGGTCTGCTCTTCTAAGGGATGTCTTTGATAGTCAGACAACTCGTTGAGTGGTGATTTACGCTTCTTCCACGCATCTCTCAATAACACGGCTGTTCTCGAGTTCCCACAGTTAGTGAGTAATCTTGGAGATTTCACCAGCTTCGTTGACTCTCTAAACGAACACAATCCCGTGGACACTGCCCTGCTCAACAGACCCGATACTAAGTGGCTGGTGGAGTGCATTCCCGCCACTAGTTTTTATTTATTTCACCTACATGACTTCCCGATCAGTTGATTAGCCCTCATGTTCCATCTTGTATGGTCAAAAGAGAGAAAGCGAGGAGGGAGGGTGACATAGTAGGAGAGAAGACTAGGAGGGGATAGGAGAGTGAGAGACAGTGCGAGAGAGAGGTTAAACCTTTACTGTACATTTATAAAATATCTGCTCTCTGATGTATTAATAAAATATTTATTGTGAAAATTGTATAGAAAGCCTCATATTTGTTTATTTTATTTGTCTTGGTTAATTCACTTGTCAGAGAGAGAGAGAGAGAGAGAGAGAGAGAGAGAGAGAGAGAGAGAGAATGAGAGCGAACCACTAACAGAGAGGAACAAGGAAGAGATAACACCGGCTTTCTTAAATTTTTTTAATCATTGCAACACTATTTATTTAGAAGCACACACCTGCCCTGATGAAGTGAGACAACATTCAGCCCGAGATAAAAAAAAATGATCCTACACTCAGGAGAGGAACACACAATTTCCTCAACACACCTTACGGTCATCGATCATGGGGTAACCTACGCTCACTGACGTCATGCTGCGTCGATCAATCCGTTTTTCTGCGTGTATACTTTATTATAAGGAAATACGCAGCTACGTTTATACATTTTATATAGACAAAAATGCTGAATTTTTCTGTGTTTAACGAAGTTTTCAAGATCATTTCACGGCACCTTCACTACTCTCGGTAGACTATCACCGGTTATACAGAGAACGTGCACAATTGAGAACTTTCCATTGAATCAGGCAAGTGAACGTACACAGCTGAGAACTTGAAATAGGCAAGAAAATGTGTACGGCGGAGAACTTTAATAAATCAAGGGAACGTGCGTGGCTGAGAACTTGAATTAGGCAAGATAACGTATACAGCTGAGAACTTGAATTAGGCAAGATAACGTATACAGCTGAGAACTTGAATCAGACAAGAAAACGTGCACGACTGAGAACTTCCCATTGAACTAGTAAAGAGAACGTGCACAGCAGCGAACTTCCCATTGAATTAGGCAAGAGAGCGTGCACAGCTGAGATCTTCCCATTGAATTAGGAATGAGAACGTGCACAGCTGCGAACTTCCCATTGAATTAAGCAAGAGAACGTGCACAGCTGAGAACTTCCCATTGAATTAGGCAAGAGAACGTGCACAGCTGAGAACTTCCCATTGAATTAGGCAAGAGAACGTACACAGCTGAGAACTTCCCATTGAATTAAGCAAGAGAACGTGCACAGCTGAGAACTTCCCATCGAATTATTCAAGAGAACGTGCACAGCTGAGAACTTCCCATTGAATTAGGCAAGAGAACTTTACACAGCTGACAACCGAATTCAGACAAGAGATCAGAGAGCTAATGGACATTGTTCGAGAGCAATGCTATGGTTCAATGGCAAAAAAAAAAAAAAGAAGAGAAAAGAATTTTCCGTTCCGACGGCTGTCTTTGTTGATCCCTGATAAGTCAGAAATTGTCCTTTCTAAGCATTTGGTGGTCAAAGAATTGTTCGGTCTAAACGTCTGGTGGTCAAAGAATTGTCCGGTCTAAACGTCTGGTGGTCAAAGAATTGTCCGGTCTAAACGTCTGGTGGTCAAAGAATTGTCCGGTCTAAACGTCTGGTGGTCAAAGAATTGTCCGGTCTAAACTTCTTGTGGTCTAAGAGTTGTCCAGCCTAAACTTCTGGTGGTCTAAGAATTGTCCGGTCTAAACTTTTGGTGGTCTAAGAATTGCCTGGTCTAAACGGCTAGTGGTCTGTGAAAAGCCAAATATTGCCCTTTCTAAAAGCTGTCTCTGAAGATTCCTGATAAGCCAAGCATTGTCCGTTCTAAACCTCTGCTGGTCTTTGACAAGCCAAGCATTGTTCGTTCTAAACCTCTAGTGGCCTTTGACAAGCCAAGCATTGTTCGTTCTAAACCTCTAGTGGCCTTTGACAAGCCAAGCATTGTCCGTTCTAAACCTATGCTGGTCTTTGACAAGCCAAGCATTGTCCGTTCTAAACCTCTGCTGGTCTTTGACAAGCCAAGCATTGTCCGTTCTAAACCTCTGCTGGTCTTTGACAAGCCAAGCATTGTCCGTTCTAAACCTCTAGTGGCCTTTGACAAGCCAAGCATTGTCCGTTCTAAACCTCTAGTGGCGTTTGACAAGCCAAGCATTGTCCGTTCTAAACCTCTAGTGGCCTTTGACAAGCCAAGCATTGTCCGTTCTAAACCTCTAGTGGCGTTTGACAAGCCAAGCATTGTCCGTTCTAAACCTCTAGTGGCCTTTGACAAGCCAAGCATTGTCCGTTCTAAACCTCTAGTGGCCTTTGACAAGCCAAGCATTGTCCGTTCTAAACCTCTAGTGGCGTTTGACAAGCCAAGCATTGTCCGTTCTAAACCTCTAGTGGCCTTTGACAAGCCAAGCATTGTCCGTTCTAAACGCTGTCTTTGATGATGCCTGAAAATCCAAGCATTGTCCATTCTAAACGTCTGATGGTCTATGACAAGCTAAGAATTGTCCGTTTTATACACTGTCTTTGATGATTCCTGACAAGCCAAGAAATTGTCCGTTCTAAACGCTGTCTTTGATGATTCCTGACAAACCAAGAAGGTATCCGTTCTAAGCGTATTATGGTCTATGACAATCTAAGAATTGTCCGTTCTAAGCGTATGATGGTCTATGACAATCTAAGAATTGTCCGTTTTAAATACTGTCTTTGATGATCCCTGACAGGACAGTAGTTATCTATAGTGATGGACCTGGTTAGAGAGTGACAACAAGCATGGGAAAGAAATAATAATAAATGATGGGCCATGTAGTGAGAAGTGATGCCATTCTCGTGTTTGACAGTCGGCGATATCGAAAGTAGAATGGAGATGGGGGCACGGAGATAGGAAGTTGGTAGCTGGAGTGATGAACAACGGTAGACAGAAGGTTGTAGAGAGATACATCACACATTGCCAGTATATATTGTACGTAATGATGACAGACATTCAAATAGACAGACACATTGCCAGTATATATTGTACGTAATGAAGACAGACATTCAAATAGACAGACACATTGCCAGTATATATTGTACGTAATGATGACAGACATTCAAATAGACAGACACAATGCCAGTATATATTGTACGTAATGATGACAGACATTCAAATAGACAGACACATTGCCAGTATATATTGTACGTAATGATGACAGACAATCAAATAGACAGACACATTGCCAGTATATATTGTACGTAATGATGACAGACAATCAAATAGACACATTGCCAGTATATATTGTACGTAATGATGACAGACAATCAAATAGACACATTGCCAGTATATATTGTACGTAATGATGACAGACAATCAAATAGACACATTGCCAGTATACATTGTACGTAATAATGACAGACAATCAAATAGACAGACACATTGCCAGTATATATTGTACGTAATGATGACAGACAGACAGACATTCAAATAGACAGAAAATCAAATAGACAGACACATTGCCAGTATATATTGTACGTAATGATGACAGATAGACAGATAATCAAACAGACAGACAATCAAATAGACAGACAATCAAATAGACAGACAATCAAATAGACAGACACATTGCATACACTTCGCCTTGTTCATCAGTCTAGCAAGGAACTACCCAGGATAACAACTGCCCTGTTCGAGACGGGTCTACAGCTGGAGTACTGCCGTTTCCCCGAAGTGTCGACCAGGTTTCAGAGTTTTGTGGACAGAATGCAGGTCAGCACCCTCATTCCTTCCTCTCTTTCCATAACCTTTTCCCATCCACTCTTTCCATCATCTTTTCCCATCCTCTGTTTCCATCATCTTTTCCAATCCTCTCTTTCCATCATCTTTTCCCATCCTCTCTGTCCGTCATCTTTTCCCATCCTCTCTTTCCATCATCTTTTCCCATCCACTCTTTCCATCATCTTTTCCCATCCTCTCTTTCCATCATCTTTTCCCATCCACTCTTTCCATCATTTTTCCCCATCCTCTGTTTCCATCATCTTTTCCCATCCTCTCTTTCCGTCATCTTTTCCCATCCTCTCTTTCCGTCATCTTTTCCCATCCGCTCTTTCCATAATCTTTTCCCATCCTCTATTTCCATCATCTTTTTCCAATCCTCTGTTTCCATCATCTTTTCCCAGCCTCTCTTTCCGTGATCTTTTCCCATCCTCTCTTTCCGTCATCTTTTCCCATCCTCTCTTTCCGTCATCTTTTCCCATCCTCTCTTTCCGTCATCTTTTCCCATTCTCTCTTTCCATCATCTTTTCCAATCCTCTGTTTCCATCATCTTTTCCCAGCCCCTCTTTCCGTAATCTTTTCCCATCCCATCTTTCCTTCATCTGTTCCCATCCTCTCTTTCCGTCATCTTTTTCCATCTTCTCTTTCCGTCATCTGTTCCCATTCTCTCTTTCAATCATCTTTTCCCATCCTCTCTTTCCGTTAACTGTTCCCATCCTCTTTTTCCGTCATCTTTTCCCATCCTCTATTTCCATCATCTTTTCCCATTCTCTCTTTCCGTCATCTGTTCCCATCCTCTCTTTCCGTCATCTTTTCCCATCCACTCTTTCCATCATTTTTTCCCATCCTCTCTTTCCATCATCTTTTCCCATCCACTCTTTCCATCATCTTTTCCCATCCTCTGTTTCCATCATCTTTTCCCATCCTCTCTTTCCGTCATCTTTTCCCATCCTCTCTTTCCGTCATCTTTTCCCATCCGCTCTTTCCATCATCTTTTCCCATCCTCTCTTTCCATCATCTTTTTCCAATCCTCTGTTTCCATCATCTTTTCCCAGCCTCTCTTTCCGTGATCTTTTCCCATCCCCTCTTTCCTTCATCTGTTCCCATCCTCTCTTTACATCATCTGTTCCCATCCTCTCTTTCCGTCATCTTTTCCCATCCTCTCTTTCCATCATCTTTTCCCATCCTCTCTTTCTATAATCTTTTCCCATCCTCTCTTTCCATCATCTTTTCCCATCCTCTCTTTCCATCATCTTTTCCAATCCTCTCTTGTCATCATCTTTTCCCATTCTCTCTTTCCGTCATCTTTTCCCATCTTCTCTTTCCGTCATCTGTTCCCATTCTCTATTTCCATAATCTTTTCCCATTCTCTCTTTCCGTTAACTGTTCCCATCCTCTCTTTCCGTCATCTTTTCCCATCCTCTCTTTCCGTCATCTGTTCCCATCCTTTCTTTCTGTCATCTTTTCCCATCCTCTCTTTCAGTGATCTTTTCCCATCCTCTCTTTCCGTGATCATTTCCCATTCTCTCTTTCTGTAATATTTTCCCATCCTCTCTTTCCGTGATCTTTTCCCATTCTCTCTTTCCGTCATCTTTTCCCATCCTCTCTTTCCGTGATCTTTTCCCATCCTCTCTTTCCGTGATCTTTTCCCATCCTCTCTTTCCGTCATCTTTTCCCATCCTCTCTTTCCGTGATCTTTTCCCATCCTCTCTTTCCATCATCTTTTCCCATCCTCTCTTTCCATCATCTTTTCCCATCCTCTCTTTCCGTGATCTTTTCCCATCCTCTCTTTCCGTCATCTTTTCCCATCCTCTATTTCCATCATCTTTTCCCATTCTCTCTTTCCGTCATCTGTTCCCATCCTCACTTTCCGTCATCTTTTCCCATCCTCTCTTTCCGTGATCTTTTCCCATCCTTTCTTTCTGTCATCTTTTCCCATCCTCTCTTTCCGTGATCTTTTCCCATCCTCTCTTTCCGTCATCTTTTCCCATCCTCTCTTTCCATCATCTTTTTCCGTCCACTCTTTCCATCATCTTTTCCCATCCTCTCTTTCCATCATCTTTTCCCATCCACTCTTTCCATCATCTTTTCCCATCCTCTGTTTCCATCATCTTTTCCCATCCTCTCTTTCCGTCATCTTTTCCCATCCTCTCTTTCCGTCATCTTTTCCCATCCGCTCTTTCCATCATCTTTTCCCATCCTCTCTTTACATCATCTTTTTTCCAATCCTCTGTTTCCATCATCTTTTCCCATCCTCTCTTTCCGTGATCTTTTCCCATCCTCTCTTTCCGTCATCTTTTCCCATCCTCTCTTTCCGTGATCTTTTCCCATCCTCTCTTTCCGTGATCTTTTCCCATCCTCTCTTTCCGTCATCTTTTCCCATCCTCTCTTTCCGTCATCTTTTCCCATCCTCTCTTTCCATCATCTTTTCCCATAATCTCTTTCCATCATCTTTTCCCATCCTCTCTTTCCGTGATCTTTTCCCATCCTCTCTTTCCGTCATCTTTTCCCATCCTCTATTTCCATCATCTTTTCCCATTCTCTCTTTCCGTCATCTGTTCCCATCCTCACTTTCCGTCATCTTTTCCCATCCTCTCTTTCCGTGATCTTTTCCCATCCTTTCTTTCTGTCATCTTTTCCCATCCTCACTTTCCGTCATCTTTTCCCATCCTCTCTTTCCATCATCTTTTCCCATCCACTCTTTCCATCATCTTTTCCCATCCTCTCTTTCCATCATCTTTTCCCATCCACTCTTTCCATAATCTTTTCCCATCCTCTGTTTCCATCATCTTTTCCATCCTCTCTTTCCGTCATCTTTTCCCATCCTCTCCTTCCGTCATCTTTTCCCATCCGCTCTTTCCATCATCTTTTCCCATCCTCTCTTTACATCATCTTTTTCCAATCCTCTGTTTCCATCATCTTTTCCCATCCTCTCTTTCCGTGATCTTTTCCCATCCTCTCTTTCCGTCATCTTTTCTCATCCTCTCTTTCCATCATCTTTTCCCATCCTCTCTTTCCGTCATCTTTTCCCATCCTCTCTTTCCATCATCTTTTCCAATCCTCTGTTTCCATCATCTTTTCCCAGCCTCTCTTTCCGTGATCTTTTCCCATCCCCTCTTTCCTTCATCTGTTCCCATCCTCTCTTTACATCATCTGTTCCCATCCTCTCTTTCCGTCATCTTTTCCCATCCTCTCTTTCCATCATCTTTTCCCATCCTCTCTTTCTATAATCTTTTCCCATCCTCTCTTTCCATCTTTTCCCATCCTCTCTTTCCGTCATCTGTTCCCATTCTCTCTTTCCGTCATCTTTTCCCATTCTCTCTTTCCGTTAAATGTTCCCATCCTCTCTTTCCGTCATCTTTTCCCATCCTCTATTTCCATCATCTTTTCCCATTCTCTCTTTCCGTCATCTTTTCCCATCCTCTCTTTCCGTCATCTGTTCCCATTCTCTCTTTTCGTCATCTTTTCCCATTCTCTCTTTCCGTTAACTGTTCCCATCCTCTCTTTCCGTTAACTGTTCCCATTCTCTCTTTCCGTCATCTGTTCCCATCCTCTCTTTCCGTCATTTTTTCCCATCCTCTCTTTCCGTCATCTGTTCCCATCCTTTCTTTCTGTCATCTTTTCCCATCCTCTCTTTCCGTGATCTTTTCCCATTCTCTCTTTCCGTGATCTTTTCCCATTCTCTCTTTCTGTAATCTTTTCCATCCTCTCTTTCCCTGATCTTTTACCATTCTCTCTTTCCGTCATCTTTTCCCATCCTCTCTTTCCATCATCTTTTCCCATCCTCTCTTTCCGTCATCTGTTCCCATTCTCTCTTTCCGTGATCTTTTCCCATCCTCTCTTTCCGTTAACTGTTCCCATCCTCTCTTTCCGTCATCTTTTCCCATCCTCTATTTCCATCATTTTTTCCCATTCTCTCTTTCCGTCATCTGTTCCCATTCTCTCTTTCCGTCATCTTTTCCCATCCTCTCCTTCCGTCATCTGTTCCCATCCTTTCTTTCTGTCATCTTTTCCCATCCTCTCTTTCCGTGATCTTTTCCCATCCTCTCATTCCGTGATCTTTTCCCATTCTATCTTTCTGTAATCTTTTCCCATCCTCTCTTTCCATCATCTTTTCCCATCCTCTCTTTCCGTGATCTTTTCCCATCCTCTCTTTCCGTGATCTTTTCCAATCCTCTCTTTTCGTCATCTTTTCCCATCCTCTCTTTCCATCATCTTTTCCCATCCTCTCTTTCCATCATCTTTTCCCATCCTCTCTTTCCGTGATCTTTTCCCATCCTCTCTTTCCGTCATCTTTTCCCATCCTTTCTTTCTGTCATCTTTTCCCATTCTCTCTTTCCGTCATCTGTTCCCATCCTCACTTTCCGTCATCTTTTCCCATCCTCTCTTTCCGTGATCTTTTCCCATCCTTTCTTTCTGTCATCTTTTCCCATCCTCTCTTTCCGTGATCTTTTCCCATCCTCTCTTTCCATCATCTTTTCTCATCCACTCTTTCCATCATCTTTTCCCATCCTCTGTTTCCATCATCTTTTCCCATCCTCTCTTTCCGTCATCTTTTCCCATCCGCTCTTTCCATCATCTTTTCCCATCCTCTCTTTACATCATCTTTTTCCAATCCTCTGTTTCCATAATCTTTTCCCATCTTCTCTTTCCGTGATCTTTTCCCATCCTCTCTTTCCGTCATCTTTTCCCATCCTCTCTTTCCATCATCTTTTCCAATCCTCTGTTTCCATCATCTTTTCCCAGCCTCTCTTTCCGTGATCTTTTCCCATCCCCTCTTTCCTTCATCTGTTCCCATCCTCTCTTTACATCATCTGTACCCATCCTCTCTTTCCGTCATCTTTTCCCATCCTCTCTTTCCATCATCTTTTCCCATCCTCTCTTTCTATAATCTTTTCCCATCCTCTCTTTCCATCATCATTTCCCATCCTCTCTTTCCATCATGTGTTCCCATCCTCTCTTTCCGTCATCTGTTCCCATTCTATCTTTCCATCATCTTTTCCAATCCTCTCTTGTCATCATCTTTTCCCATTCTCTCTTTCCGTCATCTTTTCCCATCCTCTCTTTCCGTCATCAGTTCCCATTCTCTCTTTCCGTCATCTTTTCCCATTCTCTCTTTCCGTTAACTGTTCCCATCCTCTCTTTCCGTCATCTTTTCCCATCCTCTATTTCCATCATCTTTTCCCATTCTCTCTTTCCGTCATCTTTTCCCATCCACTCTTTCCGTCATCTGTTCCCATTCTCTCTTTCCGTCATCTTTTCCCATTCTCTCTTTCCGTTAACTGTTCCATCCTCTCTTTCCGTTAACTGTTCCCATCCTCTCTTTCCGTCATCTTTTCCCATCCTCTATTTCCATCATCTTTTCCCATTCTCTCTTTCCGTCATCTGTTCCCATCCTCTCTTTCCGTCATTTTTTCCCATCCTCTCTTTCCGTCATCTTTTCCCATCCTTTCTTTCTGTCATCTTTTCCCATCCTCTCTTTCCGTGATCTTTTCCCATCCTCTATTTCCATCATCTTTTCCCATTCTCTCTTTCCGTCATCTGTTCCCATCCTCTCTTTCCGTCATTTTTTCCCATCCTCTCTTTCCGTCATCTTTTCCCATCCTTTCTTTCCGTCATCTGTTCCCATCCTCTCTTTCCGTGATCTTTTCCCATCCTCTCTTTCCGTGATCTTTTCCCATTCTCTCTTTCTGTAATCTTTTCCCATCCTCTCTTTCCGTGATCTTTTCCCATTCTCTCTTTCCGTCATCTTTTCCCATCCTCTCTTTCCATCATCTTTTCCCATCCTCTCTTTCCATCATCTTTTCCCATCCTCTCTTTCCGTGATCTTTTCCCATCCTCTCTTTCCGTGATCTTTTCCCATCCTCTCTTTCCATCATCTTTTCCCATCCTCTCTTTCCATCATCTTTTCCCATCCTCTCTTTCCATCATCTTTTCCCATGCTCTCTTTCCGTCATATTTTCCCATCCTCTCTTTCTGTGATCTGTTCCCATCCTCTCTTTCCGTCATATTTTTCCATCCTCTCTTTCCGTGATCTGTTCCCATCCTCTTTCCGTCATCTTTTCCCATCCTCTCTTTCCAACATCTTTTCCCATCCTCTCTTTCCGTGATCTTTTCCCATCCTCTCTTTCCGTGATCTGTTCCCATCCTCTCTTTCCGTCATCTTTTCCCATCCTCTTTTTCCGTCATATTTTCCCATCCTCTCTTTCCGTGATCTGTTCCCATCCTCTCTTTCCGTCAAATTTTCCCATCCTCTCTTTCCGTGATCTGTTCCCATCCTCTCTTTCCGTGATCTGTTCCCATCCTCTCTTTCCGTGATCTGTTCCCATCCTCTCTTTCCGTGATCTTTTCCCATCCTCTCTTTCCGTCATCTTTTCCCATCCTCTCTTTCCGTCATCTGTTCCCATTCTCTCTTTCCGTCATCTTTTCCCATTCTCTCTTTCCGTTAACTGTTCCCATCCTCTCTTTCCGTTAACTGTTCCCATCCTCTCTTTCCGTCATCTTTTCCCATCCTCTATTTCCATCATCTTTTCCCATTCTCTCTTTCCGTCATCTGTTCCCATCCTCTCTTTCCGTCATTTTTTCCCATCCTCTCTTTCCGTCATCTGTTCCCATCCTTTCTTTCTGTCATCTTTTCCCATCCTCTCTTTCCGTGATCTTTTCCCATTCTCTCTTTCCGTGATCTTTTCCCATTCTCTCTTTCTGTAATCTTTTCCCATCCTCTCTTTCCGTGATCTTCTCCCATCCTCTCTTTCCATCATCTTTTCCCATCCTCTCTTTCCATCATCTTTTCCTATCCTCTCTTTCCGTGATCTTTTCCCATCCTCTCTTTCCGTCATATTTTCCAATCCTCTCTTTCTGTGATCTGTTCCCATCCTCTCTTTCCGTCATATTTTCCCATCCTCTCTTTCCGTGATCTGTTCCCATCCTCTCTTTCCGTCATATTTTCCCATCCTCTCTTTCCGTGATCTTTTCCCATCCTCTCTTTCCGTGATCTTTTCCCATCCTCTCTTTCCGTCATATTTTCCCATCCTCTCTTTCCGTGATCTTTTCCCATCCTCTCTTTCCGTCATATTTTCCCATCCTCTCATTCCGTGATCTTTTCCCATCCTCTCTTTCCGTCATATTTTCCCATCCTCTCTTTCCGTGATCTGTTCCCATCCTCTCTTTCCGTCATCTTTTCCCATCCTCTCTTTCCGTGATCTTTTCCCATCCTTTCTTTCTGTCATCTTTTCCCATCCTCTCTTTCCGTGATCTTTTCCCATCCTCTCTTTCCGTCATCTTTTCCCATCCTCTCTTTCCATCATCTTTTCCCATCCACTCTTTCCATCATCTTTTCCCATCTTCTCTTTCCATCATTTTTCCCATCCTCTCTTTCCGTGATCTTTTCCCATCCTTTCTTTCTGTCATCTTTTCCCATCCTCCCTTTCCGTGATCTTTTCCCATCCTCTCTTTCCGTCATCTTTTCCCATCCTCTCTTTCCATCATCTTTTCCCATCCTCTCTTTCCGTCATCTGTTCCCATTCTCTTTTTCCGTCATCTTTTCCCATTCTCTCTTTCCGTTAACTGTTCCCATCCTCTCTTTCCGTCATCTTTTCCCATCCTCTATTTCCATCATCTTTTCCCATTCTCTCTTTCCGTCATCTGTTCCCATTCTCTCTTTCCGTCATCTTTTCCCATCCTCTCTTTCCGTCATCTGTTCCCATCCTTTCTTTCTGTCATCTTTTCCCATCCTCTCTTTCCGTGATCTTTTCCCATCCTCTCTTTCCGTGATCTTTTGCCATTCTCTCTTTCTGTAATCTTTTCCCATCCGCTCTTTCCATCATCTTTTCCCATCCTCTCTTTCCGTGATCTTTTCCCATCCTCTCTTTCCGTCATCTTTTCCAATCCTCTCTTTTCGTCATCTTTTCCCATCCTCTCTTTCCGTGATCTTTTCCCATCCTCTCTTTCCGTCATCTTTTCCAATCCTCTCTTTTCGTCATCTTTTCCCATCCTCTCTTTCCATCATCTTTTCCCATCCTCTCTTTCCATCATCTTTTCCCATCCTCTCTTTCCGTGATCTTTTCCCATCCTCTCTTTCCGTCATCTTTTCCCATCCTTTCTTTCTGTCATCTTTTCCCATTCTCTCTTTCCGTCATCTGTTCCCATCCTCACTTTCCGTCATCTTTTCCCATCCTCTCTTTCCGTGATCTTTTCCCATCCTTTCTTTCTGTCATCTTTTCCCATCCTCTCTTTCCGTGATCTTTTCCCATCCTCTCTTTCCATCATCTTTTCTCATCCACTCTTTCCATCATCTTTTCCCATCCTCTGTTTCCATCATCTTTTCCCATCCTCTCTTTCCGTCATCTTTTCCCATCCGCTCTTTCCATCATCTTTTCCCATCCTCTCTTTACATCATCTTTTTCCAATCCTCTGTTTCCATAATCTTTTCCCATCTTCTCTTTCCGTGATCTTTTCCCATCCTCTCTTTCCGTCATCTTTTCCCATCCTCTCTTTCCATCATCTTTTCCAATCATCTGTTTCCATCATCTTTTCCCAGCCTCTCTTTCCGTGATCTTTTCCCATCCCCTCTTTCCTTCATCTGTTCCCATCCTCTTTTTACATCATCTGTTCCCATCCTCCATCATGTGTTCCCATCCTCTCTTTCCGTCATCTGTTCCCATTCTATCTTTCCATCATCTTTTCCAATCCTCTCTTGTCATCATCTTTTCCCATTCTCTCTTTCCGTCATCTTTTCCCATCCTCTCTTTCCGTCATCTGTTCCCATTCTCTCTTTCCGTCATCTTTTCCCATTCTCTCTTTCCGTTAACTGTTCCCATCCTCTCTTTCCGTCATCTTTTCCCATCCTCTATTTCCATCATCTTTTCCCATTCTCTCTTTCCGTCATCTTTTCCCATCCTCTCTTTCCGTCATCTGTTCCCATTCTCTCTTTCCGTCATCTTTTCCCATTCTCTCTTTCCGTTAACTGTTCCCATCCTCTCTTTCCGTTAACTGTTCCCATCCTCTCTTTCCGTCATCTTTTCCCATCCTCTATTTCCATCATCTTTTCCCATTCTCTCTTTCCGTCATCTGTTCCCATCCTCTCTTTCCGTCATTTTTTCCCATCCTCTCTTTCCGTCATCTTTTCCCATCCTTTCTTTCTGTCATCTTTTCCCATCCTCTCTTTCCGTGATCTTTTCCCATCCTCTATTTCCATCATCTTTTCCCATTCTCTCTTTCCGTCTTCTGTTCCCATCCTCTCTTTCCGTCATTTTTTCCCATCCTCTCTTTCCGTCATCTTTTCCCATCCTTTCTTTCCGTCATCTGTTCCCATCCTCTCTTTCCGTGATCTTTTCCCATCCTCTCTTTCCGTGATCTTTTCCCATTCTCTCTTTCTGTAATCTTTTCCCATCCTCTCTTTCCGTGATCTTTTCCCATTCTCTCTTTCCGTCATCTTTTCCCATCCTCTCTTT
Organism: Megaustenia siamemsis; assembly: GCA_032433765.1. NCBI lineage: Eukaryota > Metazoa > Mollusca > Gastropoda > Stylommatophora > Ariophantidae > Megaustenia > Megaustenia siamemsis. The sequence continues at coordinate 770,736 of JAVIAB010000145.1, read as the reverse complement.
CCATCATCTTTTCCCATCCTCTCTTTCCATCATCTTTTCCTATCCTCTCTTTCCGTGATCTTTTCCCATCCTCTCTTTCCGTGATCTTTTCCCATCCTCTCTTTCCATCATCTTTTCCCATCCTCTCTTTCCATCATCTTTTCCCATCCTCTCTTTCCGTGATCTTTTCCCATGCTCTCTTTCCGTCATATTTTCCCATCCTCTCTTTCTGTGATCTGTTCCCATCCTCTCTTTCCGTCATATTTTTCCATCCTCTCTTTCCGTGATCTGTTCCCATCCTCTTTCCGTCATCTTTTCCCATCCTCTCTTTCCATCATCTTTTCCCATCCTCTCTTTCCGTGATCTTTTCCCATCCTCTCTTTCTGTCATATTTTCCCATCCTCTCTTTCCGTGATCTTTTCCATCCTCTTTTTCCGTCATATTTTCCCATCCTCTCTTTCCGTGATCTGTTCCCATCCTCTCTTTCCGTCAAATTTTCCCATCCTCTCTTTCCGTGATCTGTTCCCATCCTCTCTTTCCGTGATCTGTTCCCATCCTCTCTTTCCGTGATCTGTTCCCATCCTCTCTTTCCGTGATCTGTTCCCATCCTCTCTTTCCGTGATCTGTTCCCATCCTCTCTTTCCGTGATCTGTTCCCATCCTCTCTTTCCGTGATCTGTTCCCATCCTCTCTTTCCGTGATCTGTTCCCATCCTCTCTTTCCGTGATCTGTTCCCATCCTCTCTTTCCGTCATATTTTCCCATCCTCTCTTTCCGTCATATTTTCCCATCCTCTCTTTCCGTCATATTTTCCCATCCTCTCTTTCCGTCATATTTTCCCATCCTCTCTTTCCGTCATCTTTTCCCATCCTCTCTTTCCGTGATCTTTTCCCATCCTCTCTTTCTTTACTCTCTCAAATTTCATCTTCCTTCCTTTAGTTATCAAAAAAATAACGATTTCTTCTCTTCTCTACTCATTATGGAGGCATTTTTTTGTAGATCGGTGTTTTGTTTTTCGTGCTGTGATTCCTTTGTTTCATGTCTATAGTTTGTTTGTCTCATACAGGCTTTTATCGAATCGTAGGAGTTTGTCTTGTCTTTATATTAGCTTAGCTGCTTCCTACCGTCTTATTTTTATTTTCTGGACGCCTACTTTTCTTTATCCCTTTCTACATCTCATGATCCCTTTCTACATCTCATGATTCCTTTCTACATCTCATGATTCCTTTCTACATCTCATGATCCCTTTCTACATCTCATGATTCCTTTCTACATCTCATGATCCCTTTCTACATCTCATGATTCCTTTCTACATCTCATGATCCCTTTCTACATCTCATGATTCCTTTCTACATCTCATGATCCCTTTCCGCATCTCATGATCCCTTTCTACATCTCATGATCTCTTTCTATATCTCATGATGTCTTTCTACATCTCATGATCCCTTTCTACATCTCATGATTCCTTACTACATCTCATAATCCCTTTCTACATCTCATGATCTCTTTATACATCTCATGATCCCTTTCTACATCTCATGATCTCTTTCTACATCTCATGGTGTCTTTCTACATCTCATGATCACATTCTACATCTCGTGATATCTTTCTACATCTCATGATTTCTTTCTACATCTCATGATCCCTTTCTACATCTCATGATCCCTTTCTACATCTCATGATCCCTTTCTACATCTCATGATCTCTTTCTACATCTCATGATCCATTTCTACATCTCATGATCCCTTTCTACATCTCATGATCCCTTTCTACATCTCATGATCCCTTTCCACATCTCATGATACCTTTCTACATCTCATGATCCCTTTATACATCTCATGATCCCTTTCCACATCTCATGATCCCTTTCCAGATCTCATGATCTCTTTCTACATCTCATGATCCCTTTCCACATCTCATGATCTCTTTCTACATCTCATGATCACTTTCTACATCTCATGATCCCTTTCTACATCTCATGATCTCTTTCTACATCTCATGATCCCTTTCTACATCTCATGATCCCTTTCCACATCTCATGATCACTTTCTACATCTCATGATCCCTTTCTACATCTCATGATCCCTTTCTACATCTCATGATCACTTTCTACATCTCATGATCACTTTCTACATCTCATGATCACTTTCAACATCTCATGATCCCTTTCTACATCTCATGATCCCTTTCTACATCTCATGATCACTTTCTACATCTCATGATCCCTTTCTACATCTCATGATCACTTTCTACATCTCATGATCACTTTCTACATCTCATGATCACTTTCTACATCTCATGATCCCTTTCTACATCTCATGATCACTTTCTACATCTCATTAATTTTCTATCGCTCTGTCTTTTCTTTATTAGACCTCTTCTTGTTGTTCTCTCCCTCTCTATCATTACCGTCCTCTATTTGTTATTTCTTTATTTTTAAAATTTATTTCACGGTCATTCTCTAATGTTAGAACTTAACGTCTTTTATGTTAGTGGCACGGTCATTCTCTTATGTTAGAACTGAACGTCTTTTATGTTAGTGGCACGGTCATTCTCTTATGTTAGAACTGAACGTCTTTTATGTTAGTGGCACGGTCATTCTCTTATGTTAGAACTGAACGTCTTTTATGTTAGTGGCACGGTCATTCTCTTATGTTAGAACTGAACGTCTTTTATGTTAGTGGCACGGTCATTCTCTTATGTTAGAACTGAACGTCTTTTATGTTAGTGGCATGGTCATTCTCTTATGTTAGAACTGAACGTCTTTTATGTTAGTGGCACGGTCATTCTGTTATGTTAGAACTGAGCATCTTTTATGTTAGTGGCACCGTCATTCTCTTATGATTGGCATTTAGGAGATACATCCTCACATCTCCTCTTTGTGTAATGGATATTTCCATGACTTCATGTATGGTCCCTTCTTGTCTTGCATTTTGTTGCTTTAAGTGGGCCTCTTGTCGGTTCTCTTGGCTAATTTCAATAGTTTTGTCTTTTGCAAAGGAATCTACAAAGTGATTTGCTGCCTGCTTATCTGTTAAGATGTATCCATCCTTCTTCAGTGTAATTTTCATGTTTCTTTCTGTACCCTCATCATTCAGCTGCTTTACAAGCTTCCACACTTTTCTTGTGTCTCGTTCAAGATTCAAGGACTCTGTTATCTCTTTCCAGCTTCTCCGTCTGGCTTGTAGCTTAGCCCATTGAAATTTGGCTTTAGCATGCTGATAGTTATTGTGGTGTTCTTGGCAAGGGTTATTCCCTGCTTGCTTTCGAGATGTTTCCATGTCATTGTGCAGTTGCTCTAGTTCACTACTCCAGTATGGTTTGTGATGTTTACGTGCCCCTCTAGGTATTGTTTCACTGGCAGCTTGTATTATTAGTCTACTGAATTCATCAACTATTTTGTTGATGTCTCTGTCTGTATTTAGATCTTTAGTCAGTACACTGGTGTAGTGTTGATACATTTTCCAGTCTACCATTTTGTAATTCCATCTAAAGAGTGTGCTGCTCTCCCTGTCAGCTTCATTTTGTACGACTAAAAAGATGGGTCGGTGGTCGCTGCCTAGTTTCCTTTCGGCTGCTCCTTCCCTCTTGCATAGCCCTCTCTACCACCCATGTTGTGGCTCTTTAGTCTATCTACTATGCCACGCTATTCTTAGTTCTTCTCCACTAGTCCCCGTTGAGGCACTTCGGTGTTCTCCTATATACCTTTTTTCTGCGCTACTTACCCCTCATATGTTTTTATTGCACCCCACCCTCATACATCTCACTCTTTCCGCCTTTTGAGTACCTGTCATTCTACTGTTCTATTCCTTCTCCTTCGAGTTTGCACACTGACCCCGGTGTGAACCCTTCCACACATACGATTGTCCCCGTATGGACGTGCACATGCATGTATGTGTTCATAGGCACGGGTATTGGTATATATGTGTATACGCATATACATGCATGTATATGTGCTCTTGCTTGTATGCATACACATGTATGTGTGTGTATATGTATGTGTATGTTGATATGTATTAGTATGTGCACTTCTTCTTGCACGTGTACATATGTATACACGCATCTGTGTGTGTGTATACATGTATTTATGGGCCCTTAGATACTTTCAGATATTGCCTGTGCCTTTGTAGTCGACGTACCTAGATAGCGTTCCCCCCACTCGTGTATTTTTAGAACCCTTCACCTCTGACCACAGGGTATAAATTACAGCTACACCCGTGAGAAATTCCTTTCACAGCCTGACCACTGTCCACGACACACAGGGAAGTCAACATATTTCGATTATTTTGTTTTTGATGTTTCATTACTAGTTAGCTATGTAGGATTAGTTTTATTTATTCACATATCTGTGTGTGTATATGTTGTTTGTTTGTTCCTGCTGAAGGCCTATTGAGCCGAAACGTCGTTCGAATCTGTGTCGTCTGCTAATCACGTAAAGCTTCTAACATACCATTTTTTCTTTTTTTTTCAATTTTTCCTCGCATTCAGCTTTACTGCAGCTTCGCATTGTTATGCATTCTCTTGCATTTCTTTGCCTTAACCCCTTAACATTTAAAAGTGTTAGAGCAACTGAGAGATAGAGCAAAATACTGGCCACTCATGTTGGACAGAATGATTTGGTTTTTTATGTTTTTTTTTCAAGTGACTCATAGCTGACCGACTGATTTTAAAATTGTTTTGTAATTACTTTTTAAATGGAAACAGTGATTTTAGAGGCGGTGGATAGTGCTGGGGAGGTAAAGAGTGATCGACGATAAATCGAATAAAATATGGCCGAAATATAGCTGACCGACTGATATTTTAAAGTGTACTTTAATGACTTTTAATAGATTTTTAGGGTCGCGGAACGGTATGTGTGGGGTATAGAGAGTGACCGATACATAGATATGGAGAATAAAATATGGCCGACTCATAGGTGACCGACTGAATTTGTAATTTGTATTTAATGGTTTCTGATGGGCCTTTAGGAGGCGGAATGTTGTCAGAGGGGTGGTCGGTTTGTAAGGATGTTATCTGTCATGGGGGCTGTAAAAGGTGATAAACGACGACTTAAAACTGACCAATTGAAGAAAGACAGTGAGGTGTGGTTAAGATATTTATTAAAGAAACATAGTCGATAAATGTAAGAACCAAAGTTGATCGAATTAGTGTACTTTAATAGAATTTTATGGGAGCTTGCTGATTTCGTCTGGATTAAAATGGATCGTGGGTGATTTTATTGGGCTCCTGGTGTAGCCGTTTTCTCTTATAACAATCGATGTTGATATTGCGATTTGTTGTTGACGATGTGGTCGTGGAGATTGGCGCCACTAATTGCCACGTGGCCGCTGCTTGACCTCGCGTCTGGAACAGCCTTTAATCTTGAGTTTTAGCACGCCCTTGCCACCATGTCACACCTTTATGCATCGACAAGTACGTGCACGCACTAGTTCCGTTGAACGTCCTGCTTCTACCAGCTATGGTTCAGCTCCCGTGCCCACCGGGACTGCACTTGCTACCCAGGACTAGACATTTTGTAGTCAGGTTAACGGCCGTCTACTTCACTGACGAAGGCTGTAATTCCGAACTGGCTAGGACACTTTCTCCGCATCTCTCGTGATCGTATAACAACGGCTTTGTGGGTGAGACTTTTTAGTTAAAGGCTAGCGCAGCCAACCGTAAACAAACCGACGGAAGGCAACAGAAAACCACCGTCGTAACTTCTTTGTACAATCATGAATCGCCACAATCATAGAATACATAGGTTATATAGAATATATAGAATATATAGATTACATAGAACATATAGATTATATAGAACATATAGATTATAAAGAATATATAGATTATAAAGAATATATAGATTATTTAGATTATATAGAATATACAGATTATATAGATTATATAAATTATATAATGAAATATGAAAAGTGTTCGAGTTTTTAGCGGGGGTAGACAGTTTTCAAGTTAGACATGCCCTAGCACAAATGTTTTGTATACGACAAATATGGGCAACAATGTGGTCAGAGATGGTTATGTCTAATAGATGTAGGTGTCATTATGGGTGGTTATGTCCATGTGGATAGTGGATAATTGATTAATTATGATCGTGGATATGACAGCTGATCGGATAACTGATGGATATGTGAGTAGACAGTTGATGAGGCGAGGTGGCAGGTTTTAAGATTAGATTTACCTCTCACAAAGGTTTTATTATAGCCCAAATGTTTATATAGAAAAAAATATGGAAAGATCAATAGACTGTCGTATGACATATAGCTAAAAAAATATTTTCATTTGTTTATATAAGATATATAGAGAAAATAGTGGTTATAGATGGCTGCGTAATAAATGTAGGTGTCATTAGGGGTAGTTATGTCCTTATGGATAATGGATAATTAGTTAATTATTTCCGTAGGTATGGCGGTTAATTGGATAACTGCTTTGTATGTGAGTAGTAGTAGAGAGTTTATGATATAGTTCTAGTAAAGAATGTATGTTCGGGAGTCAGGATGGTGTTAATAAGAAGGTTGTATGTGTCATTGTCACAAGATGTTTATTTTGTTGGTAACGGCTGTCTAGTGTAGAAGGCGGCACTTGTAGTGTAATACATTGTCACAAGATGCTTATTTTGTTGGTAACGGCTGTCTAGTGTAGAAGGCGGCACTTGTAGTGTAATACATTGTCACAAGATGCTTATTTTGTTGGTAACGGCTGTCTAGTGTAGAAGGCGGCACTTGTAGTGTAATACATTGTCACAAGATGTTTATTTTGTTGGTAACGGCTGTCTAGTGTAGAAGGCGGCACTTGTAGTGTAATAAAAAGACCTACATTTCTCTCGACTTACCAGGTACTACCAAAGTTTTCTCAAAATATTGTCCTCACGTGACACATTTTCCAATGTCCACTATTGACCACTGGGAGGAAAACACTCCAATCAACAAACAGACCAATCTAGGTCAATATTCCACAATTCAGAGGAAGAGGTATGTTTACAGCACTCGGAAAAAATGACAAATAATCAACAACAGAAAAAAAATATGGAACAAACAGAAAACAATTTTCTGTTGTTGATTATTTGTCATTTTTTCCGAGTGCTGTAAACATACCTCTTCCTCTGAATTGATTCACTGATTATCGCCTCGGATGTTTCCCTCTATAATAATATTCATTTATTGTTATTTGTCTCCTCTCAATATCCCACACAAGTTTTTTTCAACCGGTTCATCGTTCATGTATTATCAGGAGTACGGGCTGCTGTGATCCACCGAGACCTGAGGGCATCTGTCTTCCCATAATACAGTCATTTCGGTCAGGTGACCCACGACTTCCACTTTAGATACAATGATAAGCTTTCTGTCAGTTACAGGCTAGGCATAAACTTTAACATTGTGAAATTGACGTGTCGATGTTACAACAAGAATATCATTTAAATATGTGTGCCCATATCTAACTGTCACTTTAGCTTTAACACAAAATATTCATACTCCAACCTAAAAGTTAAACGGAAACCTCCGGACATATGCGAGATGACGAAACCCGCGTGTGTGAACACAATCCCCACATGATAGGTAAGGAGCAAACTCATGTATGTGTTAATTCGAGCGCATGCGGAAACATATACCTCAAAAGATAATACAAGTTGTGATATATTACACTGTGTTGAACTACGCATGCGTGTGATGTTCTGCTTGGTTGGAACGCAAGATGGCGGATCAGGAACGCTAGTCAGAATTTATATTCTTACCTGGACAATAGGCCAGGTAGGATCTTGATGACCTAAACGAGCCAAATATCAACTACTTGAACATAAAATAAAATCTAATTTGACTTCACAATTTATCAGCATGTACCATGCCTGCTGGCTGAGGTGATCATATTTCTCCACAACTTTCGATCTCGACAGTTATTTATCATTTCTGTTGTTGACCTTCTGCCAAGACATTCTCTTAAGCTGTCTGGTATTTTTCTCTTTGCTTCCCTCTATCTCTTCGTCCCTCAATTCTCCCAGTTGTTACAATATATTCCAACTGTTCCCGCCTCGTTATATGGCCAAAAAAATGATGATTGTTTCATTCTAATATTGGATATTAGCTCTCTTTTTTGCTTTGGCCTCTTTCAGAAGGTTTTCATTATTTTTCTTGGTTGTTCAAACCTTCTAAACCTTCTCACTATCCATCCTTACAATCACTAAGATTTCTTTTAAGAAGTCATTAAAATACAATTTGGAAAAATCGGTTGGTCAGCTATGAGTTGTCGTTTATCACCTTCTACAACCCCCACCACAACATCCTCACAACTTGACCACCTCTTTGATACCATTTCGCCCCCTAAATACCTATCAGAAGCCATTAAAATACAAATTTAAAAATTCAGATTATCACTTATTTTAAAAAAAAAAAAAAAAAAGTAAAGTACCCCCGTCACACCAAGTGGCGTATAGGTAATATGGTGTTAGTGACCATACATTTTACAGACCTTCAGCACATGATTTTTGGGGTAATGAGGTCAGTATTACGCCCGTGCCGCTTTACTTTCCCAGAAAAATCCGGTACCCATTAAAGGTTGGGTGAACCTGGAAGCCGTCGGTTGGCATCGATCCCTAACTCTGGTCCTTTGTAGTCCAGTTCACTAACCACTGAGCTATCGCGGCTCCCTGGTCACCTATGAGTCGGCCATATTTTATTCTTCATATCTATTTATCGGTCACTCTCTACCACCCCGTCCCCACAACACACATATCGTTCTGCGACCTTAAAAACCTTTTAAAAGTCATTAAAATACACTTTTAAAAAATCAATCTGTCAACTATGGTTCTGCCATATTTTATTCTATTTAGCAAAGATCACTCTTTACACACCAGCACTATAGAGCTCCTCTAAAATCAATGTTTCCATTAAAAAAGTAATTACAATACAATTTAAAAATCAGCCGGTCAGCTATGAGTCACTAAAAAAACCCCCCATTAAAAACCAATCAGGCAAAAATTAGTTGCTAGTATTTATCTCTAATACCACCGTTACAATAATTTTTTAAATTGTCACGGTTATCTTCCCTTTTTAATTTTTCACGGTTATCTCCCGCTATTGTTTTCATCATTATCCAAGTTTATTTCAGTGTCGGTAATGATTTTAACGAATCGTTTGACCATTTTACATCATTCCCCAATGCTAAAAATTGTCACCTATTCCTCCCATCATGAGATGCTATCCCCTATTCTTCCAGTCTTCTGACGCTGTCTCCTATTCCTCTATTGTTCTGATACTGTTCCCTATTCTCCTTGTCCGTTACCACTGTCGCATATTTTCCTTGTCCTTTGACACTGTCCCCTATTCTCCTTGTCCTTTGACACTGTCACCTAATCTCTTTGTCCTTTGACAATGTCCCATATTCTCCTTGTCCTTTGACACTGTTCCCTATTCTCCTTGTCCTTTGACAATGTCCCATATTCTCCTTGTCCTTTGACACTGTCCCCCATTCTCCTTGTCCTTTGACACTGTTCCCTATTCTCCTTGTCCTTTGACAATGTCCCCTATTCTCCTTGTCCTTTGACACTGTCCCCTATTCTCCTTGTCCTTTGACACTGTCCCCTATTCTCCTTGTCCTTTCACACTGTCCCTTATTTCCCTTGTCCATTGACACTGTCCCCTATTCTCCTTGTCCTTTCACACTGTCCCCTATTCTCCTTGTCCTTTGACACTGTCCCCTATTCTCCTTGTCCTTTCACACTGTCGCCTATTCTCCTTGTCTTTTGACACTGTCCTCTTTTCTCATTGTCCTTTGACACTGCCCCATATTCTCCTTTTCCTTTGACACTGTCCCCTATTCTCCTGTCTTTTGACACTGTCGCATATTCTCCTTGTCTTTTGACACGGTCCCCTATTCTCCTTGTCCTTTGACACTGTCGCATATTCTCCTTGTCTTTTGACACTGTCGCCTATTCTCCTTGTCCTTTGACACTGTCCCTATTCTCATTGTCTTTTGACACTGTCCCCTATTCTCCTTGTTTTTTGACACTGTCGCCTATTCTCCTTGTCCGTTGACACTGTCCCCTATTCTCCTTGTATTTTGACACTGTCGCCTATTCTCCATGTCCTATGATACTGTCGCCTATTCTTTTTTTCTTTTGACACTGTCGCCTATTCTCCTTGTCCTTTGACACTCTTGCCTATTCTCCTAGTCCTTTGATATTGTCCCCTATTCTCCTTTTGTTTTGACATTGTCCCCTAATATCCCTATGTTCTGACACTGTCCCCCGTTTTTCCTGTTTTTGATATTGTCCCCTATTCTCCCCGTCTTCAAACACTGTCATTATTTCCTATCTTCCCGATCTTCTAGCAACACACCTTACTACCCCCTTTTTCTTCTCCCATATCCTTCAAATCTCTACTGTTGTTTTATCTTCTCCCCACCTTCTACACATCCCCATATCTTTCACATCTTCTTCCACTGCCTCATTTCCTTCTAACTTTTCATTTTTGCAACCCCCGCCTCCAATCGTTTCTATAAATCTCCCAAACTCCTCTACCCTCCTCCATTGTCCTCTAATCTCCTCTACCCTCCTCCATTGTCCTCTAATCTCCTCTACCCTCTTCCATTATCCTCCAATCTCCTCTACCCTCTTCCATTGTCCTCTAATCTCCTGTACCCTCTTCCATTGTCCTCTAATCTCCTCTACCCTCTTCCATTGTCCTCTACCCTCTTCCATTATCCTCTAATCTCCTCTACCATATCTCATTATCCTCTAATCTCCTGTACTATCTTCACTGTCCTCTAATCTCCTCGACCTTCCATTTTTTCATAGCCATAGCTATTTCTACCATTGTCCCCTACCTTTCCACCTGACGCCATGAACCATGGTTGACTTGCTCTCCGGTCACAGATAGAACTAGAGTGCTGCGGCATGAAGTCTTACACTGAATACACCAACTCAGCCCACTTTTGGATGAACCACACCCAAGGATTGCTCATCGTCCCGCCCTCCTGTTGCCATCTCAATAAAACAAACTTCAGGGCCCTAGGACAGTTTGACCTGCAGGACACGAACTGTACACGGTAACTTTGTGACAACAGATGTGGTCCGTTCTTTCTCTTGCCGGTCCTTTCAGTTGTCCGTGGACAACACTGCCAATACACGGAGCTCCCAGTGCGCTAGTACATGTACCAACAGCCTTCCACGACTTATGTGATCAGGATCACGCCAGGCCGCATTACATTCTCACAGGAAATCCCTGGCTCCCATATTCAGAACCTATTGTGATCCATGCAGCCAAATCCGTAGCTCCCATGTTCAGAGGTTGTTGTGAGCCCAGGAGTCATGCCTGTTAGAAATGTTTGTCATTTGAGTTTGGCTCATGGTTCTGATCTTTCTAGTTCTCCATGAGACGACGTCAGACGGGCGTAGATTGTGATTACGTCGAGAGCGAGCTGTGACATCTTGTTACCAACGCTACAGGATATTGTTCCCTCTACTGTCCCTAGTCGCTGCACCAGACTAAAAGGCTGTCGTGGAATAGTGACTGAGAGAGAGAGAGTGAGAGTGAGTGAGAGACAGAGAGAGTGACTGAGAGAGAGAGAGAGTGAGAGTGAGTGAGAGACAGAGAGAGTGACTGAGAGAGAGAGAGTGAGAGTGAGTGAGAGACAGAGAGAGTGACTGAGAGAGAGAGAGTGAGAGTGAGTGAGAGACAGAGAGAGTGACTGAGAGAGAGAGAGTGAGAGTGAGTGAGAGACAGAGAGAGGGACTGAGAGAGAGAGAGAGAGTGAGAGTGAGTGAGAGACAGAGAGAGTGACAGAGAGAGATAGTGAGAGTGAGAGACAGAGAGTGTGTGAGAGAGAGTGTGTGTGAGAGAGTGAGGGAGTGTGTGTGAGAGAGTGTGTGAGAGAGAGTGCTTGAGAGAGTGAGAGAGTGTGTAAGAGAGAGTTTGAGAGATACTGTGTGAGAGAGTGAGAGAGAGAGTAAGAGAGAGTGTGTAAGAGAGAGTGTGAAAGAGAGAGTGAGAGAGAGTGTGTAAGAGAGAGTGAGAGAGAGTGTGAGAGAGATAGTGTGAGAGAGAGAGAGTGAGAAAGAGTGTGTGATAGAGAGTGTGTGTGAGAGAGTGTGAGAGAGATTGAGAGAGCGTGTGAGAGAGTGAGATAGCGTGTGAGAGAGAGTGTGTGAGAGAGAGTGTGTGAGAGAGAGTGAGAGAGCGTGTGAGAGAGAGTGAGAGAGCGTGTGAGAGAGAGTGTGTGAGAGAGAGTGACATAGAGTGTGTGAGAGAGTGTGTAAGAGAGAGTGTGTGAGAGAGTGTGTGAGAGAGTGTGTGAGAGAGTGTGTGTGAGAGAGAGTGTGTGAGAGAGAGTGTGTGCGAGAGAGTGTGTGAAAGAGAGTGACAGAGAGAGAGAGAGTGAGAGATAGAGAGTGAGAGAGTGTGTGTGTGAGAGAGTGTGTGTGAGAAAGAGTGTGTGAGAGAGAGTGTGTGAAAGAGAGTGACAGAGAGAGAGAGAGTGAGAGATAGAGAGTGAGAGAGTGTGTGTGAGAGAGTGTGTGAGAGAGTGTGTGAGAGAGTGAGAGAGAGTGAGAGAGTGTGTATGTGAGAGAGAGAGAATGAGACAGAGAGTGAGAGAGCGTGTAAGAGAGAATGAGAGCATGTAAGAGAGAGCATGTAAGAGAGAGAATGAGAGTGTGCAAGAGAGATTGCGCGTATGTGTGAAAGAATATGAGAGAGAGAACGTGAGAGAGAATGAGAAAGAGAGAGTGAGAAAGTGTGTGTGAGTGCGAGAGAGTGATTGAAATAGTGTTTGAGAGAGAGAGAGAACGTGTGAGAGAGAGTATGTCTGTGAAGAGAGTGAGAAAGTGAGTGAAAGAGTGGAAGAGAGAGTGAGAAAGAGTGAGAGTAAGAGAGAGTGAGTGAGAGAGAGCGTGAGTCAGTGTTAGAGTCAGTCAGAGAAAAAGAGAGAAAGTAAGTGAGATAATGCGTGAGAGAGTGAGTGAAAGAGAGGGGAGTGAGTTAGTGAAAGTGAGAATTAGTGAGAGAGTGAGTGACAGAGTGAGCAAATGAGTGAAAGAGAAAGTGAGAAGAGTGTGAGAGAAGGTGAGGGAAAATGATATTGAGAGAAAGTATGTGTGAGAGCGAGAGAATGTTTGAGAGATTGCAAGGAGTGAAATAGCGTCATCGAGAGAGACAGAGAGAGAGTGAGTGAATGAATGAGAGAGAGTATGAGAGAGTGTTTGAGAGAGAGAGAGAGAATAAGAGAATGAGAGATAGTGAGAAAAAGAATGAGAGCGAGAAAGCCACTCATGACAACCACCAACAACAAATTCACCATTGAAAAAATCACTAACAAAGCCACCCATGACAACCACCACCAACAAAACCACCCATGACAACCACCAATAACAAAGCTACCCATGACAACCATCAATAACAAAGCCACCCATGACAACCACCAATAACAAAGCCACCCATGCCAACCACCAATAACATAGCCACCCATGACAACCACTAATATCAAAGCCAACCATGACAACCACTAATATCAAAGCCACACATGACAACCACTAATAACAAAGCCAACCATGACAACCACTAATAACAAAGCCAACCATGACAACCACTAATAACAAAGCCACACATGACAACCACCAATAACAAAGCCACACATGACAACCACCAATAACAAAGCCACACATGACAACCACTAATAACAAAGCCACACATGACAACCACTAATATCAAAGCCAACCATGACAACCACTAATAACAAAGCCAACCATGACAACCACTAATAACAAAGCCACACATGACAACCACCAATAACAAAGCCACACATGACAACCACCAATATCAAAGCCACACATGACAACCAGCCAATATCAAAGCCACACATGACAACCACCAATATCAAAGCCACACATGACAACCACCAATAACAAAGCCACACATGACAACCACCAATAACAAAGCCACACATGACAACCACTAATATCAAAGCCACACATGACAACCACTAATAACAAAGCTACCCATTACAACCACCAATAACAAAGCTACCAATGACAACCACCAATATCAAAGCTACCAATGACAACCACTAACATCAAAGCCACCCATGACAACCACTAATATCAAAGCTACCAATGACAACCAGCCAATATCAAAGCTACCCATGACAACCACTAATATGAAAGCTACCAATGACAACCAGCCAATATCAAAGCTACACATGACAACCACTAATATCAAAGCCACCCATGACAACCACTAATAACAAAGCTACCCATGACAACCACTAATAACAAAGCTACCCATGACAACCACCAACATCAAAGCTACAAATGACAACCACCAATATCAAAGCTACCAATGACAACCACCAATTTAAAAAGCTACCAATGACAACCACCAATATCAAAGCTACCAATGACAACCACTAATATCAAAGCTACCCATGACAACCACCAATATCAAAGCTACCAATGACAACCACTAATATCAAAGCTACCCATGACAACCACTAACATCAAAGCCCCCCATGACAACCACTAATAACAAAGCTACTCATGACAACAACTAATAACAAAGTTACCCATGACAACCACCAACATCAAAGCTACCAATGACAACCACCAATATCAAAGCTACCAATGACAACCACCAATATCAAAGCTACCAATGACAACCACTAATATCAAAGCTACCCATGACAACCACTAACATCAAAGCCACCCATGACAACCACTAACATCAAAGCCACCCATGAAAACCGCTAATATCAAAGCTACCAATGCCAACCAGCCAATATCAAAGCTACCCATGACAACCACCAATATCAAAGCTACCCATGACAACCACTAATATCAAAGTCGCCCATTGCAACCACCAAAAACAAAGCTACCCATGACAACCACCAATAACAAAGCCACCCATGACAACCACCAATAACAAGGCCACCCATGACAACCACCAATATCAAAGCCACCCATGACAACCACTAACATCAAAGCCACCCATGACAACCACTAATAACAAAGCTACCCATGACAACCACTAATAACAAGCTACCCATGACAACCACCAACATCAAAGCTACCAATGACAACCACCAATATCAAAGCTACCAATGACAACCACCAATATCAAAGCTACCAATGACAACCACTAATATCAAAGCTACCCATGACAACCACTAACATCAAAGCCACCCATGAAAACCACTAATATCAAAGCTACCAATGACAACCAGCCATAATCAAAGCTACCCATGACAACCACCAATATCAAAGCTACCCATGACAACCACTAATATCAAAGTCGCCCATTGCAACCACCAAAAACAAAGCTACCCATGACAACCACCAATAACAAAGCCACCCATGACAACCACCAATAACAAGGCCACCCATGACAACCACCAATAACAAAGCCACCCATGACAACCACCAATAACAAGGCCACCCATGACAAATACCAATATCAAAGCCACCCAGGACAACCACCAATAACAAAGCCACTCATGACAACCACCAATAACAAAGCCACCCATAACAACCACCAACAACAAAGCCACCCATGACAACCACCATCAACAAAGCCACTAAAGACCACCACCAATAACAAAGTCATCCATAGTAAACTCCACCAACAAAGCCACATTCCACCATCCATCATTCAAAACGACCTTTCACCATCCATCAAACAAAGCCACCTTTCACCATCAAGCAACAAAGCCACCTTTCACCACCCATCAAACAAAGCCACCTTTCACCATTCACCAACAAAGCCTCCTTTCCCCATCCATCAAACAAAGCTACCTTTCGCCATCCACCAACAAAGCCACCTTTCCCCATCCATCAAACAAAGCTACCTCTCACCATCCATCAAACAAAACCACCTTTCACCATCCATCAAACAAAGCCACCTTTCACTATCCATCAAACAAAGCCACCTTTCACCATCCATCAAACAAAGTCACCTTTCACCATCTATCACACAAAGCCATCTTTCACCATCCATCAACAGAGCCACCTTTCACCACCCATCAAACAAAGCCACCTTTCACCATTTACCAACAAAGCCACCTTTCCCCTTCCATCAAACAAAGCTACCTTTCACCATCCACCAACAAAGCCACCTTTCACCATGCATCATTCAAAGTCACCTTTCACCATCCATCATACAAAACTTCCTTTCTCCATCCAACACCAAAGCCACCTTTCACCATCCATCAAACAAAGCCACCTTTTACCATCCATCAAACAAAGCCACCTTTCACAATCCATCAAACAAAGCCACCTTTCACCATCTGTCAAACGAAGCCATCTTTCACCATCTATCAAACAAAGCCACCTTTCACCACCCATCAAACAAAGACACCTTTCACCATCTATCAAACAAAGCCACCTTTCACCATCCACCAACAAAACCACCTTTCACCATCCACCAGCAAAACCACCTTTCACCATCCATCAAACAAAGCCACCCTTGACCACCTCCAACAAGCTACTCACATCCACCAATAAAACCACCTTTCACCATCCATCAAACAAAGGTACCCTTGACCACCTCCAACAAAGCCACCTTTCACCATCCACGCCCAAAGCCACCTGCCATCTCCAAACTTTTCCAGTTTTTGACATATTTTATTTCCTATTTATTTCTAACAGCCGGGGACCAAATTGATTGTTTGTACCTAGGTTATCTAGTTGGTATGATTTGCTTCTTCTTTATCTTTCTTGATTGGACTTCTATGTTGACAGATAACGTGCATCACAGCACAACGTTTTAAGCAATGGTTTTGATACAAGCAACACTCACAGACTATGAATCATTCATATTCAAGTCGATTGAAACATTCTCTTGGCACATGATAATTAGTGCTGGTACTTAATGTATCGATCATGTTCTTTATTTGGATGTATTCGTGGGGTTACCTACCCATGGTTATGGAGCCACTCGTTAGTACTTATTTTCTGTGATTTCTATCATTCTAACTTTAAATCACAAATTGTCTTGCGTCACACAACATACTATTGTCTCCGGAACACAGCTTCTAAATATACTTGTAAACAATTCACAACTAAATTATGTCATTACTGTCTCTAACTTAGCTATACTGGACTTGTTCTTTATGTTTCTAATTTTACTTGTTCTGTTCTTGTTCTTCTATCTACTTCTCAACTATAGTTCGTTTCAAATCATGTGCCCAACTTCAAAACGCTATTACTCAGTAACCGTTTGTTAAAAACTGTTGAAATTTTCCAAATGTTATTAGAATGCAAAAGACCCTTTAAATGTATATTTAACAAATATCTTGCAGCTGCAGTTTTCTTAAAGCGGCGAATTTCTTTGATTTTTGTCAAAATTATAAATTGTGAACCCCTAAATAATAGAAATTACCGTAGTTGCTGGTCTATGATTAATTTTCACTAGGTAAAGGCGTGGCCGTAATGGGGAAATAACTGGATAAGACAAAACACCAGGAGAATTATTGTCTTCTCAGTTCGAGGACGGACGATAATATCAAGGTATACCTGTATGTCCAATTTTCATAGTTGTGTGGTCCTGAAAAGGACCGTTTGTTGAACTAATTTAAGGTAATATAGGGGCCAACATTGTGGGGGCTATATACTTTCATTCTGAATCAGACGAGTCTAAAAGATTAATAACTGTTTGGGGTTGAACATTCCACAAACCATCATTTTTCCAATATTCCTCTTCCTGTTTTAAGACGTGGTCTTCACATTTAGCCCAATAATCTTTGTCTATATTTAATAAAGCGAGATTAGCAAGAGTCTTTACATCGCATATTTTGAATGTTGTATTTTCATCTGCCACTTGTCCTTTTAATTTTGCCCAGATTAGTTCAATTGGATTTAAATGAGCATGGTAAGGTGGCAGCCTCAAACTTATATGACCGTGCTCTTGGATAATCTTATCTATTTGAAAAATCTTTGTCCTTTGTTTTTGCTTTACTAGAGATAGTAATTCAGGTTTTAAGTACATGTTATTAAATTGTATGTGCTCCTTTGTGAGCTATATCTTAATATTATCTTTTGTGCTGGATGACGTCGGGACTTTATCTTCAAGTGCAACAATGTTGTGGTACGCTGCATTGTCCATTATTAGGCAAGATGGTCGATCTAGTGATGGCAGAACAGAATTTTCAATCCAATGTCTAAATATGTGACCATTCATCTCAGAGTGATAATCCCGATTGTCTATGGATTTTGAAAGAAAAATGAGCTCTGCATTCTGTATTAGTCCATGTTGTCGACTACCTGCATGAGCAATTATCAAGCGCTGTCCTTTGCTGCTTGGTATTAATCTCTTAATCTTTCCATCTGATGACTGCCATTCCCTTCGGTTAGTGTGGTGAGCATTGATCCATGTTTCATCCAAGTACACAATATCATAATCTTGCTTGCGCACCTCTTTTACTTCACGTAAGTACTTGCTTCTCATGACTACTATATGTGGCTTTTCATAGATGATGTTTCGTCCATTGGGATACTTTCTGAATGTAAAGCCTGCAGCTGTCACATTCCTCCATAATGTAGACTTTTATGTTTCAATACTGTTGTTCTTTTTCAGCGATACTTTTAATTTTCTTATTGTAACAGTTTCATTCATACCCAACATTTTGCGAATTTCACTTCTAATAAGTTCACTATCGAAATTATCCAACACATTTTTGCTCTTCCTTGTGATTTTGTATAATTTGAACATTGACGGTCACGTGCTTGAATCCAGCGATTAAATGACCGTTTAGATACATCCAAAATGTGTCTTGTCCTATTCTCAGGGTTTTCTAAAGAATGAAATAATCTTCCTCGTTTTGCCTCTTTGCAAAAATAGTCATAATTTTTATTGCGATGTTTTGTAAACTGCAGAATTTCATTTTAAGACTCATGATAAATGTTATCGTTCCACGTCTCTCCGCCGCTTGAATGAACGGAAATGGAACACACAATTTTTCGTGTTTTTTAAAAGTGTCTAATTGTGTCAAAAAACGAACGGTGAAAGCGTGCAAACACGTCAATTTGACCGTGTATGGATTTTTACTCACTATTTTTAACTTAAAATACTGTAAACATTAAGTTTTGACTACATCAATGGGTCGTTATAATTAATATAAATCAAATAAGCAACAATAATAACCAAATGTTTTTTTTTAAATGAAATTAATTCCCTGTTGGGTTCTAATCATTATAACTTTACATGCAAGTTTTGAACAACTTACAACAAGCGGTTAAAAATCTATAGCTTTTTAAAGTTGGGCACGACTTATGAAACAAGCTATAATTGATCCTAAGTAACTGCTGCTCTTTTGTTAAGTTCTCTAACTTCTTTTCTCTTCCTACAGTAATTGTAGAAGTCGACATTATTATCAAAACTGTGTTCGGCTGAAGCCGAACTAAGCTCGTCTAGTCGACATTTCTTATTCTGATATTATACTCATTTTAGTTAACTGTATTAATGTCTTATTTGCTTAATTTATTGGCGCAGTTATCTCGAATTCGTGATGTTAAATTGTATATGGACTTTGTGTCAAAATTGCCAAAACAATGTTCCATCTAGGCCCTTCGTTGATCTTACTAACTTGTTCTAAAACAACACTAACATGACTCTTACGATTAACATCTCTCTAGTCAACTTGACCTGCTCCCAGTGTGTTTGTCAACCTAATTTCTGACCATGTTGAAGGGTCAAGTCATGTATCCACCCCTTCCTAATTAAGCTGGGAAATTCCACTCTCTCAAAACTCGCAACTTAATTTCTGTTACAGCTACCTCCATCCCCACACCTTTTCCAATAACAGCTGAGAAACTTCTACTGCCGATGTTATTCTATCTGATTCTGAAAATGTACGGTTGTTTATTTAACTTGGAGTAAACAACTGAAGCTATCTCCCATTATGTCATTTAAGCTAAGTCCATACACTGTTACACAAACAAAACCACCCACCACCACCTACAAAGCCACCTATCACCATCCACCAACAAGCCACCAATCAACAACAAAACCACCCACCACCACCAACAAAGCCACCTATCCCCATCCACCAACAAGCCACCAATCAACAACAAAACCACCCACCGCCACCAACAAAGCCACCTATCCCCATCCACCAACAAGCCATCAATCACCAACAAAACCACCCACCACCACCAAACAAAGCCACCTATCACCATCCACCAACAGCCACCCACCACCACCAACAAAACCACCTATCACCATCCACCAACAAAACCACCCACCACCATCAACAAAGCCACCTATCACCATTCACCAACATTTAAGCTAAGTCCATACACTGTTACACAAACAAAACCACCCACCACCACCTACAAAGCCACCTATCACCATCCACCAACAAGCCACCAATCAACAACAAAACCACCCACCACCACCAATAAAGCCACCTATCCCCATCCACCAACAAGCCACCAATCAACAACAAAACCACCCACCGCCACCAACAAAGCCACATATCCCCATCCACCAACAAGCCATCAATCACCAACAAAACCACCCACCACCACCAAACAAAGCCACCTATCACCATCCACCAACAGCCACCCACCACCACCAACAAAACCACCTATCACCATCCACCAATAAAACCACCCACCACCATCAACAAAGCCACCTATCACCATTCACCAACAAAACCACCCACCACCACCAACAAAGCCACCTATCACCATCCACCAACAAAACCACCAAAAAGCCACCTACCACCATCCACCAACAAGCCACCAACAATACCACACACCACCACCAACAAAGCCACCTATCACCATCCACCAGCAAGCCACCCACCACCACCAACAAAGCCACCTATCACCATCCACCAACAAGCCACCCACCATCACCAACAAAGCCACCTATCACCATCCACCAACAAAACCACCCACCATCACCAACAAAGCTACCTATCACCATCCACCAACAAGCCACCAACCACCAACAAACCTACCTATCACCATCCACCAAAAAAACCAAACACCACCACCAACAAAGCTACCTATCACCATCCACCAACAATACCACCCACCACCACCAACAAAGCCACCTATCACCATCCACCAACAAGCCACCAATCACCAACAAGCCACCCACCACCACCAACAAAGCCACCTATCACCATCCACCAACAAAGCCACCTATCACCATCCACAAACAATACCACCCACCACCACCAACAAAGCCACCTATCACCATCCACCAACAAAACCATCCACCACCACCAACAAAGCCACCTATCACCATCCACCAACAAAACCATCCACCACCACCAACAAAACCACCCACCACCACCGACAAAGCCACCTTACACCATCCACCAACAAAACCACCCACCACCACCAACAAAGCCACCTATCACCATCCACCAACAAAATCACCCACCACCACCAACAAAGCCACCTATCACCATCCACCAACAAAGCTATCTATCACCATCCACTAACAAAATCACCCACCACCACCAACAAAGCTATCTATCACCATCCACCAACAAAATCACCCACCACCACCAACAAAGCTATCTATCACCATCCACCAAAAAAACCAAACACCACCACCAACAAAGCTACCTATCACCATCCACCAACAATACCACCCACCACCACCAACAAAGCCACCTATCACCATCCACCAACAAACCACCAATCACCAACAAAGCCACCTATCACCATCCACCAACAAAATCACCCACCACCACCACCAACAAAACTATCTATCACCATCCACCAACAAGCCACCCACCACCACCAACAAAGCCACCTATCACCACCACCAACAAAGCCACCTATCACCATCCACCAACAAACCACCCACCACCACCAACAAAACCACCAACAAAGCCACCTATCACCATCCACCAACAAACCACCCACCACCACCAACAAAGCCACCTATCACCATCCACCAACAAAATCACCCACCACCACCAACAAAGCTATCTATCGCCATCCACCAACAAGCCACCAATCACCAACAAGCCACCCACCACCACCAATAAAGCCACCTATCACCATCCACCAACAAAACCACCCATCACCACCAACAACCAACAAGCCACCCACCACCACCAATAAAGCCACCTATCACCATCCACCAACAAAACCACCCACCACCACCAACAAGCCAACAATCACCAACAAGCCACCCACCACCACCAATAAAGCCACCTATCACCATCCACCAACAAAACCATCCACCACCACCAACAAAGCCACCTATCACCATCTACCAATAAAACCACCAATAAAGCCACCTATCACCATCCACCCACAACCACCAACAAAGCCACCTATCACCATCCACCAATAAATCCACATGTGACCATCAAGCCAATTACTACCACCAACCAAACCACCACCATTCATCAAAGCCACACGTTTGTCCACATACAACAACAATCTGCTTTCAGAAGTCCTACCACCAACAACAGCCACATTGATCAGGGATGTTACGAGACGATAGAGAAGCTCATACACTCACAGAGAAAGTCTATCGCAGAAATGAAACTCCTGGTGCCAGCCGTGCTGACTGCCTTGATGGTGTATGCCTTATGTCTTACATGTTGCAGCGCGGGTCTGCCCTGTTGCTGTTAAATCATGCAAGATTACGTGAAATTCACCGTAACTATCTCACAAGCACATCGTCATGGCCACAGGATTAATTACTTTAAATACTACCATAACATCTATCGGTTGAAATAGTGGTTGCAGAGCATCAATTTTGGGCTGGCGAAAATGATAACTGATTCTAGCAACCTAATGACGTTTATTAGTTTTGTTCTTGACTATCTTCCATTACAACAGGGAACAAAGAGTTCTCATGCTGATGGACAGAACAATTCGATCAATAAATAGAACAAATGTTCAATTTATCTCTTCGTCATTGAGTTACTTTTGAGACATGCTCATGATGTCCTTGGACATACTATAACCAGTGATGGAAAATGTACAACTGAAACAAAAAAATAGGAATGGCAAAAAAGTAATTTTAATGTCATGAAGAACATGCTAACATCAAAACAAATACCACCAGGGCTAAAACTAAGAATAGCAAAATGTTACATCTTTTCAATATTCCTATATGGTGCAGAAACAAGGACATTAGACAAGAAAACAGAACAGAGAATTGAAGTCTTTGAAATGTGGATTTATAGAAGAATAGGTAGAATTGGATGGAAGGAAAAGAAAACAAACGAAGAAGTCTTAAAACAACTAAAAATGAAGAGAACCGCTAAGCACAATTTAAACAAGACAAATGAGATTTATGGGCCATCTTAAAAGACACAACAGCCTACTAAAAGTAATCCTGGAGGGGAAAATACAAGGTAAAAGAGGCAGAGGCAGACCAAGACTAACATGGACGAGTAACATCAAAAGATGGACAAATCAGCCTATGACAACCTGTACCATCAAAGCAAGAGACAGAGCAGAATGGTAGCCAACTTTCATTGCGGAGACGGCACTGGATGATGATGATGTCCACCTATCATTCCACTTTCATTCACCTGAATCCAAAATAAAATCATAATTGCTGCTTCAAAAGTAATCAATAAATAAACCCATGTTGTCTCCTCTCTTCTCTACTGATAATCAATAAATAAACCCATGTCATCTCCTCTCTTCTCTATTGATTATCAATAGATAAACCCATTTTGTCTCCTCTCTTCTCTATTGATAATCAATAAGTAAACCCATTTTGTCTCCTCTCTTCTCTATTGATAATCAATAAGTAAACCCATGTCATCTCCTCTCTTCTCTATTGATAATCAATAAGTAAACCCATGTCATCTCCTCTCTTCTCTATTGATAATCAATAAGTAAACCCATGTCATCTCCTCTCTTCTCTATTGATAATCAATAAGTAAACCCATGTCATCTCCTCTCTTCTCTATTGATAATCAATAAGTAAACCCATGTCATCTCCTCTCTTCTCTATTGATAATCAATAAGTAAACCCATGTCGTCTCCTCTCTTCTCTATTGATAATCAATAGGTAAACCCATTTTGTCTCCTCTCTTCTCTATTGATAATCAATAAGTAAACCCATTTTGTCTCCTCTCTTCTCTATTGATAATCAATAAATAAACCCATGTTGTCTCCTCTCTTCTCTATTGATAATCAATAAGTAAACCCATTTTGTCTCTTCTCTTCTCTATTGATAATCAATAAATAAACCCAAGTTGTCTCCTCTCTTCTCTATTGATAATCAATAAGTAAACCAATGTCATCTCCTCTCTTCTCTATTGATAATCAATAAGTAAACCCATGTCATCTCCTCTCTTCTCTATTGATAATCAATAAGTAAACCCATGTCATCTCCTCTCTTCTCTATTGATAATCAATAAGTAAACCCATGTCGTCTCCTCTCTTCTCTATTGATAATCAATAGGTAAACCCATTTTGTCTCCTCTCTTCTCTATTGATAATCAATAAGTAAACCCATTTTGTCTCCTCTCTTCTCTATTGATAATCAATAAGTAAACCCATTTTGTCTCCTCTCTTCTCTATTGATAATCAATAAATAAACCCATTTTGTCTCCTCTCTTCTCTATTGATAATCAATAAATAAACCCATTTTGTCTCCTCTCTTCTCTATTGATAATCAATAAGTAAACCCATTTTGTCTCTTCTCTTCTCTATTGATAATCAATAAATAAACCCATTTTGTCTCCTCTCTTCTCTATTGATAATCAATAAGTAAACCCATGTCATCTCCTCTCTTCTCTATTGATAATTATAAGTAAACCCATGTCATCTCCTCTCTTCTCTATTGATAATCAATAAGTAAACCCATGTCATCTCCTCTCTTCTCTATTGATAATCAATAAGTAAACCCATGTCGTCTCCTCTCTTCTCTATTGATAATCAATAGGTAAACCCATTTTGTCTCCTCTCTTCTCTATTGATAATCAATAAGTAAACCCATTTTGTCTCCTCTCTTCTCTATTGATAATCAATAAGTAAACCCATTTTGTCTCCTCTCTTCTCTATTGATAATCAATAAGTAAACCCATGTCGTCTCCTCTCTTCTCTATTGATAATCAATAGGTAAACCCATTTTGTCTCCTCTCTTCTCTATTGATAATCAATAAGTAAACCCATGTCATCTCCTCTCTTCTCTATTGATAATCAATAAGTAAACCCATGTCATCTCCTCTCTTCTCTATTGATAATCAATAAGTAAACCCATGTCATCTCCTCTCTTCTCTATTGATAATCAATAAGTAAACCCATGTCATCTCCTCTCTTCTCTATTGATAATCAATAAGTAAACCCATGTCGTCTCCTCTCTTCTCTATTGATAATCAATAGGTAAACCCATTTTGTCTCCTCTCTTCTCTATTGATAATCAATAAGTAAACCCATTTTGTCTCCTCTCTTCTCTATTGATAATCAATAAATAAACCCATGTTGTCTCCTCTCTTCTCTATTGATAATCAATAAGTAAACCCATTTTGTCTCTTCTCTTCTCTATTGATAATCAATAAATAAACCCAAGTTGTCTCCTCTCTTCTCTATTGATAATCAATAAGTAAACCAATGTCATCTCCTCTCTTCTCTATTGATAATCAATAAGTAAACCCATGTCATCTCCTCTCTTCTCTATTGATAATCAATAAGTAAACCCATGTCATCTCCTCTCTTCTCTATTGATAATCAATAAGTAAACCCATGTCGTCTCCTCTCTTCTCTATTGATAATCAATAGGTAAACCCATTTTGTCTCCTCTCTTCTCTATTGATAATCAATAAGTAAACCCATTTTGTCTCCTCTCTTCTCTATTGATAATCAATAAGTAAACCCATTTTGTCTCCTCTCTTCTCTATTGATAATCAATAAATAAACCCATTTTGTCTCCTCTCTTCTCTATTGATAATCAATAAATAAACCCATTTTGTCTCCTCTCTTCTCTATTGATAATCAATAA
The DNA here is from genome assembly GCA_032433765.1 of Megaustenia siamemsis. NCBI lineage: Eukaryota > Metazoa > Mollusca > Gastropoda > Stylommatophora > Ariophantidae > Megaustenia > Megaustenia siamemsis. Next base: position 744,846 of record JAVIAB010000145.1, on the reverse strand, counting down.
GTAAACCCATTTTGTCTCTTCTCTTCTCTATTGATAATCAATAAATAAACCCAAGTTGTCTCCTCTCTTCTCTATTGATAATCAATAAGTAACCCATGTCATCTCCTCTCTTCTCTATTGATAATTATAAGTAAACCCATGTCATCTCCTCTCTTCTCTATTGATAATCAATAAGTAAACCCATGTCATCTCCTCTCTTCTCTATTGATATTCAATAAGTAAACCCATGTCGTCTCCTCTCTTCTCTATTGATAATCAATAGGTAAACCCATTTTGTCTCCTCTCTTCTCTATTGATAATCAATAGGTAAACCCATTTTGTCTCCTCTCTTCTCTATTGATAATCAATAAGTAAACCCATTTTGTCTCCTCTCTTCTCTATTGATAATCAATAAGTAAACCCATGTCGTCTCCTCACTTCTCTATTGATAATCAATAGGTAAACCCATTTTGTCTCCTCTCTTCTCTATTGATAATCAATAAGTAAACCCATTTTGTCTCCTCTCTTCTCTATTGATAATCAATAAATAAACCCATTTTGTCTCCTCTCTTCTCTATTGATAATCAATAAATAAACCCATGTTGTCTCCTCTCTTCTCTATTGATAATCAATAAGTAAACCCATGTTGTCTCCTCTCTTCTCTATTGATAATCAATAAATAAACCCATGTTGTCTCCTCTCTTCTCTATTGATAATCAATAAATAAACCCATGTTGTCTCCTCTCTTCTCTACTGATAATCAATAAATAAACCCATGTTGTCTCCTCTCTTCTCTATTGATAATCAATAAATAAACCCATGTTGTCTCCTCTCTTCTCTATTGATAATCAATAAATAAACCCATGTTGTCTCCTCTCTTCTCTACTGATAATCAATAAATAAACCCATGTTGTCTCCTCTCTTCTCTATTGATAATCAATAAATAAACCCATGTTGTCTCCTCTCTTCTATATTGATAATCAATAAATAAACCCATGTTGTCTCCTCTCTTCTCTATTGATAATCAATAAGTAAACCCATGTTGTCTCCTCTCTTCTCTACTGATAATCAATAAATAAACCCATGTTGTCTCCTCTCTTCTCTATTGATAATCAATAAATAAACCCATGTTGTCTCCTCTCTTCTCTATTGATAATCAATAAATAAACCCATGTTGTCTCCTCTCTTCTCTATTGATAATCAATAAATAAACCCATTTTGTCTCCTCTCTTCTCTACTGATAATCAATAAATAAACCCATTTTGTCTGTTTTCTTCTCTACTGATAATCAATAAATAAACCCATTTTGTCTCTTCTCTTCTCTATTGATAATCAATAAATAAACCCATGTCATCTCCTCTCTTCTCTACTGATAATCAATAAGTAAACCCATGTTGTCTCCTCTCATCTCTACTGATAATCAATAAATTAACCCATTTTGTCTCTTCTCTTCTCTATTGATAATCAATAAATAAACCCATGTCATCTCCTCTCTTCTCTATTGATAATCAATAAGTAAACCCATGTCATCTCCTCTCTTCTCTATTGATAATCAATAAGTAAACCCATTTTGTCTCCTCTCTTCTCTATTGATAATCAATAAGTAAACCCATGTCATCTCCTCTCTTCTCTATTGATAATCAATAAGTAAACCAATGTCATCTCCTCTCTTCTCTATTGATAATCAATAAGTAAACCCATGTCATCTCCTCTCTTCTCTATTGATAATCAATAAGTAAACCCATGTCATCTCCTCTCTTCTCTATTGATAATCAATAAGTAAACCCATGTCATCTCCTCTCTTCTCTATTGATAATCAATAAGTAAACCCATGTCGTCTCCTCTCTTCTCTATTGATAATCAATAGATAAACCCATTTTGTCTCCTCTTTTCTCTATTGATAATCAATAAGTAAACCCATTTTGTCTCCTCTCTTCTCTATTGATAATCAATAAATAAACCCATGTTGTCTCCTCTCTTCTCTATTGATAATCAATAAGTAAACCCATTTTGTCTCTTCTCTTCTCTATTGATAATCAATAAATAAACCCAAGTTGTCTCCTCTCTTCTCTATTGATAATCAATAAGTAAACCAATGTCATCTCCTCTCTTCTCTATTGATAATCAATAAGTAAACCCATGTCATCTCCTCTCTTCTCTATTGATAATCAATAAGTAAACCCATGTCATCTCCTCTCTTCTCTATTGATAATCAATAAGTAAACCCATGTCGTCTCCTCTCTTCTCTATTGATAATCAATAGGTAAACCCATTTTGTCTCCTCTCTTCTCTATTGATAATCAATAAGTAAACCCATTTTGTCTCCTCTCTTCTCTATTGATAATCAATAAGTAAACCCATTTTGTCTCCTCTCTTCTCTATTGATAATCAATAAATAAACCCATTTTGTCTCCTCTCTTCTCTATTGATAATCAATAAATAAACCCATTTTGTCTCCTCTCTTCTCTATTGATAATCAATAAGTAAACCCATTTTGTCTCTTCTCTTCTCTATTGATAATCAATAAATAAACCCAAGTTGTCTCCTCTCTTCTCTATTGATAATCAATAAGTAAACCCATGTCATCTCCTCTCTTCTCTATTGATAATTATAAGTAAACCCATGTCATCTCCTCTCTTCTCTATTGATAATCAATAAGTAAACCCATGTCATCTCCTCTCTTCTCTATTGATAATCAATAAGTAAACCCATGTCGTCTCCTCTCTTCTCTATTGATAATCAATAGGTAAACCCATTTTGTCTCCTCTCTTCTCTATTGATAATCAATAAGTAAACCCATTTTGTCTCCTCTCTTCTCTATTGATAATCAATAAGTAAACCCATTTTGTCTCCTCTCTTCTCTATTGATAATCAATAAGTAAACCCATGTCGTCTCCTCTCTTCTCTATTGATAATCAATAAGTAAACCCATTTTGTCTCCTCTCTTCTCTATTGATAATCAATAAGTAAACCCATTTTGTCTCCTCTCTTCTCTATTGATAATCAATAAATAAACCCATTTTGTCTCCTCTCTTCTCTATTGATAATCAATAAATAAACCCATGTTGTCTCCTCTCTTCTCTATTGATAATCAATAAGTAAACCCATGTTGTCTCCTCTCTTCTCTATTGATAATCAATAAATAAACCCATGTTGTCTCCTCTCTTCTCTATTGATAATCAATAAATAAACCCATGTTGTCTCCTCTCTTCTCTACTGATAATCAATAAATAAACCCATGTTGTCTCCTCTCTTCTCTATTGATACTCAATAAATAAACCCATGTTGTCTCCTCTCTTCTCTATTGATAATCAATAAATAAACCCATGTTGTCTCCTCTCTTCTCTACTGATAATCAATAAATAAACCCATGTTGTCTCCTCTCTTCTCTATTGATAATCAATAAATAAACCCATGTTGTCTCCTCTCTTCTCTATTGATAATCAATAAATAAACCCATGTTGTCTCCTCTCTTCTCTATTGATAATCAATAAGTAAACCCATGTTGTCTCCTCTCTTCTCTACTGATAATCAATAAATAAACCCATGTTGTCTCCTCTCTTCTCTATTGATAATCAATAAATAAACCCATGTTGTCTCCTCTCTTCTCTATTGATAATCAATAAATAAACCCATGTTGTCTCCTCTCTTCTCTATTGATAATCAATAAATAAACCCATTTTGTCTCTTCTCTTCTCTACTGATAATCAATAAATAAACCCATTTTGTCTCTTCTCTTCTCTATTGATAATCAATAAATAAACCCATGTCATCTCCTCTCTTCTCTACTGATAATCAATAAGTAAACCCATGTTGTCTCCTCTCATCTCTACTGATAATCAATAAATTAACCCATTTTGCCTCCTCTCTTCTCTATTGATAATCAATAAATAAACCCATTTTGTCTCCTCTCTTCTCTACTGATAATCAAGAAATAAACCCATTTTGTCTCCTCTCTTCTCTACTGATAATCAATAAGTAAACCCATTTTGTCTCCTCTCTTCTCTACTGATAATCAATAATGAACCTAATTTGTCTTGTCTTCTCTATTGATAATCAATTATTGATCCTAGTTTGTCTCGTCTCCTCTATTGATAATCAATAATGAACCTAGTTTGTTTTGTCTTCTCTATTGATAATCAATAATTGAACCTAATTTGTCTCATCTTCTCTATTGATAATCAATAATGAACCTAGTTTGTCTCGTCTTCTCTATTGATAATCAATAATAAACCTAGTTTGTCTCGTCTTCTCTAATAATAATCAATAATTAAACCTAGTTTGTCTCATCTTCTCTATTTATAATCAACAATGAACCTAGTTTGTCTCGTCTCCTCTATTGATAATCAATAAATGAACCTAGTTTGTCTCGTCGTCATTTTCGTTGATCATTTTTTTGTTTATAATCAATAAGTAAGTGATCTTAATTTGTCTGTGCCTGATGATAATCCCTAACGTGTGAGTTAGCAGCGATTTCAGATGTCAGAGAAGATTCGATGATTAGTCATATCACAGACGGACAATGAAAGATCTGGTGTACAGTTTCAAACTGAGCATGTAAATTAATCTTTGTCAGTCGACTTTACAGTCAAAACAACAGAATGTGTGTCTTTGTATTATCCAAGCAAAAATTTCATGTCAACAAAAGAACTGTCCGTGCAGTATCCAGATTGATGTTTCAGTATTTGGAGTCTTCTCTCAACCGTGAACACACCAGTAAGTCTGGCTTGCCCTCAAAGAGGGGCCCCTGAATACACTCTGTAGCAATGCCAACAGTGACGCCCCTATACATTCTATCTACTCTGTCACAATGCCAACAGTGACGCCCCTATACATTCCATGTACTCTGTCACAATGCCAACAGTGACGCCCCTATACATTCCATGTACTCTGTCACAATGCCAACAGTGACGCCCCTATACATTCCATGTACTCTGTCGCAATGCCAACAGTGACGCCCCTATACATTCTATCTACTCTGTCGCAATGCCAACAGTGACGCCCCTATACATTCCATGTACTCTGTCGCAATGCCAACAGTGACGCCCCTATACATTCTATCTACTCTGTCGCAATACCAACAGTGACGCCCCTATACATTCTATCTACTCTGTCGCAATGCCAACAATGACGCCCCTATACATTCTATCTACTCTGTCGCATGGCCAACAATGACGCCCATATACATTCTATCTATATTTGAGGTTCATACTATAGAATGTGTACATTTTGATTACTTTTAATTGTGAAGAGCTACTGAACTTGCCTGCAGTATCACATAAATGATCTCAGACTATAGAAGGTTCAATGTTTGTCTCAATTATGTAGACACCTGCAGAACAGGCACAATTTAACGAAGAAGTTTATTCTGAAACGAAACGTAGTGTGGTGCATGAAGGACAGCTTAAAGAAGCATTTGAAATAAGAACAGGCGTATGGCTGGGATGCCTTCTGTCTCCATTTCTCTTTCTACTGGCCATAAATTGGATTATGAAAATAACTCAAAACAACAGAAATGGAATCCAGTGGTCACTGACCAAACAACTTGATGAATTAGACTTTGCTGATGACATAGCTCTCCTATCACACCGCCATCAACAGATGCAGGATAAAATGAGCATACTAGATGAGAGATCACAACAGCTAGGACTGAAGATTAATAGAGATAAGACCAACATTATGAGAATTAATACAGTTGGCAATAACCAAATAAAATTAGGAGAAATACCTCTACTAGATGTACAATCTTACATATATCTGGGCAGTAATACAGATAAAGAGGGAGGAACAGAAAATGATACCAAAATAAGGATATCAAAAGCAAGAGGAGCTTTCATTGCACTGGGAAACATATGGAAATCCAAAGAAATTAGGTTAAATACAAAAATACAAATTTTTAACTCAAATGTTAAGTCGGTCCTATTATATGGCAGTGAAACGTGGAGAACAACAGAATTGACAATCATGAAGATACAGACTTTCATTAATGGATGATTACGCAGAATAAAAGGATGGAAATGGCAGGACAAAATAGACATGCTTCCCATTGGCGTGAGTGCATGACATCCTGATTTTTGTAGTGCGCCTTTTGGCTGGTTGCCTTCGACTTCAGCACTTAAAATTGCTAGAGCAGACTGTGGTCTTGCATGGGTGTAGGAAGGCCTGGCCAGTCTTGGTTTTCAGTCCCTGGTGACTGTTAAGCCCCATCCCCACGACAAGGAGCTGGCCTTGATGAGGGCACCTCAACTACTTGTACATGTGGACAGGCGCCCCAGACTGCTGAACACATACTTCAAGACTGCACTGAATATAGTAGACTGAGGAAAATCCATTGGCCCATAGATACAACAATACAGACAAAACTATATGGGCCACTGCAAGAATTACAAAAGACAGTAACATTTATACAAGAAACGACATTGCAGATATAGACAATACTTCAGGCAAACGAAAGATAGATAGATGGCAGGACAAAATCACTAACATAGAATTGAGGAAATGTACCAGTCAAATACCAGTGGATAAAGAGATACAGCGAAGACGATGGCGCTGGATAGGACAGACACTATGGAAGCCAACTGAGAGTATTACACAACAGGCCCTTTTTTGGAATCCCCAGAGGAAAAGACAAAGAGGAAGACCAAGGAATTCTTGGAGAAGACAGATAGAAGTAGAGATGAAGATGATGGGGAAAACATAGAATGATCTTAAAAGAATGGCAAGAAACAGAACTTGGAAAGTGTTTGTTGAAAACCTATGCTCCAATGGGAGCTGAAAGTGTTTGTTGATGACCTATGTTCCACTGGGAGCTGAAAGTGTTTGTTGAAAACCTATGCTCCAATGGGAGCTGAAAGTGTTTGTTGAAAACCTATGCTCCAATGGGAGCTGAAAGTGTTTGTTGAAGACCTATGCTCCACTGGGAGCTGAAAGTGTTTGTTGAAAACCTATGCTCCACTGGGAGCTGAAAGTGTTTGTTGAAAACCTATGCTCCACTGGGAGCTGAAAGTGTTTGTTGAAAACCTATGCTCCACAGGGAGCTGAAAATGTTTGTTGAAGACCTATGCTCCACTGGGAGCTGAAAGTGTTTGTTGAAAACCTATGCTCCACAGGGAGCTGAAAGTGTTTGTTGAAAACCTATGCTCCACTGGGAGCTGAAAGTGTTTGTTGAAAACCTATGCTCCACTGAGAGCTAAAAAGGTAGAAGTATATTCTGAAATAATACATCTTGATATCATTGTATTTGTAATTCACTATATCAATCTGATCTCAACAAGTATGTTTGTGTTTGAAACAATTTTATATCAGTTCTGCTAAAGTGATTTCTCTTGTTTAGTAATGAATATAAACTCACAAGGAAACTAGTCAAGAATGGTTTCAATAGAAATGACCTTACACACAAATTGTTTGCTAAAATATTTAGAAAATTAATATTTAAATCACGTAGTTTAGTAATCTCAAATCAATCGGTTCTGAAGTACTTCTTCTTTTACAATTGTTTTGAAATCAAAATGTTTTGTGTTATGGTCAACAAGCTTGCGGCTTAACATAACCATTTATGCGGGCACTGACTTCAGAGATATGTCTTCGTTCATTCAAATCTAGTCATTGTCATCAAGACCTGGCAAAATCCAAGTTATTGTCACACAACCTGCTGATAATTTCTGACATTGAAATAAAATGTGTACTTTTACCTCTACAACAAATAACCAACATGTCACTCCTCTACAACAAATAACCAACTTGATACTCCTCTACAACAAATAATCAATATGTCACTCCTCTACAACAAATAATCAATATGTCACTCCTCTACAACAAATAACCAACATGTCACTCCTCTACAACAAATAATCAATATGTCACTCCTCTACAACAAATAACCAACATGTCACTCCTCTACAACAAATAACCAACTTGATACTCCTCTACAACAAATAATCAATATGTCACTCCTCTACAACAAATAATCAATATGTCACTCCTCTACAACAAATAACCAACTTGATACTCCTCTACAACAAATAACCAACTTGATACTCCTCTACAACAAATAATCAATATGTCACTCCTCTACAACAAATAACCAACATGTCAGTCCTCTACAACAAATAACCAACATGTCACTCCTCTACAACAAATAACCAACATGTCACTCCTCTACAACAAATAACCAACATGTCACTCCTCTACAACAAATAACCAACATGTCACTCCTCTACAACAAATAACCAACATGTCACTCCTCTACAACAAATAACCAACATGTCGCTCCTCTACAACAAATAACCAACATGTCACTCCTCTACAATAAATAACCAACTTGATACTCCTCTACAACAAATAACCAACATGTCACTCCTCTACAACAAATAACCAACATGTGAGTCCTCTACAACAAATAACCAACATGTCACTCCTCTACAACAAATAACCAACTTGATACTCCTCTACAACAAATAACCATCATGTCAGTCCTCTACAACAAATAACCAACTTGATACTCCTCTACAACAAATAACCAACATGTCACTCCTCTACAACAAATAACCAACATGTCACTCCTCTACAACAAATAACCATCATGTTACTCCTCTACAACAAATAACCATCATGTTACTCCTCTACAACAAATAACCAACATGTCACTCCTCTACAACAAATAACCAACATGTCAGTCCTCTACAACAAATAACCAACATGTCACTCCTCTACAACAAATAACCAACATGTCAGTCCTCTACAACAAATAACCATCATGTTACTCCTCTACAACAAATAACCATCATGTTACTCCTCTACAACAAATAACCATCATGTTACTCCTCTACAACAAATAACCAACATGTCAGTCCTCTACAACAAATAACCAACATGTCAGTCCTCTACAACAAATAACCAACATGTCAGTCCTCTACAACAAATAACCATCATGTTACTCCTCTACAACAAATAACCAACATGTCAGTCCTCTACAACAAATAACCAACATGTCACTCCTCTACAACAAATAACCAACATGTCAGTCCTCTACAACAAATAACCATCATGTTACTCCTCTACAACAAATAACCATCATGTTACTCCTCTACAACAAATAACCATCATGTTACTCCTCTACAACAAATAACCAACATGTCCTTCTCCCAGCACAACATACACACAGCTGTTTGCACCTCCTTCTCTCATCACCGTGTACAAAGCTGCTTGCACTACTTCTCCCAGCACAACATACACACAGCTGCTTGCACCTCCTTCTCTCATCACCGTGTACAAAGCTGCTTGCACTACTTCTCCCAGCACAACATACACACAGCTGCTTGCACCTCCTTCTCCAGCACCACTTCTTAGAGCTCCTCTTTCTCCCAGCACCAAATTCACACAGCATTATACCAGCATCACGCACACACAATTGTTTGCACTACTTCTTAGAGCACCACACACACACATCTACTTGCAAAAACCTTCTCCCAGTACCACATACACACACACAGCTGTTTAAACTTCCTTCTCCCAGTACCACATACACACACACCTGTTTGCACCTTTTCTGCCAGCACCATGAAAGTACACCTGCTTGCACCTTTTCTGCCAGCACCATGAAAGTACACCTGCTTGCACCTCCTTGTCAGAAATTGCAGGTGTCCCTCGAGGTGTTCATTCAACTTCAAGAAAAAAAATGAAGCCGCCAGGTCAGGGTTGTACATTTGGTGTTGTCAAATGTTGTCACCAATGTTGAGATACACCAATGTTGAGACACATCAATGTTGAGATACACCAATGTTGAGATACACCAATGTTGAGACACATCAATGTTGAGATACACCAATGTTGAGACACACCAATGCAGTTACTGGTTGTCGACTGTGGGAAAGCATTGTTCTGAAAAAATGCAGGTTTGAGACAGACATGCAGTAAGCGCATGCTTTTTTAGACAGACATGCAGTAAGCGCATGCTCTTTTAAACAGACATGCAGTAAGCACATGCTTTTTTAGACAGACAAGCAGTAAGTGCATGCTCTTTTAGACAGACATGTAGTAGGCACATGCTCTTTTAGACAGACATGCAGTAAGCACATGCTTTTTTAGACAGACATGCAGTAAGTGCATGCTCTTTTAGACAGACAAGCAGTAAGTGCATGCTCTTTTAGACAGACATGCAGTAAGCGCATGCTTTTTTGGACAGACAAGCAGTAAGTGCATGCTCTTTTAGACAGACATGTAGTAAGCGCATGCTCTTTTAGACAGACATGTAGTAGGCGAATGCTCTTTTAGACAGACATGTAGTAGGCGCATGCTCTTTTAGACAGACATGTAGTAAGTGCATGCTCTTTTAGACAGACATGTAGTAGGCACATGCTCTTAGTTGTTCTGACATTGTCACACAGCGATCGGTGTTGGTGGTATTGTTATGTTCCTCTGGACTTTGCCCTTGTAGCCTCAAAGATGGTCTTCATCACTTTTCCTGCTGAAGTGACAACTTTGGGTTGGTGTTATATTCCACAGACTGATGTTTATTTTATGTTGTATGACATGTCCATGACTCGTTGCTATGCTAGTGGCAAATCAGCGGGGAAAGACATTGCCTTCCTGTTTACATTGCATCAGAAGTTCCTGACAAATTGGCTGTGTTGTTTCATTTCGAATATGACCCATCTAACACTTTCCTAAACCCAAGCAAAGTATAGGTAATGTGATGGACTCACTCAATCAGAATTCCAAGCATTCCTGCAATATTTTTCTGCTTGACATGGCAATTTGCATCAGTCCATCTATGTCTGCTTGATGATGCCCATCCATAGGTGTGAATGGTTGCCTCCTGAGAGCCTGGTCACATGAGTCATTGTGGCAGGATTGTCACTATTTAAAGTCCTGCCATTAACACAGGCACTGCAATACACCACAATCATTCAATGAATGACAACCTTCATCATGAGGAATTCAGTCACATCAGGTTGCTGTCACCTTACATCCATGATCGTCACCATTTTAATGCCTGCTTGTGCACATGCATCACATTCCAGGTGTAGATGTCCCAGCAGTCAACTAATTCATTCATATTCTCACATCAGTGTCTTGCAGCCCTGTTGTCAGAGTTACAGTGCCAGAGGCACAACTTTTCAAACTGTCCTCATGAAATCATAATACGACATGACATTAATTATTTGCTACAACTATTTTACAAAATAAAAAATTTAAATGCTAGGACAAGATATCTTTAACACAAATAAATTATTATTTTTTTCTATTTATTATGTAGTTAAAAGAAGCAAATAATTCAGACAAAAATCTCAATTGAATGTTCTATGCTGAAGTGGACTATTTCAATCACTCGACTGTCTGTAGCATTGGTTCTTTTCTAAGGTAACACGTTCAGGGGATATTACACACAAAACATTTGACTTGTGATCAAACTCTGGTGATTAGATGAAAACATTTTGGTGGATACCATGGTTCAGGACAACGCTTTAGGTCAAGGTGTTCACACACATTTGGTTCAGGACAACGCTTTAGGCCAAGGTGTTCACACACATGTGGATCAGAACAATGCTTTAGGTCAAGGTGTTCACACACAAGTGGTTCTAGGCAATGCTATAAGTCAAGGTGTTCACACACATGTGGTTCAGGACAATGCTTTAAGTCAAGGTGTTCACACATGTGGCTCTGGGGAATGCTATAGGTCAAGGTGTTCACACACATGTGGTTCAGGACAATGCTGTAGGTCAAGATGTTCACACATATGTGGTTCTGGACAATGCTTTAGGTCAAGGTGTTCATACACATGTGGTTCTGGACAATGCTGTAGGTCAAGGTGTTCTCACACATGTGGTTCTGGACAATGCTATAGGTCAAGGTGTTCTCACACATGTGGTTCTGGACAATGCTTTAGGTCAAGGTGTTCTCACACATGTGGTTCTGGACAATGCTATAAGTCAAGGTGTTCTCACACATGTGGTTCTGGACAATGCTATAGGTCAAGGTGTTCTCACACATATGTGGTTCAGGACTATAGGTCATAGACATAAAGCAAGCTGTACTGCCAGAGTTGATATGTGATCTTAGATCCCTGTTAGCGTGAACATGCCCCAGCTTTCAACTCAAGGAAGCCAAGTTTTGGTGAAACTAAAGCCAAGTAATAATGGACAAAAACAAATCTGTGTAGGAGAAGAATGGCTGTCTTTGCTGACAATCCTCTTGAAATTGGTAAAACAAAATAAATTTAAACTGGAAAGCTCACTAGTCTTTGTTGACATGAGATTTGAAGAACTTGACCATGTAGATAGAATGGGGCCTGTCAATGAACGTAGTCTATGTAAGAACATTGCATGACTTGGCCAGAGGTCTAGCAAAACATAGTGAAAAGTGACTATCTGGTTTCACATGACAAGTATATATAATAAACTTAATTGTCTTTATCACCAACCAATCTACAAGCTGTGTAGCACAGATCTTCAATCAACTTTCTCTGATTCTATGTCTTCCCTCTTTTATCAGAATCCAATACTTTTCCCTTGTGTTTCTGTTTTAATTTCTTTGTAAATTGCAGAACCTGATCTTTGGACTACTTGTTTCATGTATAGACCAACAAGAATGAGATTATCTAACTACTCTAAGTCTCCATTCATTTCAGAGTTTCTAATTAATGACCTCATCAAACGACTTAGTCTCTCTCTATGGAACTACACACCCATTTACAAAAGACTTCCAATAGCAATTTGTCCATGTTTTCAGCCACAGAACCTCAACTGTAGCCAAATCACAAGAATAAAGTTCTTTGCTACAGGATTGCTGATACCAGTTTGTTCAATTTTGATACTTCCTGAAGTAATTAAAGAGGTTACTGACAATCACTTTCACATAAACACATCTAAATGATCCCATCCTTCCACCAGCATAAAGGCAGACTTGTCCCTAAACAGAAGTCTCCTCTTAAAGGAATCTGGTAGTTTTGATCTTTGGATACAGTCAGCCCTGTCAGGTCCATACCCTATTGCCGTAGATGATGCCACAAAGCTCAGCATGGCAAGCCTCCAAGGCTGAGATGAGATTGCATCCAGAATGCGCAAGCAGTCTAGTAATTGCTTCTTGTCAAGATATTGGTGGACTTCCTTGAGGAATGGCAGTTGGGTGACATCAAACCAATTCAGAAACCAATTGTTGATGAAGAACTTAGCCATACCAGACTGGCCACACAAAAGAGCTACACACAGCGGTGAATGTTGTCCACAAAAATAAGGAGTAGTCTCAAGTCTCATGGAGCTTTGTAGGTTTGATGAGGTCAGCGGATCAAATCTTATGATCAAATTGTGCACACTTTGAATACAGGGAGTTGCACCATTTTGCATAAGAAGCTGCACTAGCATGTGATTACCTAGCAGTGTTGCAGAATGCAACTCAGAAGTGACGTGCACACCTCTCCATAGAAGAAACTGCACAATGTCCAGCCGTTCTCGTCTGACTGCATGATGTAAGGGTGTAAGGCCATCTCTATTTGACACATTCACAACAGCACCAGCATCTACTAAGCATCTCACAACTTCAAGTCCAGCATGCTTTGCTGCCAAAGTCAGAGGTGTATCCTTTGTACTTGTCTGCATGTTGACAGTAGCACCAGCTGCCAGCAACAAACACACTGCCTCATGCATGTCAGCTATCGATGCATATGTTAATGCACAATGACCTGACCTGTTTACATGATTAATCAGCAACTCTTCAGGAGTCCTTGAACTGATGAGAAAAACTATTGTGTCTAAAAGACAGAAGCGACAGGCATACATCAAGACTGTGTTTAGTGAGGACTCTTTGTGTATGAGGTCTACCCTAGCACCAGCTCTCAACAGAAACACCACAGCCCTGTTTCTGTTGCATCGAGCTGCACTCATCAGTGCTGTCTCCCCTTCACTGTTTCTGATCTCAATATCAGCCCCAGCCTCGACCAGACAAACAACCGTATCAAAAGAGCCCCAAGTTGCACCAATTATCAGAGCAGTGTTGCCAGAATGGTTGACCAGGTCCATGTTTGCCCCAGCTTTGATCATTTCTTTCACAGCATCACAGCCCCTCCTGGCAGCACACATTAGTGCAGTATTTCCATCACATTTCTGGTGATTGACATCTGACTTTGCATTGACTAAGACCTCAATGACATCAGCTTTGCCCCTGTCTGCAGCACAAATTAATGCTGTTTCACCTCTGTCATTGACATGATCAACTTTTGCTCCACACTTTACCAAGAGTTGTACCGTACTAGCCTGGCAGAATTGGCTTGCGAATATGAGAGCAGTGTCTCCATATTTTGTGGGTGCATGGACATCAGCACCGTGAAGCAGTAAACTCTGCACAACTGTATCTCTTCCAGCATCACAAGCTCGAATCAGAGCATTGCATCGATATCTGTGGCAAATAGATCAGGGAGATTTTAGCAACAACAGGACTATATAAGTACAAGTAACATATCTTTAAACATGACAAAAACAATTATAAGGAAAATTGTAATAAAAGATAACAACAAAGGAAATGTTTATTAAAAGTAACAGAAAAGAAAATTATTCATAAAAAGTAAAAGAACAAATAAAATATTGATAAAAAATGTAATTTAAAAAAAATAAAGATAAAGATGTAAAATCTTATGTTGGCAACTTCAGCTCAGTCGGTAGAAATTCTTTGATTAAAAAAAAATAGAGAAAGAACTTTGCCATACATCCGAGATTTAAACAGATATGTATATGTAGTGGAAATAAATGATACCTAGGTATATTCAAATAAGTAAAAATTATTCAACAATATTTATTGTAGCATTTAAATGAAAAATATTTGAGGCTTTTATTTACATTTAGTGTTTCAATACCTTTGTAACTGAAGACCTTGGTTACTAGCCTATGTCAAGTTCTTAATGAATGACCTCCTATGAACACTGAATACTGTCTGCACCAAAATGTAATAATCAACATAGTCGTGCCATAACCGATTAAACAAGGAGAACTTACATTTTTGAGAATGTATTTCTTTCTGTATCATCCTCCGAGTGAGGGCGTAGGTTTCTAAAAATTCAAACCCGACAGGGGTAAAAATATGTGCCCATGGTCTCTATATAAAAACTCATTTTCTATTCTGATCTATTTAGTGTTGTTCTACTCTATTATTTGATCTATAAAAAACATATGATTCCTGGAGCACTGTTTTATGATCACTTACTTCATGCACATGAAGCTGCCAGCATTTTTGCTTTACACTTATCTCATTATCATCTCATTTAATATAGTCCCAAGATGTTCTAGTTTCCTTCTCTTCATTTCTTGGCTGATGTTTTCTAGCTGGCAACCTTGAATAATGATCTAAATTTCCAAGTTCCTATTGATAGTGCTTCTTTATTTTTGATCTTGCATACAGTAGCTTGATGATGATCAGGTGTCACCTGTAGCACATGGCAATCCCTACAGGATGAGGTGGCTGAGGAGTCCCCATTAATGTCAAATGGAAGATAAACCACAAAAGTAAAAAGCAGAATAGCTCAGGTCAAAATAGCATTTCAGAAAATGAAAAATATCTTGTGCAACAAATCTATGTCAATAGAAGTGAGAATGAAAGTTCATTGCTATATAGAGCCAATTCTGACCTATGGAGGAGAATTATGGACAGTAAAGAAACAAATGAAAGACGATTAGAGGCCACAGAGATTTCTCAGAAGAGTGTTGAAAGTTCCCTGAATAGCTAAGAAGATCAACGAGGAAATTCTCAAAGAGGCCAACATAAAAAGAGCACCCCTAAAAACATCAGAAGAAAAAACATTTTTTGGGGCACATCATGAGATGAGTAAAGTTGGAATACTTGGTTACAACTGGCAAAATACAGGGAAAGAGAGATCACGGATGACAAAGAGAGAAAATACTAGATAGCTTGGTGTCATGGCATGAAAAACAGTCAACAACAGAATTGATACGATGCATGGTGGATAGAAGATTGCGGAAGGACATGATGACCTACGCCAACCAGTGTGGCACATAATGATAATCTCATTATCAAGAGAACTTTTCCAGTGAATCTCCAATTGTCACATCTATAGTGTGAAAAATAAATCTTATTATTTATATATATATATACAGTGATTACATTGAAGAAATGGTTGATTTTTTATACTTTGAATAGTTTTTAATTGTCAGAAATGTTTCAATTCTCGAAGGAGCTGTTTCACTTCATTCCAAACAAAATTTCTGTTTTTCTTTTTCATGTTAAATTTTTCAGTAATCATCATCATCATGTGCCAAACCGGTTGGCATAGGCGATCATGTCCTTCCACAATCTTCTATCTACAGTGCATCGTATCAGTTCTGTTGTTGACTGTTTGCCATACCATGACACTAAGCTATCCGGTATTTCTCTCTTTGCTTTGGCATAATTATACTAGGCGATATAAGAAAGTAGTTTTCCATTCCTTTCCTTCTTGACAGTGACTGTACTAATCAGAGATCACAGCCATTGTCTCTATACATGAGATCCTCTGCCTGCTATCGCGGATTGGGGACCATAACCAGGACTACTTGTCGGTTGCTTCCACACTATCCACCACCTGCTCCAATGGCTTCACATAACCCTGATAGGGATGGGGGGGGGGCCTAAACGGAAGCTCGACCTTGCCCAAGGGTGTCCTGAAGACTAGCAGAGAAAAGGAGATGTCTTACTGCTCCTTTGGTAGGGCATAATTCTACCCCACTAACCAGTTTGTCAATAATAGTTAATATAATATTTGTATATGGTTATCTAAAAGTTGATATTATGTTTACAATAAATAGATATAGTATTGATGATCTCAATTTTAAAATGAGCCTAACAGTTTACACAGGAGACCTACATGTTAGGTGGACCTGCCTTATCAAAGCTGGTGCCCCTGTCAAGTTGCTGTGTCAGCTTGTCCAAACTCATGAATGGTAGGATCTCCACTGGAACCTCACTGAAGTCAGTGTTCACAGATTATGCTGAGTTTGAAACAATGTTTACACCTTGGATGCCACCAAGACCACTCGACCATCTCTTCCATTTCCAGAAGTTGCATTTGACCCTCAAAGTCTGTTGTGTGATGACTACTTCAGGATCAATGGTTTGATGAGGTGTATAGGGAAGACTGTTTTACAATGGCCAGTTCAACATAGTTGGCTCCAGTGTGACCTCTACCAGAACCTGAAGGTAGAACTTGGCTCCAGTGTGACCTCTACCAGAACCTGAAGGTAGAACTTGGCTCCAGTGTGACCTCTACCAGAACCTGAAGGTAGAACTTTGCTCCAGTGTGACCTCTACCAGAACCTGAAGGTAGAACTTTGCTCCAGTGTGACCTCTACCAGAACCTGAAGGTAGAACTTTGCTCCAATGTGACCTCTACCAGCACCTGAAGGTAGAACTTTGCTCCAGTGTGACCTCTACCAGCACCTGAAGGTAGAACTTTGCTCCAGTGTGACCTCTACCAGAACCTGAAGGTAGAACTTTGCTCCAGTGTGACCTCTACCAGCACCTGAAGGTAGAACTTTGCTCCAGTGTGACCTCTACCAGAACCTGAAGGTAGAACTTTGCTCCAGTGTGACCTCTACCAGCACCTGAAGGTAGAACTTTGCTCCAGTGTGACCTCTATCAGCACCTGAAGGTAGAACTTGGCTCCAGTGTGACCTCTACCAGCACCTGAAGGTAGAACTTTGCTCCAGTGAGACCTCTACCAGCACCTGAAGGTAGAACTTTGCTTCAAAGTGACCCCAATCAGCACCTGAAGGTAGAACTTTGCTCCAGGGTGGGGTATGTCAGCAGCCTAGCACCTAAAGTAGAACTATTAATGTGATCCACTAAAAGGTCAGTAGAACAAGGATATCAGCATCATAATCAGAAGGAATACCATAGCTGTGAGTCATGATGATCATGGCTTCTTTGAGTGGCAGGAATATCCTTAAGGTCCAACGCCAGTAGTGATGGCCCTGGCAGCCTCCAAAATTGCTGATCTCAAAGATAAATGCTTCTATGCAAAATGTTTTCAGGTCATTTATGTAGGTATTTATGTTGTTTTTATGTCATTTATGTAGGTATTTATGTTGTTTTCATGTCATTTATGTAGGTATTTATGTTGTTTTCATGTCATTTATGTAGGTATTTATGATGTTTTCATGTCATTTATGTAGGTATTTATTTTGTTTTCAGGTCACTTATGTTGGTATTTAATTCGTTTTCACGTCATTAATGTAGGTATTTATGTTGTTTTCATGTCATTTATGTAGGTATTTATGTTGTTTTCATGTCATTTAAGAAGGTATTTATGTTGTTTTCATGTCATTTATGTAGGTATTTATGATGTTTTCATGTAATTTATGTAAGTATTTATGTTGTTTTCATGTCATTTATGTAGGTATTTATGATGTTTTCATGTCATTTATGTAGGTATTTATGTTGTTTTCATGTCATTTAAGTAGGTATTTATGTTGTTTTCATGTCATTTATGTAGGTATTTATGATGTTTTCATGTCATTTATGTAAGTATTTATGTTGTTTTCATGTCATTTATGTTGGTTTTTATGTTTTCATGTCATTTAAGTAGGTATTTATGTTGTTTTCATGTCATTTATGTAGGTATTTATGTTGTTTTCATGTCATTTATTTAGGTATTTATGATGTTTTCATGTCATTTATGTAGGTATTTATGACGTTTTCATATCATTTATGTAGGTATTTATGATGTTTTCAGGTAATTTATGTAAGTATGTATGAAATGTTGCAGGTTTAACAGTTGCCTGTCCAACCCCTGCTTCAAGTTGCTGCACCTCAAACACACTTCCTCTGTTGATGATAGTGATGACCCGCTCCACTATCTTGTGGAGCCTCTGTTGACTTGATAGAGATGACCCACTCCCCTATCTTGTGGAGCCTCTGTTGACTTGATAGAGATGACCCGCTCCACTATCTTGTGGAGCCTCTGTTGACTTGATAGAGATGACCCACTCCCCTATCTTGTGGAGCCTCTGTTGACTTGATAGAGATGACCCGCTCCACTATCTTGTGGAGCCTCTGTTGACTTGATAGAGATGACCCGCTCCACTATCTTGTGGAGCCTCTGTTGACTTGATAGAGATGACCCACTCCCCTATCTTGTGGAGCCTCTGTTGACTTGATAGAGATGACCCGCTCCACTATCTTGTGCAGCCTCTGTTGACTTGATAGAGATGACCCACTCCCCTATCTTGTGGAGCCTCTGTTGATGACAGAGATGACCCACTCCACTATCTTGTGGAGCCTCTGTTGACTTGATAGAGATGACCCACTCCCCTATCTTGTGGAGCCTCTGTTGATGATAGAGATGACCCACTCCCCTATCTTGTGGAGCCTCTGTTGATGATAGTGATGACCCGCTCCACTATCTTGTGCAGCCTCTGCTGACTTGATAGAGATGACCCACTCCCCTATCTTGTGGAGCCTCTGTTGATGATAGAGATGACCCACTCCCCTATCTTGTGGAGCCTCTGTTGATGATAGTGATGACCCGCTCCACTATCTTGTGCAGCCTCTGTTGACTTGATAGAGATGACCCGCTCCACTATCTTGTGGAGCCTCTGTTGATGATAGAGATGACCCACTCCACTATCTTGTGGCGCCTCTGTTGATGATAGAGATGACCCACTCCACTATATTGTGGAGCCTCTGTTGACTTGATAGAGATGACCCACTCCACTATATTGTGGAGCCTCTGTTGACTTGATAGAGATGATCCACTCCCCTATCTTGTGGAGCCTCTGTTGATGATAGAGATGACCCACTCCACTATCTTGTGGAGCCTCTGTTGACTTGATAGAGATGACCCACTTCACTATATTGTGGAGCCTCTGTTGATGATAGAGATGACCCACTCCACTATCTTGTGGAGCCTCTGTTGACTTGATAGAGATGACCCACTCCACTATCTTGTGGAGCCTCTGTTGATGATAGAGATGACCCACTCCACTATATTGTGGAGCCTCTGTTGACTTGATAGAGATGACCCACTCCACTATATTGTGGAGCCTTTGTTGATGATAAAGATGACCCGCTCCACTATCTTGTGGAGCCTCTGTTGACTTGATAGAGATGACCCACTCCACTATCTTGTGGAGCCTCTGTTGATGATAGAGATGACCCACTCCACTATATTGTGGAGCCTCTGTTGACTTGATAGAGATGACCCACTCCACTATATTGTGGAGCCTCTGTTGACTTGATAAAGATGACCTGCTCCACTATCTTGTGGAGACTGTTGAATTGATAAAGATGACCCGCTCCACTATATTGTGGAGACTGTTGACTTGATAGAGATGACCCGCTCCACTATATTGTGGAGACTGTTGACTTGATAGAGATGACCCGCTCCACTATATTGTGGAGCCTCTGTTGACTTGATAGAGATGACCCACTCCACTATCTTATGGAACCTCTGTTGACTTGATAGATTAGACCACTCCACTATTTTGTGGAGCCTCTGTTGACTTGATAGAGATGACCTGCTCCACTATATTGTGGAGCCTCTGTTGACTTGATAGAGATGACCCACTCCACTATCTTGTGGAGCTTCTTTTGACTTGATAGAGATGACCCACTCCACTATCTTGTGGAGCCTCTTTTGACCTGATAGAGATGACCCACTCCACTATATTGTGGAGCCTCTTTTGACTTGATAGAGAAAAGACCCGCTCCACTATCTTGTGGAGCCTCTGTTGACTTGATAGAGATGACCCACTCCACTATTTTGTGGAGCCTCTGTTGACTTGATAGAGATGACCCACTCCACTATCTTGTGGAGCTTCTTTTGACTTGATAGAGATGACCCACTCCACTATCTTGTGGAGCCTCTTTTGACTTGATAGAGATGACCCACTCCACTATCTTGTGGAGCCTCTTTTGACTTGATAGAGATGACCCACTCCACTATCTTGAGGAGCTTCTTTTGACTTGATAGAGATGACCCACTCCACTATATTGTGGAGCCTCTTTTGACTTGATAGAGATGACCCACTCCACTATCTTGTGGAGCCTCTTTTGACTTGATAGAGATGACCCACTCCACTATCTTGTGGAGCCTCTTTTGACTTGATAGAGATGACCCACTCCACTATTTTGTGGAGCCTCTGTTGACTTGATAGAGGTGACCCACTCCACTATATTGTGGAGCCTCTGTTGACTTGATAGAGGTGACCCACTCCACTATATTGTGGAGCCTCTGTTGACTTGATAGAGGTGACCCACTCCACTATCTTGTGGAGCCTCTGTTGACTTGATAGAGAAAAGACCCACTCCACTATCTTGTGCAGCCTCTGTTGACTTGATAAAGATGACCCGCTCCACTATATTGTGGAGCCACTGTTGATGATAGAGATGACCCGCTCCACTATATTGTGGAGCCTCTGTTGACTTGATAGAGAAAAGACCCGCTCCACTATATTGTGGAGCCTCTGTTGACTTGATAGAGATGACCCACTCCACTATCTTGTGGAGCCTCTTTTGACTTGATAGAGATGACCCACTCCACTATATTGTGGAGCCTCTTTTGACTTGATAGAGAAAAGACCCGCTCCACCATCTTGTGGAGCCTCTGTTGACTTGATAGAGATGACCCACTCCACTATTTTGTGGAGCCTCTGTTGACTTGATAGAGATGACCCACTCCACTATCTTGTGGAGCTTCTTTTGACTTGATATAGATGACCCACTCCACTATCTTGTGGAGCCTCTTTTGACTTGATAGAGATGACCCACTCCACTATCTTGTGGAGCCTCTTTTGACTTGATAGAGATGACCCACTCCACTATATTGTAGAGCCTCTTTTGACTTGATAGAGATGACCCACTCCACTATCTTGTGGAGCCTCTGTTGACTTGATAGAGATGACCCACTCCACTATCTTGTGGAGCCTCTGTTGACTTGATAGAGATGACCCGCTCCACTATATTGTGGAGCCTCTTTTGACTTGATAGAGATGACCCACTCCACTATCTTGAGGAGCTTCTTTTGACTTGATAGAGATGACCCACTCCACTATCTTGTGGAGCCTCTTTTGACTTGATAGAGATGACCCACTCCACTATTTTGTGGAGCCTCTGTTGACTTGATAGAGGTGACCCACTCCACTATATTGTGGAGCCTCTGTTGACTTGATAGAGGTGACCCACTCCACTATATTGTGGAGCCTCTGTTGACTTGATAAAGATGACCCGCTCCACTATATTGTGGAGCCTCTGTTGATGATAGAGATGACCCGCTCCACTATATTGTGGAGCCTCTGTTGACTTGATAGAGAAAAGACCCGCTCCACTATATTGTGGAGCCTCTGTTGACTTGATAGAGATGACCCACTCCACTATTTTGTGGAGCCTCTGTTGATGATAGAGATGACCCGCCCCACTATATTGTGGAGCCTCTGTTGACTTGATAGAGAAAAGACCCACTCCACTATCTTGTGCAGCCTCTGTTGACTTGATAAAGATGACCCGCTCCACTATATTGTGGAGCATCTGTTGATGATAGAGATGACCCGCTCCACTATATTGTGGAGCCTCTGTTGACTTGATAGAGAAAAGACCCGCTCCACTATATTGTGGAGCCTCTTTTGACTTGATAGAGAAAAGACGCGCTCCACTATCTTGTGGAGCCTCTGTTGACTTGATAGAGATGACCCACTCCACTATTTTGTGGAGCCTCTGTTGACTTGATAGAGATGACCCACTCCACTATCTCGTGGAGCTTCTTTTGACTTGATAGAGATGACCCACTCCACTATCTTGTGGAGCCTCTGTTGACTTGATAAAGATGACCCGCTCCACTATATTGTGGAGCATCTGTTGATGATAGAGATGACCCGCTCCACTATATTGTGGAGCCTCTGTTGACTTGATAGAGAAAAGACCCGCTCCACTATATTGTGGAGCCTCTGTTGACTTGATAGAGATGACCCACTCCACTATTTTGTGGAGCCTCTGTTGATGATAGAGATGACCCGCTCCACTATATTGTGAAGCCTCTGTTGACTTGATAGAGATGACCCACTCCACTATCTTGTGGAGCCTCTGTTAGCACCCTCAATCCCCTCCCTGCCCACAAGTGTCTCCTCAGTGTTGATCAACACATAAGTATAAATAAACTATGTGTATTTACATTTTTTTTGTTCACATTTCTACTTATTCATCACACTTTATATATTCAACATTCATATCATCATCAATAATGATAGGGTGTTGCCTGACATGAGATAGTTGTAGATAATTTTCATTACAATGGAAGGTAATTTAATTGCAGCCAACATGGATTTAATGTCCTTATATCATGTAGAGATAAAAGGTAACCGAGCAAATGTAAGGAAGGTAATTAAAAAATGTAACAAAACAAACATAACATGATTTTACAATAGCATTAAAATAACAAATACTGTGGAGTATAACAAAAATAGTTGAATAGAAAACACTCAAAATCTGTGGTAGAGGGTGGGGAAAATAGGTTTTGGTCAGAGAGAGATCTTGGAGAAGAGTGTAGATGAGAATAAGTTGAAAACTTTTTTATTTGTCATTAATACAAGAGTCCACATCACTCCTTCGGATGAGATAGAGATGGGAGTTAAGATGAGCACAGCCAGAAACGAGAAACTTAGTGGGTGTGTAAGAAGACTAATCAACCAACACAGAACCGGAGTCGTCAGTCACTGGACACTGCGGGACTTGCTGAGGAGGGGATCTGAGCACCTATGGACATGTTCAGAGTGCAATGATGATGACCCGCAAATAACTAAAAGTTGAAAACTCTTTATCTGTCAGAAGTTGGTTAGACCGATTTTGGAGAAGAGTGTAGATAATAATAAATTGAATACTCTTGTCTGTCAGAAGTTGGTCACAGCACCACAGGTGGACTATGTTACTCAAGTTTATGGAGAAAATAAAAAAATAATTAGCTTAAGATTGCTCCAAAAACACACCAGCAATATCCGATGGTAAAAATATACAGAAAGACAAAGTAAGCAACTAGGAATATACCAAACAGTCTTAATCTAGACACAGAGACAAAAGATAAAATGATTTGTCTTTGACATATAGAGAATGTCTTGTGTGTCATGCAAACATGAAGCAGAGCTTGAGGCAGATTTAGAGTAGGATGGAATACATTATGAACTCTTCACAAATTGATAAAAGCAATAGTTGAGGCTGTCAGAAACTTAAAAACTATAACTTTCTATCCCCATTGGCACATAAAGGAATATAGAAAGTGAAAAAGAGGACAAAAACTATATAGTACCTGTCAGTTGCATTAGGATTTCCACCAGCATTCAATAAGACCTCTAAGAGTTCCACATCGTTCTGACTGACAGCATGAGACACAGCAGTCAAGCCATACTGATCTGAATGGTCAATTATTGCCCCTGAACTGACCAGCAGCCTGACAATTGCCTTAAACCTTCCCTTCACTGCTGCTATCAGTGGCGTGCTCCCCTTACCATCTCCCTTGTTGGCGTCTGCCCCAAGCTTCAGCAATGTCTCAACAATGTCTAATCTGCCTTGAGATGACCCTAAACGTACAGCTGTCTCAAGTTGATGGTTCTGGACATTCACGTCTGCCCCATAGTTCAACAGTAATTTCATAGAATCAAGACTACCTGCACACACAAAAAATTAAGCATTTGTACACAATGAACATAACCAATGGGCAACAGAACAAATTTGCAGGCAACATGTCGGGTTAATTTTACATTTTTTAAATATAGGGAGGCCCAAATTATAGATGGCAGTACTGTAGATACTTCTTGAGTATTAAAATCACATGCACTCTTTGTTAGCTGTGTAGCTGTGGGTGTGAGGGTGAGAAGGAGAGTAGGGGATAGTTGGAGAGAGTGAGGAAACATAGCACGGGGAACAGTCATGAGAAATAGGGGTTGAATTGTGTTAGAGGTAGAGCAGGAATCTTGTGACTGATAAACTTAGTATAGCATGAATGATATTAATCAGGCTGTGTGCGATATAAGACCTGAAGTGAGAGTGTCCAGTGGAGAATGTGCATTTCCTTGTACTGATGTGTGAATGCCCGAGCGGGATGCATAGACCACTGGCCGTTGTACATATTTTGTGAATAGTTTGACATTGTTAGGGTTGCTGAATAAAGTTACGTGACCTATCCAACACCAGTCTTCAGTGTGCAGCCATTTCTTATTCCAGCAGTTGTTACATACACCCCACGGCACTGAGCTGAGGGGAAGTTGTCACAGGCACATATAAGTCAGAGAATCAAGAAGCCAGTCAGTACGGTCCAGCTTACAAGCGAAGTACGATCAAGGTACAGTGTGTACCTGACAGTAAACCTAGTCACAGACATGGTGACCGTCGAGATTGACAGTTGAGTAGGTGTGTGAGCACGGGCTACCCTAGCACAGCTCGTGTAACATCATTGTTTAGCTGTTATGAGAAGCTGGGTTACAAGAAGATGATACCTGGGCTTCCAGACAAACAACAGCAGCTACAATAAGATTGATTTACAAGACTGTGTTACAATACAAGGGTGCTGTGCACGATGGTCCTGTAGTGTCATAATGCGTGTAAGGCCATAATGGGTTACAAAACATATTACAGCTGGTGTGTAACCCAATTCAAATATACCAGATTTAGTGAGAATCAAATAAACAGTTACAGAGAAATCCCTTTGCAAGTGCTCACGCATAACAAAAAGAGAAAGTGGACAAAAGGTGTAATTAAAATAAACACAATGATTGAGAAATGTACCATTATGGCTGAGTGAAAGCTTTCTACCTGCCTGTCTGCCTACTTACCTAATCTATCTAATCTAATAGGATTTTGCTTTTCAGTGTGTTCCTCCAATATAAGTCGTAGAGTAAAAATATGGTAAAGACAGCTTCTCCCTTTTCTAAACCCAGCCTGTTCTTCCCACATTACTGTATTTATTGAATCCTTTATTCTATTTAGGATGATTTTGCAGAATAACTTTAAGGCAACTGACAAAAGTGTCACACCTCTCCAGTTGTTACAATCTCTGAGATTTCCCTTTTTTTTAAATCTTAACAATGATTCCTTTTTCCATTTATGAGGCACCTTCTCTGCTTTCCAAATGATATTGAACATTTTTTGGAGATGTATTAGATTATGGCTATCAATTGCCTTGAGGATCTCAGCTGTTAACTTATCCTCTACAGCAGTCTTGTTATTGGTCATATGCTTTAAGGAGGTCTCAATTTGACTCAAGGTGAAGTCATCCAAATTTATATCTAATTCTGCTGCTGGTGTTTCAGATTCAAAATCTATTAAACTGTGGGGTAGTGGACGGTTAAGAATTTCTTTGAAGTGTTCCGCCCAACGGGCTTTTATGTCTGCGCTTGTTGTTAGCATTAATCCAGATTTGTCTAGAATTGGTGCTCCACTGGGTGTATAAGTGTTTGTCAGCAACTTTTGTACAGTATAGAGAGTTCTGCTGTCTCCTGTAATTGCAGCTGTCTCTGCTTTCTCTGCCAAATTGTCTTTATAAGCTCTTGTATCTCTTCTTGCCAAACTTTTTACTTTGTTGTCTAATTCTTTGAATGTTGCTTTAGCCAAGACCTTTCCAAGATCTGTCTTTACATTAGTCATGGCTCTCTTTGTTTCTCTTCTTTCTTTGATGTATTTCCATGTAGTGTCTGAGATCCATGCTCGTTTTTCCATTTTCTGCTTGATTCTGCTATTGTCATTAGTATTTAGTCTTTTGTTGGCTTTTAAATTTTAATCTTATTTTCCCAATGCACAGGTTGTGGTCGCTATTAACATCAGCACCTCTGTATGCTTTTACATCTATTAATGATAATCTGAATTATTGTTTAAAACACAGGTGGTCAGTTTTTTTTGGCTTATTTTTTTATAGTATGGGATAGCCAGTCCCATGCCCAACTTTCCTTTTTCTCGCCTCTTATGAACATGCCTGGTAGGGTACAGCGCTGCTATTCTTTACTCCCCTTTTGGGCCCCGGCAGCGCACAGGTGGACAGAACATGGAGAACAACAAAACTGACAATCATGAAGATAAAGACTTTCATTAATGGATGCTTACGCAGAATAAAAGGATGGAAATGGCAGGACAAATTCACTAACATAGAAATAAGGAAATGTACCAGTCAAATACCAGTGGATAAAGAGATACAGCGAAGACGAAGGCGCTGGATAGGACACACACTGCGGAAGCCAAATGAGAGTATTACACAACAGGCCCTTTTTTGGAATCCTGCAGGGGAAAAGGCAAAGAGGAAGACCAAAGAATTCTTGAAGAAGACAGATAGAAGCAGAGGTAAGATGATGGAGAAGACATGGAATGATCTTAAAAGAATGGCAAAAAACAGAACGACTTGGAAAGTGTTTGTTGAAGACCTATGCTCCACAAGGAGCTAAAAAAGGTAGAAGAAGAAGAGACACAGGTGGTCAATTTGATTTGAGGTTCTATCATCAGGAGATATCCATGTTGTTTTGTGTATATTTTTGTGTGGAAATAATGTCCCACTTATAACTAAATTTTCTATTCAACATAATTCTATTAATTTTTCTCCATTCTGACTTGTTGTATCTCTCCCCATTGCACAGTGAAAACTTTAAGTGCATACAATTAGACATTGCTTTCTCTGTAACTGAATAATTTCACACACACACACGCTACATTATTTGTGGTTAGTTATTGGAGCCCAAAACATCACTGTATGTAGGAAGGCTCTAGGTCACATGATCAGCTTGGCCAATCAGTTGAAAGGATTGTAGGATATTTCCAATATGGGAGTAGGATCTCAAATTAGTCCTGGTAGGTGATTCTCTACTGTTTATTTTTGGAGCCAGTATAAAATGGCTACCTGTAGTCACTCAGTGGTCAAAGAAGCTGTGTATGGCACACAGATGAGCAACATTTTTGTTTGTACAGAAATGTTTTACTAGGGTGTAAACAGAATTTTTCTATAAAAAATAATGTTTTACTAGGGTGTAAACAGAATTTTTCTATAAAAAATAATGTTTTACTAGGGTGTAAACAGAATTTTTCTATAAAAAATAATATTTTACTAGGGTGTAAACATAATTTTTCTATAAAAAATAATATTTTACTAGGGTGTAAACAGAATTTTTCTATAAAAAATAATATTTTACTAGGGTGTAAACAGAATGTTTCTTTAAAAAATAATATTTTACTAGGGTGTAAACAGAATTTTTCTTTAAAAAATAATATTTTACTAGGGTGTAAACAGAATTTTTCTTTAAAAAATAATATTTTACTAGGGTGTAAACAGAATTTTTCTATAAAAAATAATGTTTTACTAGGGTGTAAACAGAATTTTTCTATAAAAAATAATATTTTACTAGGGTGTAAACAGAATTTTTCTATAAAAAATAATATTTTACTAGGGCGTAAACAGAATTTTTCTATAAAAAATAATATTTTACTAGGGCGTAAACAGAATTTTTCTTTAAAAAATAATATTTTACTAGGGTGTAAACAGAATTTTTCTATAAAAAATAATATTTTACTAGGGTGTAAACAGAATTTTTCTATAAAAAATAATGTTTTACTAGGGTGTAAACAGAATTTTTCTATAAAAAAATAATGTTTTACTAGGGTGTAAACAGAATTTTTCTATAAAAATAATGTTTTACTAGGGTGTAAACAGAATTTTTCTATAAAAAATAATATTTTACTAGGGTGTAAACAGAATTTTTCTTTAAAAAATAATATTTTACTAGGGTGTAAACAGAATTTTTCTATAAAAAATAATATTTTACTAGGGTGTAAACAGAATTTTTCTATAAAAAATAATATTTTACTAGGGTGTAAGCAGAATTTTTCTTTAAAAAATAATATTTTACTAGGGTGTAAACAGAATTTTTCTATAAAAAATAATATTTTACTAGGGTGTAAACAGAATTTTTCTTTAAAAAAACATGCAAACATGTTTGTGTGGATGTTGTAAATTAATTTTTCAAACACAGAAAAATGACACTGTCTCTGAAATTTAAAAATGGAAGTAGATATTTTTTACACAAGAAAGCAAAATACACTAGATGACAATTTCTCAGTGCCATACATTGCCTTAGTGCCAAACTGGCATATTAAAAACCTTAAATGAAGACATGGCACATCATGTGGTTTAAAACTAGTTTTTGTGACCACGCCCACCTGCTCTGACAGCCAACATTAGAGGTGTGTCTCCATTGTCATTGGTTGAATTTGGGTCAAGGCCCATGTCAAGGAGATGTTCAAGATGATCTGGTTCTGACAAGATGGCCTTGATTAACTGAGAGAAGTCATCATTGGAGTCAACATCTAACAAAGAAAAAACAGGAAACAAGTATTACTGATGATAGGGATAAAAGAACACATTAGAGTTGAGGTAAAAGAACACGTTAGAGTTGAGGTAAAAGAACATGTTAGAGTTGAGGTAAAAGAATATGTTAGAGTTAAGTTAAAAGAACATGTTAGAGTTGAGGTAAAAGAATGTTAGAGTTGAGGTAGAAGAATATGTTAGAGTTAAGTTAAAAGAACATGTTAGAGTTGAGGTAAAAGAATATGTTAGAGTTAAGTTAAAAGAACATGTTAGAGTTGAGGTAAAAGAACACATTAGAGTTGAGGTAAAAGAACATGTTAGAGTTGAGGTAAAAGAACACATTAGAGTTGAGGTAAAAGAACATGTTAGAGTTGAGGTAAAAGAACATGTTAGAGTTGAGGTAAAAGAACATGTTAGAGTTGAGGTAAAAGAACATGTAAGAGTTGAGGTAAAAGAACATGTTAGAGTTAAGTTAAAAGAACATGTTAGAGTTGAGGTAAAAGAACACATTAGAGTTGAGGTAAAAGAACATGTAAGAGTTGAGGTAAAAGAACATGTTAGAGTTGAGGTAAAAGAACATGTTAGAGTTAAGTTAAAAGAACATGTAAGAGTTGAGGTAAAAGAACATGTTAGAGTTGAGGTAAAAGAACATGTTAGAGTTGAGGTAAAAGAACATGTTAGAGTTGAGGTAAAAGAACATGTTAGAGTTGAGGTAAAAGAACATGTTAGAGTTGAGGTAAAAGAACATGTTAGAGTTGAGGTAAAAGAACATGTTAGAGTTAAGTTAAAAGAACATGTTAGAGTTGAGGTAAAAAAAACATGTAAGAGTTGAGGTAAAAGAACATGTAAGAGTTGAGGTAAAAGAACATGTTAGAGTTAAGATAAAAGAACATGTAAGAGTTGAGGTAAAAGAACATGTTAGAGTTGAGGTAAAAGAACATGTAAGAGTTGAGGTAAAAGAACATGTTAGAGTTAAGTTAAAAGAGCATGTTAGAGTTGAGGTAAAAGAACATGTTAGAGTTGAGGTAAAAGAACATGTTAGAGTTAAGTTAAAAGAACATATAAGAGTTGAGGTAAAAGAACATGTTAGAGTTGAGGTAAAAGAACATGTTAGAGTTGAGGTAAAAGAACATGTTAGAGTTGAGGAAAAAGAACATGTTAGAGTTGAGGTAAAAGAACATGTTAGAGTTGAGGTAAAAGAACATGTTAGAGTTGAGGTAATAGAATGTGTTAGAGTTGAGGTAAAAGAACATGTTAGAGTTAAGTTAAAAGAACATGTAAGAGTTGAGGTAAAAGAACATGTTAGAGTTGAGGTAAAAGAACATGTTAGAGTTGAGGTAAAAGAACATGTTAGAGTTGAGGTAAAAGAACATGTTGTTGAGATAAAAGAACACATCGTAGTTGAGATAAAACAACACATTGTAGTTGAGATAAAACAACACATTGTAATTGAGATAAAACAACACATTGTAGTTGAGGTAAAAGAACACATTGTAGTTGAGATAAAAGAACACATTGTTGTTGAGATAAAAGAACACATTGTAGTTGAGATAAAACAACACATTGTAGTGGAGATAAAACAACACATTGTAGTTGAGGTAAAACAACACATTGTAGTTGAGATAAAACAACACATTGTAGTTGAGATAAAAGAACACATTGTAGTTGAGGTAAAAGAACACATTGTAGTTGAGATAAAAGAACACATTGTAGTTGAGATAAAAGAACACATTGTAGTTGAGATAAAACAACACATTGTAGTTGAGGTAAAAGAACACATAGTAGTTGAGATAAAAGAACACATTGTAGTTGAGATAAAAGAACACATTGTAGTTGAGATAAAACAACACATTGTAGTTGAGGTAAAAGAACACATTGTAATTGAGATAAAACAACACATTGTAGTTGAGATAAAAGAACACATTGTTGTTGAGATAAAACAACACATTGTAGTTGAGATAAAACAACACATTGTAGTTGAGATAAAACAACACATTGTAGTTGAGGTAAAACAACACATTGTAGTTGAGATAAAACAACACATTGTAGTTGAGATAAAAGAACACATTGTAGTTGAGGTAAAAGAACACATTGTAGTTGAGATAAAAGAACACATTGTAGTTGAGATAAAAGAACACATTGTAGTTGAGATAAAACAACACATTGTAGTTGAGGTAAAAGAACACATAGTAGTTGAGATAAAAGAACACATTGTCTTCTTCTTCTTCTTCTTCTTTCCTTCCTCATCTGCCTTTCAGCGTCGAGAGATATAATTTGCGGTCTTTTGCTCTTCTGTTCGCCTCTGCTGCTGTTATGTTTCCTAGTGCTTCTAATATTCCATCGATCCATCTTTTTCGTGGTCGACCCTTGGGTCTGTTGTTCTCACAACGTTTGTTGAAGGCTCGTTGTGTTGTGTTTGTTCTTTCTGCCTTGTCACGTGGCCGAACCATTTTATCTGTTGTTTCCTTATATATTCTATGGCTGGGGCTATTCCTAGCTTTTTCTCAGTTCTACATTTCTGATCTTATCTCTCAGACTGTTTCCTGTCATTCGTCTAACACATTTCATCTCTGTAGAGGTTATTTTTCTTATTGTTCTTGCATCTAGAGTCCAGGTCTGGCATTGGTAGCACAACGTTGGAATGAAGATTGTATTGTATAGTGCTCGTTTTGCCTCCAGAGTTATTTCCTTGTTGGACAATAGTGGTGATAACTGTCCGATGATTTGACAAGCTTTGTTGCATCTTGATTCTATCTCTGCTGTTTGGGAATTGTCGTTTGTCATTAGACTTCCTAGGTATTTGAATTCCTCTACTTGTTTTAGTTGTCTGCCTTCTATAGTTATGTTGATGTTCTGTTTATTTTGGCGACATTCATGACTTCTGTTTTGTTGATGTTGATTTTCATGTTGTATTTTGTTCCTAAGATGTTGAGTTTGTTTAAGTGTTCTTGTAGGTCTTCTATTGTTTCATGTATTAGTGCCTGGTCGTCTGCAAATAGAAGCTCGTTGATCTCCTCTGTCTCTGATGGGTTGGCTAGCTTGCATATATGGTCCATGTATGTAATAAACAGTAGGGGGATAGTACGCACACACCTGATCTAACTTCGAAGTGGTCTGTGTAGCCTGTTGCTGTTCTGAACACATTGTAGTTGAGATAAAAGAACACATTGTAGTTGAGATAAAACAACACATTGTAGTTGAGGTAAAAGAACACATTGTAATTGAGATAAAACAACACATTGTAGTTGAGGTAAAAGAACACATTGTAATTGAGATAAAACAACACATTGTAGTTGAGATAAAACAACACATTGTAGTTGAGATAAAACAACACATTGTAATTGAGATAAAACAACACATTGTAGTGGAGGTAAAAGAACACATTGTAATTGAGATAAAACAACACATTGTAGTTGAGGTAAAAGAACACATTGTAATTGAGATAAAACAACACATTGTAGTTGAGATAAAAGAACACATTGTAGTTGAGATAAAACAACACATTGTAGTTGAGGTAAAAGAACACATTGTAGTTGAGATAAAAGAACACATTGTTGTTGAGATAAAAGAACACATTGTAGTTGAGATAAAAGAACACATTGTAGTTGAGATAAAAGAACACATTGTTGTTGAGATAAAAGAACACATTGTAGTTGAGATAAAACACATTGTAGTTGAGATAAAAGAACACATTGTAGTTGAGGTAAAAGAACACATTGTAGTTGAGATAAAACAACACATTGTAGTTGAGATAAAACAACACATTGTAATTGAGATAAAACAACACATTGTAGTGGAGGTAAAAGAACACATTGTAATTGAGATAAAACAACACATTGTAGTTGAGGTAAAAGAACACATTGTAATTGAGATAAAACAACACATTGTAGTTGAGATAAAAGAACACATTGTAGTTGAGATAAAACAACACATTGTAGTTGAGGTAAAAGAACACATTGTAGTTGAGATAAAAGAACACATTGTTGTTGAGATAAAAGAACACATTGTAGTTGAGATAAAAGAACACATTGTAGTTGAGATAAAAGAACACATTGTTGTTGAGATAAAACAACACATTGTAGTTGAGATAAAACAACACATTGTAGTTGAGATAAAACAACACATTGTAGTTGAGGTAAAACAACACATTGTAGTTGAGATAAAACAACACATTGTAGTTGAGATAAAAGAACACATTGTAGTTGAGGTAAAAGAACACATTGTAGTTGAGATAAAAGAACACATTGTAGTTGAGATAAAAGAACACATTGTAGTTGAGATAAAACAACACATTGTAGTTGAGGTAAAAGAACACATAGTAGTTGAGATAAAAGAACACATTGTAGTTGAGATAAAAGAACACATTGTAGTTGAGATAAAACAACACATTGTAGTTGAGGTAAAAGAACACATTGTAATTGAGATAAAACAACACATTGTAGTTGAGGTAAAAGAACACATTGTAATTGAGATAAAACAACACATTGTAGTTGAGATAAAACAACACATTGTAGTTGAGATAAAACAACACATTGTAATTGAGATAAAACAACACATTGTAGTGGAGGTAAAAGAACACATTGTAATTGAGATAAAACAACACATTGTAGTTGAGGTAAAAGAACACATTGTAATTGAGATAAAACAACACATTGTAGTTGAGATAAAAGAACACATTGTAGTTGAGATAAAACAACACATTGTAGTTGAGGTAAAAGAACACATTGTAGTTGAGATAAAAGAACACATTGTTGTTGAGATAAAAGAACACATTGTAGTTGAGATAAAAGAACACATTGTAGTTGAGATAAAAGAACACATTGTTGTTGAGATAAAAGAACACATTGTAGTTGAGATAAAACACATTGTAGTTGAGATAAAAGAACACATTGTAGTTGAGGTAAAAGAACACATTGTAGTTGAGATAAAACAACACATTGTAGTTGAGGTAAAAGAACACATTGTAGTTGAGATAAAAGAACACATTGTAGTTGAGGTAAAAGAACACATTGTAGTTGAGGTAAAAGAACACATTGTAGTTGAGGTAAAAGAACACATTGTATTTGAGATAAAACAACACATTGTTGTTGAGATAAAAGAACACATTGTAGTTGAGGTAAAAGAACACATTGTAGTTGAGATAAAAGAACACATTGTAGTTGAGGTAAAAGAACACATTGTAGTTGAGGTAAAAGAACACATTGTAGTTGAGGTAAAAGAACACATTGTAGTTGAGGTAAAAGAACACATTGTATTTGAGATAAAACAACACATTGTAGTTGAGATTAAAGAACACATTGTTGTTGAGATAAAAGAACACATTGTAGTTGAGATAAAACAACACATTGTAGTTGAGATAAAACAACACATTGTAGTTGAGGTAAAACAACACATTGTAGTTGAGATAAAACAACACATTGTAGTTGAGATAAAAGAACATGTTAGAGTTGAGGTAAAAGAACACATTAGAGTTGAGGTAAAAGAACATGTTAGAGTTGAGGTAAAAGAACACATTAGAGTTGAGGTAAAAGAACATGTTAGAGTTGAGGTAAAAGAACATGTTAGAGTTGAGGTAAAAGAACATGTTAGAGTTGAGGTAAAAGAACATGTAAGAGTTGAGGTAAAAGAACATGTTAGAGTTAAGTTAAAAGAACATGTTAGAGTTGAGGTAAAAGAACACATTAGAGTTGAGGTAAAAGAACATGTAAGAGTTGAGGTAAAAGAACATGTTAGAGTTGAGGTAAAAGAACATGTTAGAGTTAAGTTAAAAGAACATGTAAGAGTTGAGGTAAAAGAACATGTTAGAGTTGAGGTAAAAGAACATGTTAGAGTTGAGGTAAAAGAACATGTTAGAGTTGAGGTAAAAGAACATGTTAGAGTTGAGGTAAAAGAACATGTTAGAGTTGAGGTAAAAGAACATGTTAGAGTTGAGGTAAAAGAACATGTTAGAGTTAAGTTAAAAGAACATGTTAGAGTTGAGGTAAAAAAAACATGTAAGAGTTGAGGTAAAAGAACATGTAAGAGTTGAGGTAAAAGAACATGTTAGAGTTAAGTTAAAAGAACATGTAAGAGTTGAGGTAAAAGAACATGTTAGAGTTGAGGTAAAAGAACATGTAAGAGTTGAGGTAAAAGAACATGTTAGAGTTAAGTTAAAAGAGCATGTTAGAGTTGAGGTAAAAGAACATGTTAGAGTTGAGGTAAAAGAACATGTTAGAGTTAAGTTAAAAGAACATATAAGAGTTGAGGTAAAAGAACATGTTAGAGTTGAGGTAAAAGAACATGTTAGAGTTGAGGTAAAAGAACATGTTAGAGTTGAGGAAAAAGAACATGTTAGAGTTGAGGTAAAAGAACATGTTAGAGTTGAGGTAAAAGAACATGTTAGAGTTGAGGTAATAGAATGTGTTAGAGTTGAGGTAAAAGAACATGTTAGAGTTAAGTTAAAAGAACATGTAAGAGTTGAGGTAAAAGAACATGTTAGAGTTGAGGTAAAAGAACATGTTAGAGTTGAGGTAAAAGAACATGTTAGAGTTGAGGTAAAAGAACATGTTGTTGAGATAAAAGAACACATCGTAGTTGAGATAAAACAACACATTGTAGTTGAGATAAAACAACACATTGTAATTGAGATAAAACAACACATTGTAGTTGAGGTAAAAGAACACATTGTAGTTGAGATAAAAGAACACATTGTTGTTGAGATAAAAGAACACATTGTAGTTGAGATAAAACAACACATTGTAGTGGAGATAAAACAACACATTGTAGTTGAGGTAAAAGAACACGTTGTAATTGAGATAAAACAACACATTGTAGTGGAGATAAAACAACACATTGTAGTTGAGATAAAACAACACATTGTAGTTGAGGTAAAAGAACACATTGTTGTTGAGATAAAAGAACACATTGTAGTTGAGATAAAACAACACATTGTAGTTGAGGTAAAAGAACACATAGTAGTTGAGATAAAAGAACACATTGTAGTTGAGATAAAAGAACACATTGTAATTGAGATAAAACAACACATTGTAGTTGAGGTAAAAGAACACATTGTAATTGAGATAAAACAACACATTGTAGTTGAGGTAAAAGAACACATTGTAATTGAGATAAAACAACACATTGTAGTTGAGATAAAACAACACATTGTAGTTGAGATAAAACAACACATTGTAATTGAGATAAAACAACACATTGTAGTGGAGGTAAAAGAACACATTGTAATTGAGATAAAACAACACATTGTAGTTGAGGTAAAAGAACACATTGTAATTGAGATAAAACAACACATTGTAGTTGAGATAAAAGAACACATTGTAGTTGAGATAAAACAACACATTGTAGTTGAGGTAAAAGAACACATTGTAGTTGAGATAAAAGAACACATTGTTGTTGAGATAAAAGAACACATTGTAGTTGAGATAAAAGAACACATTGTAGTTGAGATAAAAGAACACATTGTTGTTGAGATAAAAGAACACATTGTAGTTGAGATAAAACACATTGTAGTTGAGATAAAAGAACACATTGTAGTTGAGGTAAAAGAACACATTGTAGTTGAGATAAAACAACACATTGTAGTTGAGGTAAAAGAACACATTGTAGTTGAGATAAAAGAACACATTGTAGTTGAGGTAAAAGAACACATTGTAGTTGAGGTAAAAGAACACATTGTAGTTGAGGTAAAAGAACACATTGTATTTGAGATAAAACAACACATTGTTGTTGAGATAAAACAACACATTGTAGTTGAGGTAAAAGAACACATTGTAGTTGAGATAAAAGAACACATTGTAGTTGAGGTAAAAGAACACATTGTAGTTGAGGTAAAAGAACACATTGTAGTTGAGGTAAAAGAACACATTGTAGTTGAGGTAAAAGAACACATTGTATTTGAGATAAAACAACACATTGTAGTTGAGATAAAAGAACACATTGTTGTTGAGATAAAACAACACATTGTAGTTGAGATAAAACAACACATTGTAGTTGAGATAAAACAACACATTGTAGTTGAGGTAAAACAACACATTGTAGTTGAGATAAAACAACACATTGTAGTTGAGATAAAAGAACACATTGTAGTTGAGGTAAAAGAACACATTGTAGTTGAGATAAAAGAACACATTGTAGTTGAGATAAAACAACACATTGTAGTTGAGATAAAACAACACATTGTAGTTGAGATAAAAGAACACATTGTAGTTGAGATAAAACAACACATTGTAGTTGAGGTAAAAGAACACATTGTAGTTGAGATAAAACAACACATTGTAGTTGAGATAAAACAACACATTGTAGTTGAGATAAAACAACACATTGTAGTTGAGGTAAAAGAACACATTGTAGTTGAGGTAAAAGAACACATTGTAGTTGAGATAAAATAACACATTGTAGTTGAGATAAAAGAACACATTGTAGTTGAGATAAAAGAACACATTGTATTTGAGATAAAAGAACACATTGTATTTGAGATACAAGAACACATTGTAGTTGAGGTAAAAGAACACATTGTAGTTGAGGTAAAAGAACACATTGTAGTTGAGATAAAACAACACATTGTAGTTGAGATAAAAGAACACATTGTAGTTGAGATAAAACAACAGATTGTAGTTGAGATAAAAGAACACATTGTAGTTGAGATAAAACAACAGATTGTAGTTGAGGTAAAACAACACATTGTAGTTGAGGTAAAAGAACACATTGTAGTTGAGATAAAAGAACACATTGTAGTTGAGATAAAAGAACACATTGTAGTTGAGGTAAAAGAACACATTGTAGTTGAGGTAAAAGAACACATTGTAGTTGAGGTAAAAGAACACATTGTAGTTGAGGTAAAAGAACAGATTGTAGTTGAGGTAAAAGAACACATTGTATTTGAGATAAAAGAACACAATGTAGTTGAGGTAAAAGAACACATTGTAGTTGAGATAAAACAACACATTGTAGTTGAGATAAAAGAACACATTGTAGTTGAGATAAAACAACACATTGTAGTTGAGGTAAAAGAACACATTGTAATTGAGA
Source organism: Megaustenia siamemsis (assembly GCA_032433765.1). Classification (NCBI taxonomy): domain Eukaryota; kingdom Metazoa; phylum Mollusca; class Gastropoda; order Stylommatophora; family Ariophantidae; genus Megaustenia; species Megaustenia siamemsis. The sequence continues at coordinate 706,541 of JAVIAB010000145.1, read as the reverse complement.
TAAAACAACACATTGTAGTTGAGGTAAAAGAACACATTGTAATTGAGATAAAACAACACATTGTAGTTGAGATAAAACAACACATTGTAGTTGAGATAAAACAACACATTGTAATTGAGATAAAACAACACATTGTAGTGGAGGTAAAAGAACACATTGTAATTGAGATAAAACAACACATTGTAGTTGAGGTAAAAGAACACATTGTAATTGAGATAAAACAACACATTGTAGTTGAGATAAAAGAACACATTGTAGTTGAGATAAAACAACACATTGTAGTTGAGGTAAAAGAAAACATTGTAGTTGAGATAAAAGAACACATTGTTGTTGAGATAAAAGAACACATTGTAGTTGAGATAAAAGAACACATTGTAGTTGAGATAAAAGAACACATTGTTGTTGAGATAAAAGAACACATTGTAGTTGAGATAAAACACATTGTAGTTGAGATAAAAGAACACATTGTAGTTGAGGTAAAAGAACACATTGTAGTTGAGATAAAACAACACATTGTAGTTGAGGTAAAAGAACACATTGTAGTTGAGATAAAAGAACACATTGTAGTTGAGGTAAAAGAACACATTGTAGTTGAGGTAAAAGAACACATTGTAGTTGAGGTAAAAGAACACATTGTATTTGAGATAAAACAACACATTGTTGTTGAGATAAAACAACACATTGTAGTTGAGGTAAAAGAACACATTGTAGTTGAGATAAAAGAACACATTGTAGTTGAGGTAAAAGAACACATTGTAGTTGAGGTAAAAGAACACATTGTAGTTGAGGTAAAAGAACACATTGTAGTTGAGGTAAAAGAACACATTGTATTTGAGATAAAACAACACATTGTAGTTGAGATAAAAGAACACATTGTTGTTGAGATAAAACAACACATTGTAGTTGAGATAAAACAACACATTGTAGTTGAGATAAAACAACACATTGTAGTTGAGGTAAAACAACACATTGTAGTTGAGATAAAACAACACATTGTAGTTGAGATAAAAGAACACATTGTAGTTGAGGTAAAAGAACACATTGTAGTTGAGATAAAAGAACACATTGTAGTTGAGATAAAACAACACATTGTAGTTGAGATAAAACAACACATTGTAGTTGAGATAAAACAACACATTGTAGTTGAGATAAAACAACACATTGTAGTTGAGGTAAAAGAACACATTGTAGTTGAGATAAAACAACACATTGTAGTTGAGATAAAACAACACATTGTAGTTGAGATAAAACAACACATTGTAGTTGAGGTAAAAGAACACATTGTAGTTGAGGTAAAAGAACACATTGTAGTTGAGATAAAATAACACATTGTAGTTGAGATAAAAGAACACATTGTAGTTGAGATAAAAGAACACATTGTATTTGAGATAAAAGAACACATTGTATTTGAGATACAAGAACACATTGTAGTTGAGGTAAAAGAACACATTGTAGTTGAGGTAAAAGAACACATTGTAGTTGAGATAAAACAACACATTGTAGTTGAGATAAAAGAACACATTGTAGTTGAGATAAAACAACAGATTGTAGTTGAGATAAAAGAACACATTGTAGTTGAGATAAAAGAACAGATTGTAGTTGAGGTAAAACAACACATTGTAGTTGAGGTAAAAGAACACATTGTAGTTGAGATAAAAGAACACATTGTAGTTGAGATAAAAGAACACATTGTAGTTGAGGTAAAAGAACACATTGTAGTTGAGGTAAAAGAACACATTGTAGTTGAGGTAAAAGAACACATTGTAGTTGAGGTAAAAAAACAGATTGTAGTTGAGGTAAAAGAACACATTGTATTTGAGATAAAAGAACACAATGTAGTTGAGGTAAAAGAACACATTGTAGTTGAGATAAAACAACACATTGTAGTTGAGATAAAAGAACACATTGTAGTTGAGATAAAAGAACAGATTGTAGTTGAGGTAAAAGAACACATTGTAGTTGAGATAAAAGAACACATTGTTGTTGAGATAAAAGAACACATTGTTGTTGAGATAAAAGAACACATTGAAGATGAGATAAAAGAACACATTGTAGTTGAGATCAAAGAACACATTGTAGTTGAGATAAAACAACACATTGTTGTTGAGATAAAAGAACACATTGTAGTTGAGATAAAACAACACATTGTAGTTGAGATAAAATAACACATTGTATTTGAGATAAAAGAACACATTGTAGTTGAGATAAAAGAACACATTGTTGTTGAGATAAAAGAACACATTGTAGTTGAGATAAAACAACACATTGTAGTTGAGATAAAATAACACATTGTATTTGAGATAAAAGAACACATTGTTGTTGAGATAAAAGAACACATTGTAGTTGAGATAAAACAACACATTGTAGTTGAGATAAAAGAACACATTGAAGATGAGATAAAACAACACATTGTAGTTGAGGTAAAAGAACACATTGTATTTGAGATAAAACAACACATTGTAGTTGAGGTAAAAGAACGCATTGTAGTTGAGGTAAAAGAACACGTTGTTGAGATAAAAGAACACATTGTAGTTGAGATAAAAGAACACATTGTAGTTGAGATAAAACAACACATTGTAGTTGAGGAAAAAGAACACATTGTTGTTGAGATAAAAGAACACATTGTAGTTGAGATAAAACAACACATTGTAGTTGCGGAAAAAGAACACATTGTTGTTGAGATAAAAGAACACATTGTAGTTGAGATAAAACAACACATTGTAGTTGAGGTAAAAGAACACATTGTTGTTGAGATAAAAGAACACATTGTAGTTGAGATAAAACAACACATTGTAGTTGAGGTAAAAGAACACATTGTTGTTGAGATAAAAGAACACATTGTAGTTGAGATAAAAGAACACATTGTAGTTGAGATAAAAGAACACATTGTAGTTGAGATAAAAGAACACATCGTAGTTGAGATAAAAGAACACATTGTAGTTGAGATAAAACAACACATTGTAGTTGAGGTAAAAGAACACATTGTAGTTGAGATAAAAGAACACATTGTAGTTGAGGTAAAAGAACACATTGTAGTTGAGATAAAAGAACACATTGAAGATGAGATAAAAGAACACATTGTAGTTGAGGTAAAACAACACATTGTAGTTGAGATAAAACAACACATTGTAGTTGAGGTAAAAGAACACATTGTAGTTGAGATAAAACAACACGTAGTTAAGGTAAAAGAACACATTGTAGTTGAGATAAAACAACACATTGTATTTGAGATAAAACAACACATTGTAGTTGAGGTAAAAGAACACATTGTAATTGAGATAAAACAACACATTGTAGTTGAGGTAAAAGAACACATTGTAATTGAGATAAAACAACACATTGTAGTGGAGATAAAACAACACATTGTAGTTGAGATAAAACAACACATTGTAGTTGAGATAAAACAAAACATTGTAGTTGAGATAAAACAACACATTGTAGTTGAGATAAAACAACACATTGTAATTGAGATAAAACAACACATTGTAGTTGAGGTAAAAGAACACATTGTAATTGAGATAAAACAACACATTGTAATTGAGATAAAAGAACACATTGTAGTTGAGATAAAACAACACATTGTAATTGAGATAAAACAACACATTGTAGTTGAGGTAAAAGAACACATTGTAATTGAGATAAAACAACACATTGTAGTTGAGATAAAACAACACATTGTAGTTGAGATAAAACAACACATTGTAATTGAGATAAAACAACACATTGTAGTTGAGGTAAAAGAACACATTGTAATTGAGATAAAACAACACATTGTAGTTGAGGTAAAAGAACACATTGTAATTGAGATAAAACAACACATTGTAGTTGAGATAAAAGAACACATTGTAGTTGAGATAAAACAACACATTGTAATTGAGATAAAACAACACATTGTAGTTGAGGTAAAAGAACACATTGTAGTTGAGATAAAAGAACACATTGTTGTTGAGATAAAAGAACACATTGTAGTTGAGGTAAAAGAACACATTGTAGTTGAGGTAAAAGAACACATTGTAGTTGAGGTAAAAGAACACATTGTAGTTGAGGTAAAAGAACAGATTGTAGTTGAGGTAAAAGAACACATTGTATTTGAGATAAAAGAACACAATGTAGTTGAGGTAAAAGAACACATTGTAGTTGAGATAAAACAACACATTGTAGTTGAGATAAAAGAACACATTGTAGTTGAGATAAAAGAACAGATTGTAGTTGAGGTAAAAGAACACATTGTAGTTGAGATAAAAGAACACATTGTTGTTGAGATAAAAGAACACATTGTTGTTGAGATAAAAGAACACATTGAAGATGAGATAAAAGAACACATTGTAGTTGAGATCAAAGAACACATTGTAGTTGAGATAAAACAACACATTGTTGTTGAGATAAAAGAACACATTGTAGTTGAGATAAAACAACACATTGTAGTTGAGATAAAATAACACATTGTATTTGAGATAAAAGAACACATTGTAGTTGAGATAAAAGAACACATTGTTGTTGAGATAAAAGAACACATTGTAGTTGAGATAAAACAACACATTGTAGTTGAGATAAAATAACACATTGTAGTTGAGATAAAAGAACACATTGTTGTTGAGATAAAAGAACACATTGTAGTTGAGATAAAACAACACATTGTAGTTGAGATAAAAGAACACATTGAAGATGAGATAAAACAACACATTGTAGTTGAGGTAAAAGAACACATTGTATTCGAGATAAAACAACACATTGTAGTTGAGGTAAAAGAACGCATTGTAGTTGAGGTAAAAGAACACGTTGTTGAGATAAAAGAACACATTGTAGTTGAGATAAAAGAACACATTGTAGTTGAGATAAAACAACACATTGTAGTTGAGGAAAAAGAACACATTGTTGTTGAGATAAAAGAACACATTGTAGTTGAGATAAAACAACACATTGTAGTTGCGGAAAAAGAACACATTGTTGTTGAGATAAAAGAACACATTGTAGTTGAGATAAAACAACACATTGTAGTTGAGGTAAAAGAACACATTGTTGTTGAGATAAAAGAACACATTGTAGTTGAGATAAAACAACACATTGTAGTTGAGGTAAAAGAACACATTGTTGTTGAGATAAAAGAACACATTGTAGTTGAGATAAAAGAACACATTGTAGTTGAGATAAAAGAACACATTGTAGTTGAGATAAAAGAACACATCGTAGTTGAGATAAAAGAACACATTGTAGTTGAGATAAAACAACACATTGTAGTTGAGGTAAAAGAACACATTGTAGTTGAGATAAAAGAACACATTGTAGTTGAGGTAAAAGAACACATTGTAGTTGAGATAAAAGAACACATTGAAGATGAGATAAAAGAACACATTGTAGTTGAGGTAAAACAACACATTGTAGTTGAGATAAAACAACACATTGTAGTTGAGATAAAACAACACATTGTAGTTGAGGTAAAAGAACACATTGTAGTTGAGATAAAACAACACATTGTAGTTAAGGTAAAAGAACACATTGTAGTTGAGATAAAACAACACATTGTATTTGAGATAAAACAACACATTGTAGTTGAGGTAAAAGAACACATTGTAATTGAGATAAAACAACACATTGTAGTTGAGGTAAAAGAACACATTGTAATTGAGATAAAACAACACATTGTAGTGGAGATAAAACAACACATTGTAGTTGAGATAAAACAACACATTGTAGTTGAGATAAAACAAAACATTGTAGTTGAGATAAAACAACACATTGTAGTTGAGATAAAACAACACATTGTAATTGAGATAAAACAACACATTGTAGTTGAGGTAAAAGAACACATTGTAATTGAGATAAAACAACACATTGTAATTGAGATAAAAGAACACATTGTAGTTGAGATAAAACAACACATTGTAATTGAGATAAAACAACACATTGTAGTTGAGGTAAAAGAACACATTGTAATTGAGATAAAACAACACATTGTAGTTGAGATAAAACAACACATTGTAGTTGAGATAAAACAACACATTGTAATTGAGATAAAACAACACATTGTAGTTGAGGTAAAAGAACACATTGTAATTGAGATAAAACAACACATTGTAGTTGAGGTAAAAGAACACATTGTAATTGAGATAAAACAACACATTGTAGTTGAGATAAAAGAACACATTGTAGTTGAGATAAAACAACACATTGTAATTGAGATAAAACAACACATTGTAGTTGAGGTAAAAGAACACATTGTAGTTGAGATAAAAGAACACATTGTTGTTGAGATAAAAGAACACATTGTAGTTGAGATAAAAGAACACATTGTAGTTGAGATAAAACAACACATTGTTGTTGAGATAAAAGAACACATTGTAGTTGAGATAAAACAACACATTGTAGTTGAGATAAAAGAACACATTGTAGTTGAGATAAAAGAACACACTGTAGTTGAGATAAAAGAACACATCGTAGTTGAGATAAAAGAACACATTGTAGTTGAGATAAAACAACACATTGTAGTTGAGGTAAAAGAACACATTGTAGTTGAGATAAAAGAACACATTGTAGTTGAGGTAAAAGAACACATTGTAGTTGAGATAAAAGAACACATTGAAGATGAGATAAAAGAACACATTGTAGTTGAGGTAAAAGAACACATTGTAGTTGAGATAAAACAACACATTGTAGTTGAGATAAAAAAACACATTGTAATTGAGATAAAACAACACATTGTAGTTGAGGTAAAAGAACACATTGTAATTGAGATAAAACAACACATTGTAGTTGAGATAAAAGAACACATTGTAATTGAGATAAAACAACACATTGTAATTGAGATAAAACAACACATTGTAGTTGAGGTAAAAGAACACATTGTAATTGAGATAAAACAACACATTGTAGTGGAGATAAAACAACACATTGTAGTTGAGATAAAACAACACATTGTAATTGAGATAAAACAACACATTGTAGTTGAGGTAAAAGAACACATTGTAATTGAGATAAAACAACACATTGTAGTTGAGATAAAACAACACATTGTAATTGAGGTAAAAGAACACATTGTCATCATCATCAAGTACCGGGCCTACTGGCGTAGGTGATCATGTCTCTCCACAATTTTCGATCTCGGCAGCTATTTATCATTTCTGTTGTTGACCTTCTGCCAAGCCATTCTCTTAAGCTGTCTGTTATTTTTTCTCTTTGCTTCCCTCTATCTCTTTGTCCCTCAATTTTTCCAGTTGTTACAATATATTCCAGCTGTTCTCTTCTCATTACATGGCAAAAAAATGATGATTGTCTCTTCCTAATATTGGAAATTAGCTCTCTTTTTGCTTTGACCTCTTTCAGAACATTTTCATTACTCTTCTTAGCTGTCCATGATACTCTCAACATTCTTCTCTAAAACCACATTTCTACAGACTCCAGTGATTTTCTTGTCTGTTGTCCTATTGTCCATGATTCACATCCATATGTTAAGGCATTTGATAGTTTAGACAGAAGAATGCTTTGGAAGTTGCTGAATCATTACGGAATCCCCATAAAGTTTATTAACCTGATAAAAACAATGTATGAAGGAATGAAATGTAGTGTGGTGCATGAAGGACAGCTTACAGAAGCATTTGAAATAACAGCAGGAGTAAGGCAGGGATGCCTTCTGTCTCCATTTCTCTTTCTACTGGCCATAAATTGGATTATGAAAATAACTCAAAACAACAGAAATGTGATCCAGTGGTCACTGACCAAACAACTTGATGATTTAGACTTTGCTGATGATATAGCTCTCCTATCACACAGCCATCAACAGATGCAGGATAAAATGAGTATACTTGATGAGAGATTACAACAGCTGGGATAAAAGATTAATAGAGATAAGGCCAACATTATGAGAATTAATACAGTTGGCAATAACCAAATAAAACTAGGAGAAATACCTCTACTAGACATACAATCTTACATATATCTGGGCAGTAATATAGATAAAGAAGGAGGAACAGAAAATGATACCAAAATAAGGATATCAAAAGCAAGAGGAGCTTTCATTGCACTGGGAAACATATGGAAATCCAAAGAAATTAGGTTAAATACAAAAATAAAAATTCTCAACTAAAATGTTAAGTCAGCCCTATTATATGGCTGTGAAACATTGAGAACAACAAAATTGACAAATCGAAGATACAGACTTTCATTAATGGATGCTTACGCAGAATAAAAGGATGGAAATGGCAGGACAAAATCACTAACATAGAATTATGGAAATGTACCAGTCAAATACCAGTGGATAAAGAGATACAGCAAAGACGATGGCGCTGGATAGGACACACACTGCGGAAGCCAAATGAGAGTATTACACAACAGGCCCTTTTTGGAATCCCCAGGGGAAAAGACAAAGAGGAAGACCAAGGAATTCTTGGAGAAGACAGATAGAAGCAGAGATGAAGATGATGGGGAAGACATGGAATAATCTTAAAAGAACGGCAAAAAACAGAACGGCTTGGAAAGTGTTTGTCGAAGACCTATGCTCCACTGGGAGCTAAAAAGGTAGAAGAAGAGAATATAGATCAACTGGTTCGGGCATATGACAAGACAATAAGAACTAAATCTAACACAATGAGTTACCAACAAACGATACGAGAACACCAGACCAAGAGGCCGACCTACAAAAAGGTGGATAAATGGAATACTAGAAACACTCAGAGGCATAACAGCAAATGAGGCCAGTTGAAGAGTAAGAGATCACGAAACACATCTCTGCCGATAGGCAAATGAAGAAAGAAAGATGAATATCTATCTATCTACCTATTGACCTTTTGAGCCGTAGCTGGCCCATAGAGCATAGACCAAGATACTCCCTCTTATCTGAATTTTTGTTCTAGCAGTTTTCAATTCTTTTAAAGATATTTTATCAAATCTCGCCATTTGTCTCTGTTCTGTACAAGCAGCTCTATCTCAATGAGGGAGCCGATTCCTGCTGCTCTTGCCTCTCTCATCAATGTTCTTCTCAGTGTCTTCCTCTTACCTGTTGTTTCCCACATGAGTGCTTGCTTTGCTATTCGGTTATTATCTCTTCTCATCACATGTCCAACATATGACCATCGTCTTTAAGACGAATATAACATATAAATTTGATAAAATAACAATCCCAAAGCTATATATAGGCGTACACTATAAAATTGTTGCACTGGGTATATGGCTTATATTTGCAAGTACTCAGTAAACCTCAGAAGTACTCCAAAAAGAGATAACACAGTGAGATTCACATTTAATAACAGACACTGGTGGTGTATGCAACCAGAAGTTACCTATGTTAATAAATCCACTTGGACCACACAGAAAAACCTTCTTTTGGAGCTGGACAAACTCAGCCATTTTTGTGATAAGATCAGTTTATATTCTGAAAGTATAACAATATTCAATATGCTAGTTAAAAATCCGCCAGCTATTGTAACTGTTGTTTTTTCTGTGTTCATCCAAGAGTTACTCCCCTATTTAGAGGTTTTTTTTAGAGAGTGGATTGTCGAACTATAACCTGTTCTTTTAAAAAATAAAGCAAATATGGTTGCAAATCACAGTTGAATTAAAAGTCTTCCTCCATCGATGATGATGACTCTCACCTGAACACTTCTTAGTGGCTGCACTGGGCATGCAGCCTTTATTTTTCAGCCCAAAGGAAAAAAGATTAAAGCTGTGATGACAATTTTTGAACATCTTTTACAGAAGAATTTCATGAAAAATACCATTGACAACAAAGTAGAATAGCGTTTTGACCAAGAGAAAGCGGCCAATATCAGCAGAAAGACATCAGCTACTGGTGAAGAAATGAAGATGGAGCAGCCAGAACAAATTGTGATAATTGAAGGATAGAAGTTATCAATGGAAACAGAGAGAATTTACCAGGCAACTTAAGGGAATGGCACAGTAGAGGTGAAACACAGAAATGGTGAACAGGACAGAAAGCTGCACAGAGATATGATCATATACACAAGCAAACATGGCATTTCATGATGGTAACATTGTTACATCCATATTTTTAATCCTTTGCTTCAGTCTAACCCTTGGCCCACAGGACTCATTTGGGTGGCCAGCAAACCTCTTCAACAGTTTCATTAATAGATTGACATCATCATCATGTACCGTACCGGTTGGCGATCATGTCCTTCCACAATCTTCTATCCACAGTGTAAGTAGTAAGTAAAGTACCCCGTCACGCCAAGTGATAGCGAAATATGGTGTTAGTGACCCTATATTTTACAGACCTTCAGCACATGATTTTTGGGGTAATGTGGTCGGTATTACGCCCGTGCTGCTTTACTTTCCCAGAAAAAAATCTGGTACCCATTTAAGGCTGGGTGAACCCGGAAGCCGTCGGTTGGGATCAAACCCTACCTCTTGTCCTTTGTAGTCCAGTTCACTAACCACTGAGCTATCGCGGCTCCCTCTATCCACAGTGCATCGTATGAATTCTGTTGTTGACTGTTTTCCATGCCATGACACCAAGCTATCCAGTATTTTCTCTCTTTGTCGTCTGCGATCTTTCTTTCCTTTTATTTTGCCAGTTGTAACCAAGTATTCCAACTTTCCTCTTCTCATGATGTGCCAAAAAAATGTTGATTGCTTCTTTCTGATGTTTTTTAAGAGCTCCCTTTTTGTGTTGGCCTCTTTGAGAACTTTCTCATTGGTCTTTTTAGCAGTCCCGGGAACTTTCAACATTCTTCTGAGAAATCCCATCTCTGTGGCCTCTAATCGTCTTTTCATTTGTTTGTCTATTGTCCATGATTCGCTTCCATCCTTCTAAAATTGTGAGTATTGGGAAACTAGGTCAATCATTTCTGCAGGTTCTATAGTTCCTGCAGTTCAAAACACTCTTGATTAGTGTAACAGTGTGGCTCCTGCTTCATGAAGTGTAACAGTGTGGCTCCTGTTTCATGAAGTGTAACAGTGAGGCTCCTGCTTCATGAAGTGTAACAGTGAGGCTCCTGCTTCATGAAGTGTAACAGTGAGGCTCCTGCTTCATGAAGTGTAACAGGTGTTCATATTTGTAACAAGATTTGAGAGTCTTTTGCTAAAACTTTCCAGGTAAAATTGTATTTTTAGATTCATTCAGTAGCACTATTCTTGTAGGGGTGTGAATTTGGGTTATAGTAAATGACCGGAGATTCAGGACAATAGGTGCAAAGTTCTCAAGTCGAAGCATGGGTAGGTGCAAAAGAATTTTTTCTACTTCCGACATCATCATCATCAAGTAACGGGCCTGCTGGCGTAGGTGATCATATCTCTCCACAACTTTTGATCTCGACAGTTATTTATCATTTCTGTTGACCTTCTGCCAAGCCATTCTCTTAAGCTGTCTGGTATTTTTTCTCTTTGTTTCCCTCTATCTCTTCGTCCCTCAATTGTCCCAGTTGTTACAATATATTCCAGTTGTTCTCTTCTCAGTACATGGGCAAAAAATGATGATTGTTTCTTCCTAATATTGGAAATTAGCTCTCTTTTTGCTTTGGCCTCTTTCAGATTTTCATAACTCTTCTTAGCTGTCCAAGGTATTCTCAAAATTCTTCTGTAAAATCCCATTTCTACAGACTCCAGTGATTTTCTTGTCTGTTGTCCTATTGTCCATGATTCGCATCCATATGTTAAGACTGGCTCTACATAACATTTAAGAACCCTTTTTTTGTTTCTATTGTCAAAAATGGATTGCATAGTATTTTCCTCATTTTTGGAAAGCTGCTTTTGCCTGAGCCATTCTGCATCTCACCTCTTTTCAACATCTTCTGTCTGAGGTTAACAAAGTTCCCAAATATTTAAATTCATTTACCTGTTTTAATATTGTTCCACTTGTCTTTATTTTGCACTGAGGTGATGTCTTTTTCTTTGTTGTTACCATTACTTCTGTCTTTTTGCTATTAAGGCTGAGTCCTTTATTTTTGCTTTCTTTCACTATAATATCCAACATTTCTTGTAACTCATTTTCACTCTTAGCGATTAAGACTGTATCATCAGAATACCTTAGATTATTTATATTATGATCTCCAATTGTTATTCCAGGCATGTCCCTTATGGATCTTAAAATAATCTCACTATAAATATTAAACAAATATGGTGACAGCACACAACTTTGTCCAACACCCTGTTTTATTTGTTGAAACATTCCCAATTGGTTTCCAGTTCTTATGGCCGCTGTTTGTTGCCAGTGCATGTTCTTCATTATTCTTAGATCTTTGCTGTCTATGTTTATGCTTTCTAAAATGTTGATTATTTCTTGGTGCTTTACTTTGTCAAATGCTTTGGTATAATCTATGAAACATAGTTATAGATCTGTTTTCACCTCTATGGCTCTTTCTACTAAAGATCTTATGATATAAATGACATTGCTTGTTCCTTTACCTCTAACAAAACCACACTGTTCATCGCTAATTCTGGACTGATTTTGTTTCGCACTCTTCACATGATGATTCTTAGTAATATTTTAGACATGTAACTCATGAGGCTTATTGTGCGATGATCATCGCATTCAATCGCACCAGATTTCTTTGGTGGGGCTATGAATATTTATTTGAGCAGGCCGTCTGGTATATATCCGCTGTTGTAGATATCATTCAATATTTTTGTTATTATTTCTATTCAAAAATCACCTATGGCTTCAATATTTCTTTAGTTACATTATCTGGTCCAGGAGCTTTTCCTGCTTTCATATTGCACAAGGTGCCTTCCACTTCTTCTCTGAGTATTTCTGGTCCTTCTCCATTATCCTTAATATTTACTTCTGTTCGTTCATCATTATAAAGATCTTTAATGTATTCTGTCCATCGTTCCCTTATGCTTTCTTGTTCAATCAACAGTTCTCCTTCATTTGATCTTAAACTGCATTTTTCTTCCTGTTAATTCTTCAATTTGTTTGTATATAGCTTTAACATCTCCTTTTTGTTGCATTTCAATCTCTTTCATCATCATCATCGTGTGCCTTCTCCGCAACAAAGGTTGGCTACCATGGATCGCCATTCTACTCTGTTTCTTGCTTTGATGGTGCAGGCTGTCATAGATTGACTTGTCCATCTTTTGATGTTACTCGTCCATGTTAGTCTTGGTCTGCCTCTGCCTCTTTTACCTTGTATTTTTCCTTCATATATTACTTTTAGTAGGCTGTTGTGTCTTTTAACATGTCCCAAAAATTTAATTTCTCTTGTCTTAATTGCATTTAGTAGTTCTCTTTTTATTTTCAGTTGTTTTAAAACTTTATCGTTTGTTATCTTTTGTTTCCATCCAATTCTACCTATTCTTCTATAAATCCACATTTCAAAGGCTTCAATTTTCTGTTCTGTTTTCTTGTCTAATGTCCATGTTTCTTCACCATACAGGAATATTGAGAAGATGTAACATGTTGCCATTCTTAGTTTCAGCCCTGCTGATATTTGTTTTCTTGTTAGTATATTTTTCATGGCATTAAAATTACTTTTTGCCATACCTATTCTTTTGTTTATTTCAGTTTTGCATTTTCCATCATTGGTTATAGTATGTCCCAGGTAGTTGTAATTCTGGACTGTCTCCAGATGTATTCCCTCAACTGTGATATTTAATTGTAGGTTTTGAGAATTTTCTTTGTTTATGATCATAGTTTTAGTCTTTTTGATATTCATTTCTAGTCCATATTTCTTGCTTGTTATGTTTATCACATTAAGCAATTGTTGTAGGTCTTTAGGATTTTCTGCTAGTAGAACAGTATCATCAGCATATCTCAGGTTATTGATTAACTTTCCATTAATGTTTAGGCCTGGTATCTCTGAGATGTTTTTAAAGATTTGCTCAGTGTATAGATTGAACAAGCTTGGTGATAGGATGCATCCTTGTCTTCTATCTATTGACCTTTCGAGCCGTAACCGGCCCATAGGGCGTAGACCAAGATACACCTTCTCCTATATGAATTTTTGTTCTAGCAGTTTTCTTTTAAAGATATTTTATCAAATCTCGCCATCTGTCTCTGTTCTGTGCAAGCAGTTCTATCTCATTGAGGGAGCCGATTCCTGCTGCTCTTGCCTCTCTCATCAATGTTCTTCTCAGTGTCTCCCTGGGTCTTCCTCTTTTTCTTTTACCTGTTGTTTCCCATATGAGGGCTTGCTTTGCTATTCGATTATTATCTCTTCTCATCACATGTCCAACGTATGACCATCGTCTTTTCTTTATTACTGAAGATATTAGTGGTTGATTGGCGATTTCTCTAATTTCCTCGTTTGTTTTGAATTCGTTCCATTCTATACCTAGTATTTTCCTTAGACATTTATTTTCGAATGCGTTCAACTTTGTTTCTATATCTCTTGTTGTTTTCCAGCTTTCACTTTTTAGTCTATAAAGCAGGCATATATTGGTTTATTTACTTCTGTGTACTTTTCAATCAATGTTCTCATGCTGAATATGGCTTCTTTTGTCCCACTGTTTTTCCTGAATCCAAATTGTTGCTCATCTAATTCAGTATTGATTTTATTCTGAATCCTTCCCTGTATAACTTTTAGTAAAATTTTTGTTACCTGGCTCATTAGGATTATTGTTCTGAAGTCACTGCATTCAATTGCACCATTCTTTTTAGGCAATGCAATGAAAGTTTATGTTTTTAGATCGTTTGGTATGTATCCTGTATGGTATATGTCATTGCATATGTCTGTGATCATTTTGACGCCAAACTCTTCTAGAGCCTGTATCATCTCTATCTGTATATTGTCAGGCCCTGCTGCTTTTCCCTTTTTCATTGTTTTTATAGCTTTTTCTACTTCAGATTTCTGGATTTTATAGTTGCATGTAGATTTTATGTCTGGGTTTTTGTCCCTTTCGTCATGAAATAATTCTGTTATATATTCTTGCCATCTATCTATTATATCTTTGTTGTCTGTTAGCATTCTTCCCTCTTTGTTTGCAATACATCTGTTTCCCGCAGCTTTTTTTGTCTTTATTCGTCATTCTCTTTATTAAGGATGTCAATCTCTTTGCATCTCTCATTTAGCCATGCTTCTTTGTTTCATTGCATTTTATTACAATTTCTTTACTTAATTTCTCATCTTTATTTTCTTTATTTCTTCTTCTTGTATCCATTATCTGCAAAATGCCATCTGTCATCTATTACTTTCTTGAATTTGTCCTCACTAGTGGTATGAACTCTTTTGATGTTTGTTGCTTTGATTCTTTAGCATTTCCCACTGTTCATCAATGCTTTGTATCTTCTCTATTGCATTGTACCGGTTCTGAATAGTGATTTTATATTTGCCTTGCAGCTTCTTGTCTGATTTTAGTAAATC
This sequence comes from Megaustenia siamemsis, assembly GCA_032433765.1. Classification (NCBI taxonomy): domain Eukaryota; kingdom Metazoa; phylum Mollusca; class Gastropoda; order Stylommatophora; family Ariophantidae; genus Megaustenia; species Megaustenia siamemsis. The sequence goes on along the minus strand of JAVIAB010000145.1, from coordinate 691,290 downwards.
TAAATTTAACTTGATGTTAACTGAGGCTCGTTTTGTTGTTTTTAATTTTACTATAAGCTTTCCCATAACTGGTACATGATCACTATTGCAATCTGCCCCTGGTCTAGTTTTCACACACACCAGACTATTTCTAAATCTATTGCTTATCATTATATAATCAATTTGATTACGTGCATTGTCTTCTGGGCTTTTCCATGTCCACAGATGTCTTGGATGTTGCTTAAACCAGGTGTTTCCTATCATCAGGTTGTGTGTTCATCTATCTATCTATTGACCTTTCGAGCCGTAGCCGGCCCATAGGGCGTAGACCAAGATACTCCTTCTCTTATCTAAATTTTTGTTCTAGCAGTCTTCAATTCTTATAAAGATATTTTATCAAATCTCGCCATTTGTCTCTGTTCTGTGCAAGCAGCTCTATCTCATTGAGGGAGCCGACTCCTGCTGCTCTTGCTTCTCTTATCAATGTTCTTCTCAGTGTCTCTCTGGGTCTTCCTCTTTTCCTCTTACCTGTTGTTTCCCACATGAGGGCTTGCTTTGCTATTCGATTATTATCTCTTCTCATCACATGTCCAACATATGACCATCGTCTTTTCTTTATTACTGAAGATATTAGTGGTTGATTGGCGATTTCTCTAATTTCCTCGTTTGTTTTGAATTCGTTCCACGCTGTACCAAGTATTTTCCTTAGGCATTTATTTTCAAATGCGTTCAACTTTGTTTCTATATCTCTTGTTGTTTTCCAGCTTTCACACGCATACGTAAGGGTTGATAGTACATTTGATTTGAATAGTCTAAGTTTTGTGTTTGTGCTGATGAGTTTTAATTTCCACAACTTTTCAAGGCTTCTGAAAGACATTGCTGCTTTAGCTATTCTGATTCTAATTTCTTTGCTTGTATCCTCTTCTCGATCAATGTGACTTCCAAGATAGATAAAGTGATCGATCTCTTCCACTGGTTTGTTTTCCATGTATATTTTGTCGTCTGTTGGAATTAAGCTTTTCATGACTTTAGTCTTTTCATGATTGATCTCAAGCCCAATTTTGCTGGCTATTGATGATAGTTAATTTGTGTTTTCCTGCATCATTTTTATCTGACTGCTGATGAGAACTATGTCATCAGCAAAGTCAAGGTCCTCCAAATGGTCTCCTTGTATCCATTCAATGCCTTTATTACCAGTGCAGCATTTCTTCATTATGAAGTCCATAACAACACCAAATAACAAGGGCGATAAAATACACCCTTGTTTAACCACAGTTTCTATTGGGAAACATTCACTCAGTCCTTCCTCTGTTCGAACTGCACATGTGTAACCATCATACATGTCTTTAATAATATTTATGATTTTTTTATGGTAAGCCATATTGCCTCAGAATTTTCCACAAAGAATCTCGATGAATACTGTCAAATGCTTTTTTTGAAGTCGATGAAGTTAAGTACAAAAGGTTTTTGCTTTTCAATGTGTTCCTCCAATACAAGTCGTAGAGTAAAAATATGGTTAAAGCAGCTTCTCCCTTTTCTAAACCCAGCCTATTCTTCACGCGTTACTGTTTCTATTGAATCCTTTATTCTATTTAGGATGATTTTGCAGAATAACTTTGAGGCAACTGACATTTGTGACTGACTGTGTGATCTTACCCAGTCAATAAGTTTCTCACCTTTCATTCCTCTCGCCTAAGCCAAAATGACCAACTACTTCCTTAACTCTTTTCTTTCCTACTTTTGCGTTAAAATCCTCTAGAACTATGGTGTTTTCATGTGATTTGTATTCACGAGGTGCCTCATTTAACTCATCGTAAAATTTATCAATTGTTTCCTCTAGACTGTCTACTGTTGGTGCATAAACTTTTATAAGATTTATGTCTGTTGGCTTTCCATTCAATTTCACTAAAAGGACTCTGTCAGATATTGGGTAAAAGCCTTTCACTGTTCTAACACTTTCTGCATACAAGATGGTACCTACTGCTCTTTGGTGTTCAGTACCTCCAGAATATATTATTTTATGTTTATCAGAATACATCTCCCCTGATCCGGTGTATTTCATTTCGCAAAGTCCCAGTAATTGTAAACCCAATTTTTTTCATTTCTTGTATTTAGTTTTCCAGTTTACCCTTCTGCATGAGTGTTCTCACATTCCAAGTACCTATCTTTAGAGTTTGTTTTATCTCTCTGCGATCAAGACTCAATCAGAGTAGGATTCCAGACTCTCTCATGAAGTCAGCTGTCTGTTTAAGCAAATCGATTGCCCCATGTAGTTTTTCTTCCAGGGAGGTGGGCGTGGAGCACATTGCTCTTCTCAGGTCTGTGTACTGGGGGCAATCCTTTAGAACATGTTTTGTAGTTATATTGTCCAGTGTACAGTGGCATAGGCTGGTTGTACCTATTTTGAATTTGGCGAACATGTGATTTCTCATTCTATTGTGGCCAGTGCGTAGGCGAAGTATGATGACTTGATCCCTCCTTGATAGTTGGTGGTATCCGTCACTCTCGTTATGCTTTGGGTGTTCTCGTTTCCATTTTTCATGGAACTGACCTTTGAGGGTGGATTTGGCTTCATCATAACTGAGCGGATGATTCTCTTGTGGTAATTTCCCTCCCTCTTTAGCTAATTTGTCTGCGCGTTCGTTCCCGTGTATATTACAATGTGATGGTGCTTTTTAGAGCTGATAATACTGACAGTGCATCAGTCAGGATCACCAATTTATTGTGCATGTTATTTTTGTGTTGAGTAGCCAGTGTTGCAGCATCTCTGATGGCCTCAGTTTCTGCTTTAAAGTTGTTTGAGAATTTTCCAGTAGCTATTGACTTGGTGATCTCATCCTGATTATTCAGCGTCAAGAACACACCTCCACCTCCATTTCTGGTGGCATTTGTAGCAGAGCCATCTGTATATATGTGGGATCAAGAGTCCTGTGGGTAGGTATCGTGTATGTGTTTTTCTGCTACGTATTTTCTTTCTGTTTCTGATTGGGTGTCTTTTTTCATGATTCCTGTTATATCTTCCTTAAGTTCTGGTATTTTATGCTTTCCATGAGGAGACATATCAGATGGACCCAAGGGTTTCGATATTGTTTGGGAAAGTACTGGGTCTCCAGTAGTTAGTTCATTGGCAATTGCAGCAAAGTTGCTCCTCTTTAGTCGTACAATTCCAGAACCAATTATTCTTTGGTGCATGGGGTGGCTAAGGAGCCTTCTATATTTCTCTGCTTTGTTGCAATACTTTAGTGACCCGTCTGTCATCTAAGGGTTGTAAACCTGTTACTGTTTCTAGAGTCTCGATAGGTGTAAATTTCATAGCACCAGTAATGATACGGGCAGCTTGGTTCTGTGTTCTATTAATTTTATTAAGGTGTGATCTGGAAGCCATAGCCCAGGCTGTGACTCCATACTCTAGAACTGGTCTGACTCTTCCTACATATAGTCTTTTCAAAATATTGCTGTCTGCCCCCCAGTCCGTTCCTGCCAATTTCTTCATAATATTTGTTCGTTTTCTGGCTTTTTTCCTTGCTCTGTCTATATGATTTTTCCAAGACATTCTGCGATTTATGGTGATGCCAAGATATGTTTTATCTTTATTTTCCTTACAGTAGCTTGATGACGATCGGGTATCACCTGTAGCACATGATGTCCCCTACCGAACAAGGGTTTTCCATTGGAATCCACCTTAACGTTGTTGTCGTGATTACTATTATTGTGGCGATTCATGATTGTACAAAGAAGTTACGATGGTGGTTTTTTGTTGCCTTCCGTCGGTTTGTTTACGGTTGGCTCCGCTAGCCTTCCACTGCCAACAGTGACCATTTAATCTTAGCAACTTCAAAGACAACAACAAACAGTTGATTGGTTGCTAATAATGTCAGATAATGGAACAAAGCTATAAAATTACTGGGAGGGGCTTAACTGAAAGTGACCAATAGATTAAACCTGATAACCAACCACAAGTCTTAGGTATAGGCAGGACCGGCACAAAAAATGGAGCAGTCAAGTGATCTTTAAAATAGCCTTTAAGCTCAGAGTCTTGAATTAGAGCAATATTTTTTAGTTTTGAAAGTTCAGAGTTTTCAAGTTCATAGCTGAATAATTACTTTAGCAACAGCGCCTGATTTCTTTGACGTTCTCATTTTTCTACAAATAAATGACTTATCTGCTTGGAAAGTTTTATTATTATCTGTGCATATGTTTGTCTGTTGATATGTCTGTGTGTTAATGTGGTTGTGTGTATATATAAGTGATTGCCTGCGTCCCTTGTAGTATGTTCTGTTTGGCCCTCTGATAAAATAAAGTTGGACCACAATGTGTTGCTTCATCATCAAACAAAGTCTCTAAATATTCAACTTTTCATATTTATTCTCATCATTCTCACCAATTGTAAAAGTTTGTATTTTCAAAAAATTATTATCCAGTTCTAGGAATTTTAGAACAGAAGTGTGTCTGTCTGCAGCTTTTCATTTGTGTAACTTTTGTAGTGAAGAGTCATAAACTGTTGTGTTGAGGGGACTGTTCCTTATGTCAGATGGAGCAGTGTCTGTCTGCAGCTTTTGATTTGTGTAACTTTTGTAGTGGAGAGTCATAAACTGTTGTGTTGAGGGGACTGTTCCTTATGTCAGCTGGAGCAGTGTCTGTCAGCCAATAAATGTTCATGAATAAATACAAGATTTAGAAGCAGTTACATGAAGATTAGAAGATGTGCACAGATGATAGATACAAATGAAGAAACTAGATTGATACTAAAATGGGAAGATTACAATGATAGAAAGATGGATAGAATGAAGGGATCAGTCCAGAAAAACAAATTGGTTCGAGTTTGCTCACTTCATTGTTTCGAGTTTGCACACTTCATTGGTTCGAGTTTGCTCACTTCATTGGTTCGAGTTTGCTCACTTCATTGGTTCGAGTTTGCTCACTTCATTGGTTCGAGTTTGCTCACTTCATTGGTTCGAGTTTGCTCACTTCATTGTTTCGAGTTTGCTCACTTCATTGGTTCGAGTTTGCTCACTTCATTGGTTCGAGTTTGCTCACTTCATTGGTTCGAGTTTGCTCACTTCATTGGTTCGAGTTTGCTCACTTCATTGTTTCGAGTTTGCTCACTTCATTGGTTCGAGTTTGCTCACTTCATTGGTTCGAGTTTGCTCACTTCATTGGTTCGAGTTTGCTCACTTCATTGGTTCGAGTTTGCTCACTTCATTGGTTCGAGTTTGCACACTTCATTGTTTCGAGTTTGCTCACTTCATTGGCTCAAGTTTGCTCACTTCATTGGTTCGAGTTTGCTCACTTCATTGGTTTGAGTTTGCTCACTTCATTGGTTTGAGTTTGCTCACTTCATTGGTTCGAGTTTGCTCACCTCCTTGGTTCGAGTTTGCTCACTTCATTGGTTTGAGTTTGCTCACTTCATTGGTTTGAGTTTGCTCACTTCATTGGTTCGAGTTTGCTCACTTCATTGGTTCGAGTTTGCTCACTTCATTGGTTCGAGTTTGCTCACTTCATTGGTTCGAGTTTGCTCACTTCATTGGTTCGAGTTTGCTCACTTCATTGGTTCGAGTTTGCTCACTTCATTGGTTCAAGTTTGCTCACTTCATTGGTTCAAGTTTGCTCACTTCATTGATTCGATTTTGCTCACTTCATTGATTCGATTTTGCTCACTTCATTGGTTCAAGTTTGCTCACTTCATTGGTTCGAGTTTGCTCACTTCATTGGTTCAAGTTTGCTCACTTCATTGGTTCGAGTTTGCTCACTTCATTGGTTCAAGTTTGCTCACTTCATTTGGCTCTTCCTCATTGTTATCTTCCAGCATCAAAGAAAATGCAGTGTTCAAGTTAGTGCACTGTAAGTTATCTTGTGCACTGTGAGTAGTCTTGTGCACTGTGAGTTGCCTTGTACACTGTGAGTTGTCTTTTGCACTGTGAGTTGTCCTGTGCACTGAGAGTTGTCTTATACACTGTAAGTTGTCTTGTGCACTGAGATTTGTCTTCTGCACTGTGAATTGTCTCAGTTGTACTGTGAGTTGTCTTGTGAACTGTGCATCAGTTATAATGCTAGCGGTATTCTAAATTTTATGAATCCATCATCTTTTAAGAAAAAAGAGGGCGACCTAGAGAAACACTAAAAATAATATTGAGGTGACTGGCAACAATAGCAAGCATCAACTCCTTCACAGATATTGAACAACTCAACCAGAACAGAGATATTTGGTGAGATACAATGTGGGTTCTGTGCAAGGTTTGGTGCCTAGTAACACTATTAGTCGGATACAGAGAATCTAGAATTTCTGTCATTTGTGTCGTCTTCGACTTGAAAGGACTATAGATAGATCGATAACTGCAACCCTGACCAGAACCAGCTGGATACGACCTGCTGCAACAGATCATGTGGTACATGTCCTTTCGTACTACAGACTCACAAAGTCTTATTCTTGAATAAAAAAAAAAAAAAGTACTCCCGTCGCGCCAATTGGCGTATAGGGAATATGGTGTTAGTGATCATATATTTTACAGACCTTCGGCACATGATTTTTGGGGTAATGTGGTCAGTATTACGCCCGTGCCGCTTCACTTTCCCTGAAAAAAAAATCAGGTACCCATTAAAGGCTGGGTGAACCCGAAAGCCGTTGGTTGGGATCGAACCCTATCTCTTGTCCTTTGTAGTCCAGTTCACTAACCACTGAGCTATCGCGGCTACTTTATTCTTGAATAGCCCTTTGATATCCTGGAAGGCTTTATATGCATTTTCAGGAATATTATATACACCATCATCTGCCAATGTTGTCTCAAGATATATATTGGCCAAACAGGTCAGTGCCTAGAGACAGAATCTGTCAGCACTTATATAACACCAAACAAGATTCTGGCAATCCTGCCTCCTCCCATTTCAGATCTGCAGGATATAACATCTCTGATGACTTCCATCCTCTCTTGTTCTTCTGAAAGCCATAGCTAGTTTGTGCAGAAAAAACTGACTCTTAGCCAACATAGATACTCTCCAAATGAGAGGATTCAACTCTTCTTTATTTCACTGGTCTCCTCTTTATTTCTTTCCTGTATCCTATTCCTCCCTACATTATCTCTATTACTTCTCTTGCTCTTCTTCCACCTTGACATACTTATCCTCTCTGTCATTTATTCTTATTCTCTTTTCTTCGCACCCTGTGTCACAACCTCCTTTCACTTTTTCATTTTTCCATTTTCTTGTTTGACTCTTTTGATCTTAACCAGACTACATAAATCCTAGGGAGCCGCAATAGCTCAGTGGTTAGTGAACTGGACTACACAGGACAAGAGGTAGGGTTCGATCCCAACCGACGGCTTCTGGGTTCACCCAGCCTTTAATGGGTACCGGATTTTTTTCTGGGAAAGTAATGCGGCACGGGCGTAATACCGACCACATTACCCCAAAAATCATGTGCTGAAGGTCTGTAAAATGTATGGTCACTAACACCATATTCCCTAAACGCCACTTGGCATGATGGGGGCTCTTTACTTTTTTTTCTTACATAAATCCTGGCTACCGTCTTTTCCACCATATTTTTTTTTAGCTATGTTGTAGTTTTCTGAGTTGGATTTCTGTGTTTAAGGTGGATGGTTTGTTTGATATAACCGAAGAAAGCTTTTGCTGAAACGCTGTAGGTTGTCTTGTTTTTCTGTTAGTCTGACAGCTCAATACCATTTTATGGTTTTTTTTAAATATACGTACAGGCAACACTCACTGAGTACAAATAATAATACATAAATATTATTATATGGGGAACTTCCGAGGCGATAATAGGGAATAATAGAACAAAGAAGTATGTGTTAGCACTCGGAAAAATTGACAGACAAACAACAATAGAAAAAAACGAAGAACAATATATGGTCCGAAGTGGGATCGAACCCGTACTCAGTGGCAACGCGCCTTGCCACGAGAAGCCGAACGCTTGGCACACTGCCATGCAGCCAACTTAAAAATTGGCTATTGCAGCAGTGTCTTGCACGAAAGGCGCTCTCAATGACTATAGCATAGGGTAACGATCACAGACCGGAAATAAATTGTATATTTGTACTTTCCTATTAATTATTTATTAGTCCAATAAATGTTTGTCTACAACACAAGTATTCAGCCCTACTGGGAGATACTTGCATTAATAGGAAAGTACAAATATACAATTTATTTCTGGTCTGTGATCGTTACCCTATGCTATAGTCATTGAGAGCGCCTTTCGTGCAAGACACTGCTGCAATAGCCAATTTTTAAGTTGGCTGCGTGGCAATGTGCCAAGCGTTCGGCTTCTCGTGGCAAGGCGCGGTGCCACTGAGTACGGGTTCGATCCCACTTCGGACCATATATTGTTCTTCATTTTTTTCTATTGTTGTTTGTCTGTCAATTTTTCCGAGTGCTAACACATACTTCTTTGTTTTATTATTCCCAACACTGACTGAGACATGACAAACATGTAAACAATGATAACATGACATCTGGAACTAATTACAGGCAACTCGCACTGTATTGAGACAAGATAAACAGATAAAGACAATGAGAACAAGACATAAAGAACTACAAACAGGCAACAATCATTGACATTCATGACATCAAATGAGACCAAGGCATCTCAAACTACTGACAGACAGCACCTATTAAGTCATGCCAAACAGTAGTACAAAACACTAGGACACAAGAAACTTAACACAACAAATGTGTTAGTAATTTCAAACTATCTCTCCAACTGTCTATTTTTCCAGTCACTACTAAATATAGCAATTCACCTCAACTCCACACATGTGTTCTACAGTTCTAGACTGCTTTTGACTAATTTCTCTTATAATCGCCTTCTCTTCATCTGTCTCTTTAAGTGCCTGCTCATTAGATTTGTGGATTATTCACTGTATTTTTAATATCCTTCTAAAAAAATTCACACTTTAAATGATTCTATCCAGCGTTGTATCTCTGGCTATGCTTCACAAGCATAAAGCAGCACTGGTTGAATATAGCAAAACTCTACTTGTAAGACACACTTTCCAACTTCCAATGATAATGACTTGTTGCATTACATGTTTCTCATTTGATTACAACTATTCTTGGAGATAAGCACATATATAATTTAACCTTATGAAGACTTTTGTCAAAACGTTTGTCTCATCTTTCTATTAGTTTAGCTGCTTTATACAATTTGTGTTTAGTTGACATTAGGATCATATTTTTGGCCTGTGTAATTCAACTTTTTACCTCAGACATCTTCCATCTGATGTTAATGATGAGTACCTCAGTCAGACATCTTCATCTGATTGATCTGTTAATGATGTTCCTACCCCTGTCAGACATCTTCTATCTGATGCTAATGATGTTCCTACCCCTGTCAGACATCTTCTATCTGATGCTAATGATGTTCCTACCCCTGTCAGACATCTTCTATCTGATGCTAATGATGTTCCTACCTCAGCTAAACATCTTTCATCTGATTTAAATTATGCTCCTACCTTAGTCAGAAATCTTCCATGTGATGTTAATGATGTTCTTACCTCAGTCAGAAATCTTTCATCTGAAGTTAATGATGTTCTTACCTCAGTCAGAAATCTTTCATCTGATGTTAATGATGTTCTTACCTCAGTCAGAAATCTTTCATCTGATGTTAATGTCCTATTGAGGTGAAGACAGCACATGGAACAGAAATTGTAGATTCTCCAAGTTGTCAATCTATCTATTGTCCTATTGAGCTGAAGACAGCATATAGGGCAGAAATTCTGAACTCTCCAAGTTGTCAATCTATCTATTGTCCTAATGAGGTGAAGACAGCACATGGAACAGAAATTGTAGATTCTCTGTGTCTGACAATCTTTGCTATCAAGCATAAGACCTTGCACACGACCTACATTGTATCTCACACATGGCTCTGTTCTGGGCCAGCTGTTCTATATCGATGAGGGAGCTTTCCCTGCTATTGTTGCCTCTTGCAACATTTTACTCTCAAAACAAATCTATGAATGTGATTGAGTTTCTTCACTAAGGATGGGATGATGTTCAGGCAGAGTTAAATATTTGTCAAATGATGCATGTTCTACTAAATATATAACTATGGGACACCTCCATCAATAATTAAATAATTTAATGACAATCAACATTAACAGAATAATCATAATGTCATATGATTAACAACTTCTATATCAAACTACTAGACACTCACAATTAATCATAAATTATTCTGGATCCATAAAAACAAGCATAAATTATCATAACAATGTGATGTCGTACATACAATGTATGTGTGATACATTTACTTTCAATTTCTTTATTCTCCAGCAACAGTTTGGGTTTGGCAGCCAAATGTCTTTGTAAAGATATGGGAGTGGTAAAGTTGGCTACACTCAGCCACAAACAAGAGGCTAAGTGGGTGCAAGACAACTTAGCAACCAACACAGGGCTAGAGTCATTACGTTGGATGCTGGACAACATGCTGTGGAGGGGATCTGAGCACCTGTCCTATAGACATGTTTGAAGTGCAATTTATAAAAATGATAAGGTAGAGTCTTAGTTTAGGGACATAAATGAAAGAGATCTCCCCTTTAGGTTGCATCACTACAAACCTACAGTGGTCCTCAAATACTACAAATAATCTCAATGTTCCTCAATATTCATTACTAACGCATTGTATTTTATTTTATGGGCCAGGAAACAGGATTTCAACCTCATATTGTTTCTGTGGTGCGCGTGGCCATGTGGCTTAAAACCACTGTTTCGCTGGCTGAAAGCCGACCTACGGTGTTCGAAATCTGTGCTAGACAGAAAGGATTTTTCTATTGGGGGTGAAATAAAAATCCTGAGTCTCACACGACATGGCAACTGCTTTGATCAATCCGCCTTTATTCCTCTGGTTTTATCGTGTGCCCCCCCCCCCCCCCCCCGACATACACCAGCAATGGTAATATGTGTCGTAAGGACAGTTTTTTTTTTTATTGTTTCTCTTTTCTCTACAATTAGGGCTCTTCTAATGACAGATTAGAGAACCACTAAATAAACAATAAGGTGTAATTTCACTCAAAGAAATGTTACTCTTCAGAAACTGAAATAATTTATGTCTCTAAAATAAGACTTTATCTGTCACAAATCTCGTCATTTAACTGATAGCCATTTCCTTAACTGACTTCAATTACGATTCTATGAGGAATTACAAAATACAGTCTAAAGTTTAACTTTATTATTAATACGTCTCTTATTAAATTGTTATGATTGTTGATTATTACTTTGTTGTTTAGTTTCATGTCCCGCACTCATCCATCTTCACGATGATGTTTGTTGTTAATGTTATTGAATTATTATTCTTATCTTCTGATAAATAGTTTTTATTTTCTTTATTATGTATTATCATTGTGTAATGTATGTTGAAGACAGACGCTAGACTGTAAGACTAGACAGACATATGATCATAACATGGATTCATCATCATCATGGATATGTTTAGTTTTATTGTTTATGACAATCAGACGAGGGACTAGGACTCCCTGATTCATTTCGCATTAGTTTAGTCATTAGTCATTTTTAGACTAGATGGACAAGTTGTGGTAAGTTAAGTTCTTTTATTGACAATTATTCATTGTTTAATTTTGATAATTTAATAAACTCATTAAACTGAGCTATGCTTAACAAACTACTGTCTACAGTGTAGTGACACTACACTCACACTCATCACACTGTACACACTGTGTGTACTGTACAACTGTACACTCTGAACACTGTACACACACAATGACACACATGCACCACTTCTATTCAACACCCAGATGATCAAAGATATCATCAAATTTCCTTCACTAAGAACATACATGGAAACATGCGTATGAATTTAGAAGAAATCTCACACAAGTCATCCCTGACTCAGTGACGGTAATGTTGATCGTGGACACCTGCTCATTCCATTTTGGTTCTCAAGGAAGCCGAGCTGGGAGCGGTCTGACTACTGCTAGAACTGTCGTCCAGCTACGGCGAGAGATTAGACTACTGCTAGAACTGTCGTCCAGCTACGGCGAGAGATTAGACTACTGTTAGAACTGTCGTCCAGCTACGGCGAGAGATTAGACTACTGTTAGAACTGTCGTCCAGCTACGGCGAGAGATTAGACTACTGTTAGAACTGTCGTCCAGCTACGGCGAGAGATTAGACTACTGTTAGAACTGTCGTCCAGCTACGGCGAGAGATTAGACTACTGTTAGAACTGTCGTCCAGCTACGGCGAGAGATTAGACTACTGTTAGAACTGTCGTCCAGCTACGGCGAGAGATTAGACTACTGCTAGAACTGTCGTCCAGCTACGGCGAGAGATTAGACTACTGCTAGAACTGTCGTCCAGCTACGGCGAGAGATTAGACTACTGCTGGAACTGTCGTCCAGCTACGGCGAGAGATTAGACTACTGTTAGAACTGTCGTCCAGCTACGGCGAGAGATTAGACTACTGTTAGAACTGTCGTCCAGCTACGGCGAGAGATTAGACTACTGCTGGAACTGTCGTCCAGCTACGGTGAGAGATTAGACTACTGCTGGAACTGTCGTCCAGCTACGGTGAGAGATTAGACTACTGTTAGAACTGTCGTCCAGCTACGGCGAGAGATTAGACTACTGCTGGAACTGTCGTCCAGCTACGGTGAGAGATTAAGACTACTGCTGGAACTGTCGTCCAGCTACGGTGAGAGATTAGACTACTGCTAGAACTGTCGTCCAGCTACGGCGAGAGATTAGACTACTGCTGAAACTGTCGTCCAGCTACGGTGAGAGATTAGACTACTGCTGGAACTGTCGTCCAGCTACGGCGAGAGATTAGACTTCTGCTGGAACTGTCGTCCAGCTACAGCGAAAGATTAGACTACTGCTGGAACTGTCGTCCAGCTACGGCGAAAGATTAGACTACTGCTGGAACTGCCGTCCAGCTACGGCGAGAGATTAGACTACTGCTGGAACTATCGTCCAGCTACGGCGAGAGATTAGACTACTGCTGGAACTGTAGTCCAGCTACGGCGAGAGATTAGACTACTGCTGGAACTGTAGTCCAGCTACGGCGAGAGATTAGACTACTGCTGGAACTGTCGTCCATACTGGAATGACGACATGGGACGCACCAAAATGGACGCTTTTTGCGTCCAAGCCATGTAAACAATGTTGACTTTCCTTGTCTCCAACGGTTTATCTCATTCTATTAGAGAATTTCACGCTGTCTGTTACCACAGTGAGTTTGCGGATTTAAAAAAAAATGTAATCACGGGTTTGATAATAAATGTTTGTGCACAGTTCGTTAACCATCGCTGTAGATCAAGTCTTTATTCGCTGGCTTTGTTAGCGACCATGGAAGCTAATGACCTTACCTGTGACGACGGTTGGTTTGGGGCAAATTGTTCGTTTACTGCTATAATGACTTAGTTTGTGACAAAACTACAGGGACATGCCCAAACAATGACAGTTGTCAGCACGAAATTTTCGGACCCCAGTGTCAGTACTTGGATTTAATTTACAAATATGTCCAAAAATCTTAACCTACTTTCCTGTTTGATAACAACGACACCTCATGTAATCCGGACACAGATTCTACATCAGTTGAGGCAAATCTCAATCAATCTTTGCCGTGCTCCTGGTTTAGGATTTATGCGAATGACTTAAAATATCCGGACAGTTTCACGGTAAAACTGAATGGTTCTGCTTCATGTAACAATGTTTCAAGGTTTGTAGTTAGTCCGCACGAGATTAATGTCTTCTGCTCTGGGGCTGGTCTGATCAACAAGTTACGGATTGAAAGGGCGATAGTTGCAAATATCTGCTCCATCTACATTGGCGGGGGTCGGAAAGTGACTCTCAAACAGATCACAAACCTGACCGACACTCTTTGATGTCTTTGAACTTTGATGCTTGTTATACATGAGATGGATGTGGACCAGAGGCCGCAGTTATAGCAAAACAAAGACCAATCTCTATGACAATGACTGCACACACATACACAATGGAGAAGTGGAACCAATTCTGTTTACTGGTATCTGAACTTTGCAACGCCCCAGAAGACTCATATCATTCGAATCTATCATCGAGCTAGCACTATGATTCGGGTAAAAAATGTCACTCTAAAGGCTTTCTCTGACAGTGGCAGGGTAGTGTTCCAGTATAATGATATATCATACCCTAATTTATCTGTGAACACTATTGTAGTCAAAACACAAACGTCAATGGCACACATTAAGATTGAGTTCTCACCGACCATTTCGCAGGCCGACAGTGAACTGACGGTATGTGAGGTGCAAACATTTACAGACACCTATTGTCTGGACGAGCATTCTTTTTATCGTTTTGTGCAGTGTGTAGTGGGTGTAGTAAAGGCTGCAATGTCATAATCGGTACTTGTCACGGCAACTGTTCACATGGGATCTATGGACACGACTGTTCCGGGTCTTGTCTCAGTGTCTGTCCTTTATTTGAGGAAAAATCTGGAAAATGCCTACAATGTAAACATCTTGGCTATACCTGTAATGACACTTGTCCCGGTGGTAATTTTGGGCTACAGTGCGAACAGATGTGTTCTGATGGCTGTGACATCATATGTACTCTCAAATGTCCGGACAACTGTTTCAACGACACCTGTCAACAGTCGATCGGGAATCTGTACATGCAAGAGAACGTTCTATGGGTCAGACTGCACTCTCAAATCTCCGGAAAACTGTTTAACGAAACCTGTGGTTCCCACGTTCAGAAGAGTCTGCCGACTACAAGCCCAAGCATATGGGCACTTTAATGTGTTTCTGTGCTAGACATGGTTCATATCTTGGTGTTTTTTTAGTGAAGCCATGGCTCATATCTTGTTGTGTTTCTGTCCTAGCCATGGCTCATATCTTAGCTTGTGTGTGCTGACCATGGCTCATATCTTGGGTGTGTCATGTTAGTCATATCTCATATCTTGGTGTGTCCGTGTTAATCATGTCTCATATCTTTATGTGTGTCCGTGTTTAGTCATATCTCATATCTTAGTGTGCACCAGTGTTAGTCATATGTCATATCTTTGTGTGTGCATGTCTGGGTTAGTGATATCTCATATCTTTGTGTGCATGTTTATGTTAGTCATATCTCATATCTTTGTGTGTGCATGTCTGTGTTTGTCACATCTCATATCCTTGTGTGTGCATGGCTATGTTAGTCCTATCTCATATCTTTGTGTGTGCATATCTATATTAGTCATATCTCTTATCTTTGTGTGCATGTCTATGTTAGGCATGTGTCATATCTTTGTGTGTGCATGTCAATGTCAGTTATATCTCATATCTTCATGTGCATGTTTATGTTAGTCATGTGTCATATATCTTGATGTGTGTCAGTGTTAGTCATGCCTCGTATCGCTGTGTGCATGTCTGTGTTAGTCACATCTCACATCTTTGTGTGTGCATGTCTGTGTTAGTCGCATCTCACATCTTTGTGCGTGCGTGTCTGTGTTAGTCACATCTCACATCTTTGTGTGTGCATGTCTGTGTTAGTCACATCTCACATCTTTGTGCGTGCATGTCTGTGTTAGTCACATCTCACATCTTTGTGCGTGCGTGTCTGTGTTAGTCACATCTCACATCTTTGTGTGTGCATCTTTGTTAGTCACCTCTAGTGACTCGGGCAGATGGTGTTCGTAAACCTGGGAGGGCCGACCATCTAAGGGCAGAATCCCCCTACAGAAAAGACAATCTGCTGCCTTGCAGGAAGATTGGGGACAATCAAAGGCTAGGGAAAGCAAACCCGAATAAATTGTTGGCTGAAATCGGATGCACTGGGCCACTGGCGCAGAACACAGTGCAACGTTTAAAACGGGTGTTCAATCAGAGTGGATCTGGCGAACTCTACTTGTGATGTTCTGTCTGTGGGGGCGATCAACACACTTAGCCTGACAGCTGACTTCATGTGAGAGTCTCGAACCCATACTCTGATTGAGTCCTGATCGCAGAGAGAGAGAGAGAGAGAGAGAGTCGTCCAGCTACGGCGAGAGATTAGACTACTGCTAGAACTGTCGTCCAGCTACGGCGAGAGATTAGACTACTGCTAGAACTGTCGTCCAGCTACGGCGAGAGATTAGACTACTGTTAGAACTGTCGTCCAGCTACGGCGAGAGATTAGACTACTGCTAGAACTGTCGTCCAGCTACGGCGAGAGATTAGACTACTGCTAGAACTGTCGTCCAGCTACGGCGAGAGATTAGACTACTGCTAGAACTGTCGTCCAGCTACGGCGAGAGATTAGACTACTGCTAGAACTGTCGTCCAGCTACGACCAGTAGTAGGAAACGCTGTACAGAGTTTCGCAGCAGGTTGATCTATCTGATCATCAGAAGTGACCCCCCATCGAGCAAGTGTTTCGGCCCTTTAGCTTCTTGACACTCTAGGTGAAGTGGGCCCGCCTGGGTCATGACTCCCAGGCGTCGACCTCCTGCTGCATTGCTTCTAAGGCTTACACAGTATGTTCGGCACATTATAACTACACTTACTGCGCATAACGCTCGAAAATAGTTTAACTTAGCTTAACCTTGTCTTAGCTACTAGCCTTTTTTTTAAAAAAACTTTTTTTCCACTGAGTGATTTATATTTCCTCCTGCATTCTATGAAGAAAAAGCAGGAGATTTGTTTGTTTAAATCGTTTCATCATCGTGGATGCCCAGGGCTTTGCCTTTATTTTAGCTAGGTTGGGGGAGGGGGGGGATGGGTCTACCTTCATTCGTTCTCTCATTCTCTCTATAATGGACATTTGTGTTTTCCTGTATATGTGTCAGAAAATTTCTGGTTTAAACGTTCGTCCTCTGTATTTGGTTTCATTCCGACAGACCCATACTAGGTATCTAAAATATGAAAGTAAAGAGACTAAAATGTTGTGGTGTTCTGGTGTCATGTTTGGTATCGTGTTTAGCATTATCGCTCTGTGTATGTCTACTTTGTGCTTGGTATCGTGTTTAGCATTATCGCTCTGTGTATGTCTACTTTGTGTTTAGTATATGTTTGCAGCGTGTCATGTAGTGCTTGAATTGTTGGTGTGATGGTTGGGCATCTATAGTATATGTGTTCTTCGTTTGCTTGTGTGTTTGTGTTGCACATTCAGCATTTGTCTCCTTGTTCCAGTGGCGTCGTATTGCGACTTTTCTCTCTTTGGAGTGACTACTGGGTTGTGCAGGTTCTGGAACGTGCCGCTGTAGTTTTGGATGTTGTTGTGTGTAACCGCATTTGATCCTTCGTTGTAGTGGTGGGGCTTGTTGTATTAATTGTTGATATATGTATTCGGTGGGAGCCACGATAGCTCAGTGGTTAGTGAACTGAACTACAAAGGACAAGGGGTAGGGTTCGATCCCAACCAACGGCTTCCGGGTTCACCCAGCCTTAAATGGGTACCGGATTTTTTTCTGGGAAAGTCAAGCAGCACGGGTGTAATACCGACCACATTACCCCAAAAATCATGTGCTGAAGGTCTGTAAAATATAGGGTCACTAACACCATATTTCTCTATACGCCACTTGGTGTGACAGGGGTACTTTACTTATTTTTTTAAAATATGTATTCGGTTGTCTGGTGCATGAGGTGTTCGTTTCCTTGTATGGCTTGTATGCATGACTTGTAGAAAGTAGGTATGGTCCCGTAATGGTGTGGGCTTGTTGTTGTCTGGTGCATGTGGTGTTCGTTTCCTTGTATGGCTTGTATGCATGACTTGTAGAAAGTAGGCATGGTCACGTAATGGTGTGGGCTTGTTGTTGTCTGGTGCGTGAGGTGTTCGTTTCCTTGTATGGCTTGTATGCATGACTTGTAGAAAGCAGGCGTGGTCCCGTAATGGTGTTGGCTTGTTGTTGTCTGGTGCATGAGGTGTTCGTTTCCTTGTATGGCTTGTATGCGTGACTTGTAGAAACCAGGCGTGGTCCCGTAATGGTGTGGGCTTGTTGTTGTCTGGTGCATGAGGTGTTCGTTTCCTTGTATGGCTTGTATGCATGACTTGTAGAAAGCAGGCATGGTCCCGTAATGGTGTGGGCTTGTTGTTGTCTGGTGCATGAGGTGTTCGTTTCCTTGTATGGCTTGTATGCATGACTTGTAGAAAGCAGGCGTGGTCCCGTAATGGTGTGGGCTTGTTGTTGTCTGGTGCATGAGGTGTTCGTTTCCTTGTATGGCTTGTATGCATGACTTGTAGAAAGTAGGCATGGTCCCGTAATGGTGTGGGCTTGTTGTTGTCTGGTGCATGTGGTGTTCGTTTCCTTGTATGGCTTGTATGCATGACTTGTAGAAAGTAGGCATGGTCACGTAATGGTGTGGGCTTGCGTTGTTGATTTTTGTGTGCCTGGTGAGCCTGAGTCCCATGTAATAATGGGCGAAAGGGTAGCTGTGTGGCCGTTGAGCGATGCGTCTCACATGGCCGATTCTAAAGGATTTTATTTGGAGTTGATGTCTTGAAGAGCGATTCCCCCGTCGTATTTCTTTGGATCAATGTTTCGTGTTTTATGTTGTGTATGACGTTTCGAAAGATAAACCTGTTGATGCGCTTGTTGATTTCCTGAGTAATATGACGAGGTGGATCGAGAACTGTGACCGTGTAGAGTAGTTGGGGAATGATGATGTTGTTGACGATGACGCTTCTGCCGAAGATAGATGATGTTTTGTGTTGATATCTCAGCAAGGTGTCGGTGATGTTTTGTGTTGATATCTCAGCAGGGTATCGGTGACGTTTTGTGTTGATATCTCAGCAGGGTGTCAGTGATGTTTTGTGTTGATATCTCAGCAGGGTGTCGGTGATGTTTTGTGTTGATATCTCAGCAGGGTATCGGTGATGTTTTGTGTTGGTATCTCAGCAGGGTGTCGGTGATGTTTTGTGTTGATATCTCAGCAGAGTGTCGGTGATGTTTTGTGTTGATATCTCAGCAGGGTATCGGTGATGTTTTGTGTTGGTATCTCAGCAGGGTGTCGGTGATGCTTTTGTGTTGATATCTCAGCAGGATGTCAGTGATGTTTTGTGTTGGTATCTCAGCAGGGTGTTGGTGATGTTTTGTGTTGATATCTCAGCAGGGTGTCGGTGATGTTTTGTGTTGATATCTCAGCAGGGTGTCGGTGATGTTTTGTGTTGATATCTCAGCAGGGTGTCGGTGATGTTTTGTGTTGATATCTCAGCAGGGTGTCGGTGATGTTTTGTGTTGGTATCTCAGCAGGGTGTCGGTGATGTTTTGTGTTGATATCTCAGCAGGGTGTTGGTGATGTTTTGTGTTGGTATCTCAGCAGGGTATCGGTGATGTTTTGTGTTGGTATCTCAGCAGGGTGTCGGTGGTGATGTTTTGTGTTGATATCTCAGCAGGGTATCGGTGATGTTTTGTGTTGGTATCTCAGCAGGGTATCGGTGATTTTTTGTGTTGGTATCTCAGCAGGGTGTTGGTGATGTTTTGTGTTGATATCTCAGCAGGGTATCGGTGATGTTTTGTGTTGGTATCTCAGCAGGGTGTCGGTGATGTTTTGTGTTGATATCTCAGCAGGGTGTCGGTGATGTTTTGTGTTGATATCTCAGCAGGGTATCGGTGATGTTTTGTGTTGGTATCTCAGCAGGGTGTCGGTGATGCTTTTGTGTTGATATCTCAGCAGGATGTCAGTGATGTTTTGTGTTGGTATCTCAGCAGGGTGTCGGTGATGTTTTGTGTTGATATCTCAGCAGGGTGTCGGTGATGTTTTGTGTTGATATCTCAGCAGGGTGTCGGTGATGTTTTGTGTTGATATCTCAGCAGGGTGTCGGTGATGTTTTGTGTTGGTATCTCAGCAGGGTGTCGGTGATGTTTTGTGTTGATATCTCAGCAGGGTGTTGGTGATGTTTTGTGTTGGTATCTCAGCAGGGTATCGGTGATGTTTTGTGTTGGTATCTCAGCAGGGTGTCAGTGATGTTTTGTGTTGGTATCTCAGCAGGGTATCGGTGATGTTTTGTGTTGGTATCTCAGCAGGGTGTCGGTGATGTTTTGTGTTGGTATCTCAGCAGGGTATCGGTGATTTTTTGTGTTGGTATCTCAGCAGGGTGTTGGTGATGTTTTGTGTTGATATCTCAGCAGGGTGTCGGTGATGTTTTGTGTTGGTATCTCAGCAGGGTATCGGTGATGTTTTGTGTTGGTATCTCAGCAGGGTGTCGGTGATGTTTTGTGTTGGTATCTCAGCAGGGTATCGGTGATTTTTTGTGTTGGTATCTCAGCAGGGTGTTGGTGATGTTTTGTGTTGATATCTCAGCAGGGTGTTGGTGATGTTTTGTGTTGGTATCTCAGCAGGGTGTTGGTGATGTTTTGTGTTGGTATCTCAGCAGGGTGTAGGTGATGTTTTGTGTTGATATCTCAGCAGGGTGTCGGTGATGTTTTGTGTTGGTATCTCAGCAGGGTGTCGGTGATGTTTTGTGTTGATATCTCAGCAGAGTGTCGGTGATGTTTT
This sequence comes from Megaustenia siamemsis, assembly GCA_032433765.1. Taxonomy (NCBI): domain Eukaryota; kingdom Metazoa; phylum Mollusca; class Gastropoda; order Stylommatophora; family Ariophantidae; genus Megaustenia; species Megaustenia siamemsis. The sequence continues at coordinate 670,912 of JAVIAB010000145.1, read as the reverse complement.
GTGTTGGTATCTCAGCAGGGTGTCGGTGATGTTTTGTGTTGATATCTCAGCAGGGTGTCAGTGATGTTTTGTGTTGATATCTCAGTAGGGTGTCAGTGATGTTTTGTGTTGATATCTCAGCAGGGTGTCGGTGATGTTTTGTGTTGATATCTCAGCATGGTGTCGGTGATTTTTGTGGTTAGAACCTGCCATGTGGGTTTGCTTATCTTGGGGTTGCACTGGAAGGTGATGCCGTACACCGTTATGACGTCGACGGATGCCAGTCCTAAAGGTAAATCCTTTCTGTTCTGCCACCTGCCGATCCCCATGATGGATGACTTCTTCACGTTGATCTTCGCTCCGCTGCTGTTGCCGAAGTCTGTGTATGCGTTGATGATGTTTGTTATTGAGCGGCCGCTTGTGGGGAAGAAGATGGTGTCGTCGGCGTAAGCCATGAGCTTCCGTTGTCGTCCCCCCCCCTCCCCAAGCCATAAGCTTCCGTTGTCCTCCTCCTGGTATGAAGGTGCCTCTGATGGATTCGTCTTTTCTTATTTTTTCGAGTAATGGCTCTAATGCTAGGATGTAGAGCAGCGGAGATAGAGGGCATCCTTGTCTGACGGACCTAGTTAGTGTGAAGGAGTCCGTGAGTGTGTGGTTGACGAGGACTTTGCTCTCAGGTCAGGAGTACAGGATTTTGATCTATCGTCGAAAGCTGTCTCCCATGTTGCAGTTGTGCAGTGTCTTGTGTAGGTAGGAGTGTGATACCTTGTCAAAGGCCTTTTCCTGGTCTAAGGACAGGATCGACGATTGGACGTTTCTTCCGTGTGTGTATGTGATGATGTCTCGTATGAAGTGGGTGTGGTTGGTTATGTTTCTGCCTTCGATGCTGCACTGTTGCTCTTTGTGGACAAGTGATGGCATGAACGGTTTTAGCTTGTTCGTCAAGGTCTTTGTGAGTATTTTGTAGTCAACGTTGAGCAGCGATATCGGTCTGTAATTTGTTAGTTGCGTCTTTTCCGTGTTGTTCTTTCGGAGTAAGGTGATGTACGACTCGTTCAGGCTTGGAGGTAGATGTCCTTTATGAAAGGAGTCCTTAAACACCTTCAGTAGAAGTGGCCCTAAGACGGGAAGAAAATGTTTCCGCGGTGAGTCCGTCCGGTCCTGGTGTCTTATAAATTCAGAGGAAGAGGTATTTACAACACTCGGAAAAATTGACAAATAATCAACAACAGAAAAAAATATGGACCAAAGCAGAATCAAACCCGTACTCAGTGGCACAGCACCTTGCCACGAAAAGCCAAACGCTAGGGAACACTGCCACTCAGCTAACTAAGCAATTAACTTCGTAGGCAATGTTTTTCGCGCAGGTGTTCTCATGACTATAGCATGAGGCCGCGATCACAGCTCGGAAATACATAGTGTATCTGCATGTTTTCCTGTTAAGACAAGTATCTCCCGGATAGGGTAGGGCTGAACACTTGCGTTGCAGACAAACATTTAGGACGAAACAGCACGAATCGTAGTTTCCAGTGGTTTAGGCTGGAGACAAATAATAATAAATGAATATTATTATAGAGGGAAACTTCCGAGGCGATAATCAGATCAGCGAATCAATTCAGAGGTATGTAAACATACCTCTTCCTCTGAATTGGCAAATGGTACAGACAAACAATTTCCAGGACAGGTCAAAGTCATGAAATAAACATTATTTTGAAACTCGGGAGAGGTCAAGCTGGCCAGAGGGTTTGTAGGAGTTCCAAAAACAGCTTGTTTTGACAAATTTGAGACAGAAGTCATGGAACGGTCAAGTTTGGAGGTGGAAGTCACAGAGCGGTCAGCTTAACGACAATTGCAGGTTGTCACTTCGCGACAATTGCAATGAAATCATTGGCTGCAGATATTCCACACGAAGAGTTAGGTGGGAGTATTTAACCTTCGACACGATAGCTTTTAAGTTAAGGTAAGTCATGAATTAAGAAAGTTAGGAACGCCATTCAGTGAGTTAGGAGTTAGGTAGGCCCGCAGGTCAGGAAGAGTAGTTAGGAAGAAGACAGAGCTAGTCAGAAAGTAGTTAGGAATTGGAAATCAGAAAGTAGTTGCAATTTTAAGTTAGTTAAGAAGTTATTAAGGAACAAACTAGAGAGTAGTAAAGATATTAGTGACTTAAGATATTAGTCGAGAAGAAGACAGTGGACAGAACAAGTAAATTAGAATACATGAATATTTAGTTGCTGTGAAAGTGTTTTGAGAGTGTTTCCAGGTTGTGCTTTATATTTCCTATAAGAAGTCGTCAGTAAGTTGTGTGAGAGATATTAATGTTGTTGTTGCGTTCGCCAGTTTTCAACTCTGATGAAGTCCCTAGAGACTAGGAACTGAATTTTGCGTGTTAATCTATTTTTCCCTGGCAGCCGTGTGCACAGGGGTCCCTCGCCACACAGGCAGATAACTCCGACTTCGGAGGTACTCATGTTTTTTCCGTCGATGAGTAACTGACGTTTCAAGCCGGGCCTCGCTGCTGAGACCAGGGGTGGTTGTTGCAGAGAGAAATCATAAATAAAAATCCCAACCGGTGTAACCGAGATTTGAACCCACAACCTCTCTGTCCCGAGGCCGGCATCTTGCCTCGAGACCAACCAGTCCCCCATGGACTTGGAATATGAGGAAACTGCAACAAGGAACACTTTTCATGCATAGCCTGCAATGGTTCCTGCCGCTTATCCACCATCTACTAGAAGTTCACGTCCTCCCGAAAGTGATGATCGTCATATTTCTTTAAAAATGTATAGCGCTTGATGATGTTAGGCCATCGTTGTTGACTCCAATTTCGAACATATAAACACACAGTTAGTCGTCAGATTATCCCCGTAGCACATCAAACAACAGAGTGTAAGATTAGCGTAACGCCGGTCTAGGATTTACGATGAACCATTATGATGACGGAGCAAACATAACAATGTCGGACGCATTGCAATGGCGCGCCCTTTAGAATCCTGATTATAATAGTGAATGTAGGCTACGACGAACAGAGCACGGTGCAAATTCCCTAAAGAGATAAAACTGCGGCTGACGAAGCATTTCAAATTAATAAGTAACATGGGAATAACTTTCGCCAAGCAAATCCAACAGCGGTCATGAACAGCACCAATGTGACGTAAAGCGCAGAACAAGCCTAGACGATGGAGGGTCGCATTCACAACACTTGATTTGTCGAAAATGGAATATTGCCGGCGTACGACATTGTTTTATCGGCGCAGATGTAATAAGTAGATAATTATCTTGGCTTTAACGCATAGGAGTGCAATGGAGAACAGAAATTAATCAGACATCAAATGCACATTCTGCAGCGATTGAGAGAACGTGGACTAGATCCGCCATCTTAGAAACGGAAGTCTTATTAATGGAATTAATGTATAATATGCACTTGTGTGGAAAGTTCAATAATGATCGGTAATAACCTCCTGAACGTCCAGAATTAAAGAACATTAATTCTAAGAGAAGTGCTTCCATTTTATTTGTATCAAGTGCCAGAATTAAAAGAACAATAACCATGATTATATATATAAATGAAAAGACTGTGATGATTATTGTCAACTATAAATATAATGTGAACAATGAACAATAATAAGCTACTATAACGATTAATAAGATAAATAATATCAACATTATATAACACTGTGTAAGAAATGTATAACGACAACCAGTGTTGTGTAAGTCATGGAGGACATGTATAACGACAACCAGTATTGTGTAAGTCATGGAGGACATGTATAACGACAACCAGTGTTGTGTAAGTCATGGAGGACATATATAACGACAACCAGTATTGTGTAAGTCATGCAGGACATGTATAACGACAACCAGAATTGTGTAAGTCATGCAGGACATGTATAACGACAACCAGAATTGTGTAAATCATGGAGGACATGTATAACGACAACCAATGTTGTCTCAGTCATAGAGGACATGTATAACGACAACCAGTGTTGTGTAAGTCATAGAGGACATGTATAACAACCAGTATTGTGTAAGTCATGGAGGACATGTATAACGACAACCAGTGTTGTGTAAGTCATGGAGGACATGTATAACGACAACCAGTGTTGTGTAAGTCATGGAGGACATGTATAACGACAACCAGTGTTGTTTAAGTCATGGAGGACATGTATAACGCCAACCAGTGGTGTGTAAGTCTTGGAGGACATGTATAACGGCAACCAGTGCTGTGTAAGACATGAAGGACATGTTGACGGCAACCAGTGCTGTGTAAGACATGAAGGACATGTATGACGGCAACCAGTGCTGTGTAAGACATGAAGGACATGTATGACGGCAACCAGTTCTGTGTAAGACATGAAGGACATGTACGACGGCAACCAGTGCTGTGTAAGACATGAAGGACATGTATGACGGCAACCAGTGCTGTCTTAGACATGAAGGACATGTATGACGGCAACCAGTGCTGTGTAAGACATGAAGGGCATGTAAGATGGCAACCAGTGCTGTGTAAGACATGAAGGACCTAACCAGTGTTGTGTAAGACATGAACGACATGTATGAGGGCAACCAGTGCTGTGTAAAACATGAAGGACATGTATGACGGCAACCAGTGCTGTCTAAAACATGAAGGACATGTATGACGGCAACCAGTGTTGTGTAAAACATGAAGGACATGTATGACGGCAACCAGTGCTGTGTAAGACATGAAGGACCTAACTATGGTTGTCTAAGACATGAAGGACATGTATGATGGCAACCAGTGATGTGTAAGAGATGAAGGACCTAACCAGTGTTGTGTAAGACATGAAGGACATGTATGATGGCAACCAGTGCTGTGTAAAACATGAAGGACATGTACGACGGCAACCAGTGCTGTGTAAAACATGAAGGACATGTATGACGGCAACCAGTGCTGTGTAAAACATGAAGGACATGTATGACGGCAACCAGTGCTGTGTAAAACATGAAGGACATGTATGACGGCAACCAGTGTTGTGTAAAACATGAAGGACATGTATGACGGCAACCAGTGCTGTGTAAAACATGAAGGACATGTATGATGGCAACCAGTGCTGTGTAAAACATGAAGGACATGTATGACGGCAACCAGTGCTGTGTAAAACATGAAGGACCTATGGTTGTCTAAGACATGAAGGACATGTATGATGGCAACCAGTGATGTGTAAGAGATGAAGGACCTAACCAGTGTTGTGTAAGACATGAAGGACATGTATGATGGCAACCAGTTCTGTGTAAGACATGAAGGACATGTATGACAGCCACCAGTGCTACGTAAGAAATGAAGGACATGTATGACGGTAACCAGTGATGTGTAAGATAGAAAGGACCGAACCAGTGTTCTGTAAGACATGAAGGACATGCATGACAGCAACCAGTGATGTGTAAGACATGAAGGGCATGTAAGATGGCAACCAGTGATGTGTAAGACATGAAGGACCTAACCAGTGTTGTGTATGATATGAACGGCATGTATGAGGGCAACCAGTGCTGTGTAAAACATGAAGGACATGTATGACGGCAACCAGTGATGTGTAAGACATGAAGGGCATGTAAGATGGCAACCAGTGATGTGTAAGACATGAAGGACCTAACCAGTGTTGTGTATGATATGAACGGCATGTATGAGGGCAACCAGTGCTTTGTAAAACATGAAGGACATGTATGACGGCAACCAGTGCTGTGTAAAACATGAAGGACATGTATGACGGCAACCAGTGCTGTGTAAAACATGAAGGACATGTATGACGGCAATCAGTGCTGTGTAAGACATGAAGGACCTAACTATGGTTGTCTAAGACATGAAGGACATGTATGATGGCAACCAGTGATGTGTAAGAAATGAAGGACCTAACCAGTGTTGTGTAAGACATGAAGGACATGTATGATGGCAACCAGTGCTGTGTAAAACATGAAGGACATGTATGACGGCAACCAGTGCTGTGTAAAACATGAAGGACATGTATGACGGCAACCAGTGCTGTGTAAAACATGAAGGACATGTATGATGGCAACCAGTGCTGTGTAAAACATGAAGGACATGTATGACGGCAACCAGTGCTGTGTAAAACATGAAGGACCTATGGTTGTCTAAGACATGAAGGACATGTATGATGGCAACCAGTGATGTGTAAGAGATGAAGGACCTAACCAGTGTTGTGTAAGACATGAAGGACATGTATGATGGCAACCAGTTCTGTGTAAGACATGAAGGACATGTATGACGGCAACCAGTGCTGTGTAAGACACGAAGGATATGTAAGACGGCAACCAGTACTGTGTAAGACATGAAGGATATGTATGACAGCAACCAGTGTTGTGTAAGACATGAAGGAGATGTATGACAGCAACCAGTGCTGTGTAAGACATGAAGGACATGTATGATGGCAACCAGCGCTGAGTAAGACATTAAGGACATGTATGACAGCAACCAGTGCTGTGTAAGACATTAAGGACATGTATGATGACAACCAGTGCTGTGTAAGACATGAAGGACATGTATGATGGCAACCAGTGCTGTGTAAGACATGAAAGACATGTATAAGGCAACCAGTTCTGTGTAAGACATGAAGGACATGTATGACAGCAACCAGTTGTGTGTAAGACATGAAGGACATGTATGACAGCAACCAGTGCTGTGTAAGACATGAAGGAGATGTATGACAGCAACCAGTGCTGTGTAAGAAATGACGGACATGTATGACAGCAACCAGTGCTGTGTAAGACATGAAGGACATGTATGATGGCAACCAGTTCTGTGGAAGACATGAAGGACATGTATGATGGCAACCAGTGCTGTGCAAGACATGAAGAACATGTATAACGACAACCAGAATTGTGTAAATCATGGAGGACATGTATAACGACAACCAATGTTGTCTCAGTCATAGAGGACATGTATAACGACAACCAGTGTTGTGTAAGTCATAGAGGACATGTATAACAACCAGTATTGTGTAAGTCATGGAGGACATGTATAACGACAACCAGTGTTGTGTAAGTCATGGAGGACATGTATAACGACAACCAGTGTTGTGTAAGTAAGTCATGGAGGACATGTATAACGCCAACCAGTGGTGTGTAAGTCTTGGAGGACATGTATAACGGCAACCAGTGCTGTGTAAGACATGAAGGACATGTTGACGGCAACCAGTGCTGTGTAAGACATGAAGGACATGTATGACGGCAACCAGTGCTGTGTAAGACATGAAGGACATGTATGACGGCAACCAGTTCTGTGTAAGACATGAAGGACATGTACGACGGCAACCAGTGCTGTGTAAGACATGAAGGACATGTATGACGGCAACCAGTGCTGTCTTAGACATGAAGGACATGTATGACGGCAACCAGTGCTGTGTAAGACATGAAGGGCATGTAAGATGGCAACCAGTGCTGTGTAAGACATGAAGGACCTAACCAGTGTTGTGTAAGACATGAACGACATGTATGAGGGCAACCAGTGCTGTGTAAAACATGAAGGACATGTATGACGGCAACCAGTGCTGTGTAAAACATGAAGGACATGTATGACGGCAACCAGTGTTGTGTAAAACATGAAGGACATGTATGACGGCAATCAGTGCTGTGTAAGACATGAAGGACCTAACTATGGTTGTCTAAGACATGAAGGACATGTATGATGGCAACCAGTGATGTGTAAGAGATGAAGGACCTAACCAGTGTTGTGTAAGACATGAAGGACATGTATGATGGCAACCAGTGCTGTGTAAAACATGAAGGACATGTATGACGGCAACCAGTGCTGTGTAAAACATGAAGGACATGTATGACGGCAACCAGTGCTGTGTAAAACATGAAGGACATGTATGATGGCAACCAGTGCTGTGTAAAACATGAAGGACATGTATGACGGCAACCAGTGCTGTGTAAAACATGAAGGACCTATGGTTGTCTAAGACATGAAGGACATGTATGATGGCAACCAGTGATGTGTAAGAGATGAAGGACCTAACCAGTGTTGTGTAAGACATGAAGGACATGTATGATGGCAACCAGTTCTGTGTAAGACATGAAGGACATGTATGACAACCACCAGTGCTACGTAAGAAATGAAGGACATGTATGACGGTAACCAGTGATGTGTAAGATAGAAAGGACCGAACCAGTGTTCTGTAAGACATGAAGGACATGCATGACAGCAACCAGTGATGTGTAAGACATGAAGGGCATGTAAGATGGCAACCAGTGATGTGTAAGACATGAAGGACCTAACCAGTGTTGTTGTATATTATATGAACGGCATGTATGAGGGCAACCAGTGCTGTGTAAAACATGAAGGACATGTATGACGGCAACCAGTGATGTGTAAGACATGAAGGGCATGTAAGATGGCAACCAGTGATGTGTAAGACATGAAGGACCTAACCAGTGTTGTGTATGATATGAACGGCATGTATGAGGGCAACCAGTGCTGTGTAAAACATGAAGGACATGTATGACGGCAACCAGTGCTGTGTAAAACATGAAGGACATGTATGACGGCAACCAGTGCTGTGTAAAACATGAAGGACATGTATAACGGCAACCAGTGCTGTGTAAAACATGAAGGACATGTATGACGGCAACCAGTGCTGTGTAAAACATGAAGGACATGTATGACGGCAACCAGTACTGTGTGAAATATGAAGGACATGTATGACGGCAACCAGTGCTATGTAAGACACGAAGGATATGTAAGACGGCAACCAGTACTGTGTAAGACATGAAGGATATGTATGACAGCAACCAGTGTTGTGTAAGACATGAAGGAGATGTATGACAGCAACCAGTGCTGTGTAAGACATAAAGGACATGTATGATGGCAACCAGCGCTGTGTAAGACATTAAGGACATGTATGACAGCAACCAGTGCTGTGTAAGACATTAAGGACATGTATGATGGCAACCAGTGCTGTGTAAGACATGAAGGACATGTATGATGGCAACCAGTGCTGTGTAAGACATGAAAGACATGTATAAGGCAACCAGTTCTGTGTAGGACATGAAGGACATGTATGATAGCAACCAGTTGTGTGTAAGACATGAAGGACATGTATGACAGCAACCAGTGCTGTGTAAGACATGAAGGAGATGTATGACAGCAACCAGTGCTGTGTAAGAAATGAAGGACATGTATGACAGCAACCAGTGCTGTGTAAGACATGAAGGACATGTATGATGGCAACCAGTTCTGTGCAAGACATGAAGGACATGTATGATGGCAACCAGTGCTGTGCAAGACATGAAGAACATGTATGATGGCAACCAGTGCTGTGTAAGACATGAAGGACATGTTTGATGGCAACCAGTGATGTGTAAGACATGAAGGACACGTATGATAGCAACCAGTGCTGTGTAAGACATGAAGAACATGTTTGATGGCAACCAGTGATGTGTAAGACATGAAGGACATGTTTGATGGCAATCAGTGCTGTGTAAGACATGAAGAACATCTATGATACAACCAGTGCTGTGTAAGACATGAAGGACATGTATGACGGCAACCAGTGCTGTGTAAGACATGAAGGACATGTATGACGGCAACCAGTTCTGTGTAAGACATGAAGGACATGTACGACGGCAACCAGTGCTGTGTAAGACATGAAGGACATGTATGACGGCAACCAGTGCTGTCTTAGACATGAAGGACATGTATGACGGCAACCAGTGCTGTGTAAGACATGAAGGGCATGTAAGATGGCAACCAGTGCTGTGTAAGACATGAAGGACCTAACCAGTGTTGTGTAAGACATGAACGACATGTATGAGGGCAACCAGTGCTGTGTAAAACATGAAGGACATGTATGACGGCAACCAGTGCTGTCTAAAACATGAAGGACATGTATGACGGCAACCAGTGTTGTGTAAAACATGAAGGACATGTATGACGGCAACCAGTGCTGTGTAAGACATGAAGGACCTAACTATGGTTGTCTAAGACATGAAGGACATGTATGATGGCAACCAGTGATGTGTAAGAGATGAAGGACCTAACCAGTGTTGTGTAAGACATGAAGGACATGTATGATGGCAACCAGTGCTGTGTAAAACATGAAGGACATGTATGACGGCAACCAGTGCTGTGTAAAACATGAAGGACATGTATGACGGCAACCAGTGCTGTGTAAAACATGAAGGACATGTATGACGGCAACCAGTGCTGTGTAAAACATGAAGGACATGTATGACGGCAACCAGTGTTGTGTAAAACATGAAGGACATGTATGACGGCAACCAGTGCTGTGTAAGACATGAAGGACATGTATGACGGCAACCAGTTCTGTGTAAGACATGAAGGACATGTACGACGGCAACCAGTGCTGTGTAAGACATGAAGGACATGTATGACGGCAACCAGTGCTGTCTTAGACATGAAGGACATGTATGACGGCAACCAGTGCTGTGTAAGACATGAAGGGCATGTAAGATGGCAACCAGTGCTGTGTAAGACATGAAGGACCTAACCAGTGTTGTGTAAGACATGAACGACATGTATGAGGGCAACCAGTGCTGTGTAAAACATGAAGGACATGTATGACGGCAACCAGTGCTGTCTAAAACATGAAGGACATGTATGACGGCAACCAGTGTTGTGTAAAACATGAAGGACATGTATGACGGCAACCAGTGCTGTGTAAGACATGAAGGACCTAACTATGGTTGTCTAAGACATGAAGGACATGTATGATGGCAACCAGTGATGTGTAAGAGATGAAGGACCTAACCAGTGTTGTGTAAGACATGAAGGACATGTATGATGGCAACCAGTGCTGTGTAAAACATGAAGGACATGTATGACGGCAACCAGTGCTGTGTAAAACATGAAGGACATGTATGACGGCAACCAGTGCTGTGTAAAACATGAAGGACATGTATGACGGCAACCAGTGCTGTGTAAAACATGAAGGACATGTATGACGGCAACCAGTGTTGTGTAAAACATGAAGGACATGTATGACGGCAACCAGTGCTGTGTAAAACATGAAGGACATGTATGATGGCAACCAGTGCTGTGTAAAACATGAAGGACATGTATGACGGCAACCAGTGCTGTGTAAAACATGAAGGACCTATGGTTGTCTAAGACATGAAGGACATGTATGATGGCAACCAGTGATGTGTAAGAGATGAAGGACCTAACCAGTGTTGTGTAAGACATGAAGGACATGTATGATGGCAACCAGTTCTGTGTAAGACACGAAGGACATGTATGACAGCCACCAGTGCTACGTAAGAAATGAAGGACATGTATGACGGTAACCAGTGATGTGTAAGATAGAAAGGACCGAACCAGTGTTCTGTAAGACATGAAGGACATGCATGACAGCAACGAGTGATGTGTAAGACATGAAGGGCATGTAAGATGGCAACCAGTGATGTGTAAGACATGAAGGACCTAACCAGTGTTGTGTATGATATGAACGGCATGTATGAGGGCAACCAGTGCTGTGTAAAACATGAAGGACATGTATGACGGCAACCAGTGATGTGTAAGACATGAAGGGCATGTAAGATGGCAACCAGTGATGTGTAAGACATGAAGGACCTAACCAGTGTTGTGTATGATATGAACGGCATGTATGAGGGCAACCAGTGCTGTGTAAAACATGAAGGACATGTATGACGGCAACCAGTGCTGTGTAAAACATGAAGGACATGTATGACGGCAACCAGTGCTGTGTAAAACATGAAGGACATGTATAACGGCAACCAGTGCTGTGTAAAACATGAAGGACATGTATGACGGCAACCAGTGCTGTGTAAAACATGAAGGACATGTATGACGGCAACCAGTACTGTGTGAAATATGAAGGACATGTATGACGGCAACCAGTGCTGTGTAAGACACGAAGGATATGTAAGACGGCAACCAGTACTGTGTAAGACATGAAGGATATGTATGACAGCAACCAGTGTTGTGTAAGACATGAAGGAGATGTATGACAGCAACCAGTGCTGTGTAAGACATGAAGGACATGTATGATGGCAACCAGCGCTGTGTAAGACATTAAGGACATGTATGACAGCAACCAGTGCTGTGTAAGACATTAAGGACATGTATGATGGCAACCAGTGCTGTGTAAGACATGAAGGACATGTATGATGGCAACCAGTGCTGTGTAAGACATGAAAGACATGTATAAGGCAACCAGTTCTGTGTAAGACATGAAGGACATGTATGATAGCAACCAGTTGTGTGTAAGACATGAAGGACATGTATGACAGCAACCAGTGCTGTGTAAGACATGAAGGAGATGTATGACAGCAACCAGTGCTGTGTAAGAAATGAAGGACATGTATGACAGCAACCAGTGCTGTGTAAGACATGAAGGACATGTTTGATGGCAACCAGTTCTGTGCAAGACATGAAGGACATGTATGATGGCAACCAGTGCTGTGCAAGACATGAAGAACATGTATGATGGCAACCAGTGCTGTGTAAGACATGAAGGACATGTTTGATGGCAACCAGTGATGTGTAAGACATGAAGGACACGTATGATGGCAACCAGTGCTGTGTAAGACATGAAGAACATGTTTGATGGCAACCAGTGATGTGTAAGACATGAAGGACATGTTTGATGGCAATCAGTGCTGTGTAAGACATGAAGGACATCTATGATACAACCAGTGCTGTGTAAGACATGAAGGACATCTATGATACAACCAGTGATGTGTAAGACATGAAGGACATCTATGATGGCAACCAGTGATGTGTAAGACATGAAGGACATGTATGACAGCAACCAGTTGTGTGTAAGACATGAAGGACATGTATGACAGCAACCAGTGCTGTGTAAGACATGAAGGAGATGTATGACAGCAACCAGTGCTGTGTAAGACATGAAGGACACGTATGATGGCAACCAGTGCTGTGTAAGACATGAAGGACATCTATGATACAACCAGTGTTGTGTAAGACATGAAGAACATCTATGATACAACCAGTGCTGTGTAAGACATGAAGGACATCTATGATACAACCAGTGCTGTGTAAGACATGAAGGACACGTATGATGGCAACCAGTGCTGTGTAAGACATGAAGGACATCTATGATATAACCAGTGCTGTGTAAGACATGAAGAATATCTATGATACAACCAGTGCTGTGTAAGACATGAAGAACATCTATGATACAACCAGTGCTGTGTAAGACATGAAGGACACGTATGATGGCAACCAGTGCTGTGTAAGACATGAAGGGCATCTACGACGGCAACCAGTGATGTGTAAGGCATGAAGGACATCTATGACGGCAACCAGTGCTGTGTAAGACATGAAGGACATCTATGACGGCAACCAGTGCTGTGTAAGACATGAAGGACATCTACGACGGCAACCAGTGCTGTGTAAGACATGAAGGACATCTATGACGGCAACCAGTGCTGTGTAAGACATGAAGGGCATGTAAGATGGCAACCAGTGATGTGTAAGACATGAAGGACCTAACCAGTGTTGTGTATGATATGAACGGCATGTATGAGGGCAACCAGTGCTGTGTAAAACATGAAGGACATGTATGACGGCAACCAGTGATGTGTAAGACATGAAGGGCATGTAAGATGGCAACCAGTGATGTGTAAGACATGAAGGACCTAACCAGTGTTGTGTATGATATGAACGGCATGTATGAGGGCAACCAGTGCTGTGTAAAACATGAAGGACATGTATGACGGCAACCAGTGCTGTGTAAAACATGAAGGACATGTATGACGGCAACCAGTGCTGTGTAAAACAAGAAGGACATGTATAACGGCAACCAGTGCTGTGTAAAACATGAAGGACATGTATGACGGCAACCAGTGCTGTGTAAAACATGAAGGACATGTATGACGGCAACCAGTACTGTGTGAAATATGAAGGACATGTATGACGGCAACCAGTGCTGTGTAAGACACGAAGGATATGTAAGACGGCAACCAGTACTGTGTAAGACATGAAGTATATGTATGACAGCAACCAGTGTTGTGTAAGACATGAAGGAGATGTATGACAGCAACCAGTGCTGTGTAAGACATGAAGGACATGTATGATGGCAACCAGCGCTGTGTAAGACATTAAGGACATGTATGACAGCAACCAGTGCTGTGTAAGACATTAAGGACATGTATGATGGCAACCAGTGCTGTGTAAGACATGAAGGACATGTATGATGGCAACCAGTGCTGTGTAAGACATGAAAGACATGTATAAGGCAACCAGTTCTGTGTAAGACATGAAGGACATGTATGACAGAAACCAGTTGTGTGTAAAACAAGAAGGACATGTATGACAGCAACCAGTGCTGTGTAAGACATGAAGGAGATGTATGACAGCAACCAGTGCTGTGTAAGAAATGAAGGACATGTATGACAGCAACCAGTGCTGTGTAAGACATGAAGGACATGTATGATGGCAACCAGTTCTGTGCAAGACATGAAGGACATGTATGATGGCAACCAGTGCTGTGCAAGACATGAAGGACATGTATGATGGCAACCACTGCTGTGTAAGACATGAAGGACATGTATGATGGCAAGCAGTTGTGTGTAAGACATGAAGGACATGTATGACAGCAACCAGTGCTGTGTAAGACATGAAGGAGATGTATGACAGCAACCAGTGCTGTGTAAGAAATGAAGGAGATGTATGACAGCAACCAGTGCTGTGTAAGAAATGAAGGACATGTATGACAGCAACCAGTGCTGTGTAAGAAATGAAGGACATGTATGACAGCAACCAGTTGTGTGTAAGACATGAAGGACATGTATGACAGCAACCAGTGCTGTGTAAGACATGAAGGAGATGTATGACAGCAACCAGTGCTGTGTAAGAAATGAAGGACATGTATGACAGCAACCAGTGCTGTGTAAGACATGAAGGACATGTATGATGGCAACCAGTTCTGTGCAAGACATGAAGGACATGTATGATGGCAACCAGTGCTGTGCAAGACATGAAGAACATGTATAACGACAACCAGAATTGTGTAAATCATGGAGGACATGTATAACGACAACCAATGTTGTCTCAGTCATAGAGGACATGTATAACGACAACCAGTGTTGTGTAAGTCATAGAGGACATGTATAACAACCAGTATTGTGTAAGTCATGGAGGACATGTATAACGACAACCAGTGTTGTGTAAGTCATGGAGGACATGTATAACGACAACCAGTGTTGTGTAAGTCATGGAGGACATGTATAACGACAACCAGTGTTGTTTAAGTCATGGAGGACATGTATAACGCCAACCAGTGGTGTGTAAGTCTTGGAGGACATGTATAACGGCAACCAGTGCTGTGTAAGACATGAAGGACATGTTGACGGCAACCAGTGCTGTGTAAGACATGAAGGACATGTATGACGGCAACCAGTGCTGTGTAAGACATGAAGGACATGTATGACGGCAACCAGTTCTGTGTAAGACATGAAGGACATGTACGACGGCAACCAGTGCTGTGTAAGACATGAAGGACATGTATGACGGCAACCAGTGCTGTCTTAGACATGAAGGACATGTATGACGGCAACCAGTGCTGTGTAAGACATGAAGGGCATGTAAGATGGCAACCAGTGCTGTGTAAGACATGAAGGACCTAACCAGTGTTGTGTAAGACATGAACGACATGTATGAGGGCAACCAGTGCTGTGTAAAACATGAAGGACATGTATGACGGCAACCAGTGCTGTGTAAAACATGAAGGACATGTATGACGGCAACCAGTGTTGTGTAAAACATGAAGGACATGTATGACGGCAACCAGTGCTGTGTAAGACATGAAGGACCTAACTATGGTTGTCTAAGACATGAAGGACATGTATGATGGCAACCAGTGATGTGTAAGAGATGAAGGACCTAACCAGTGTTGTGTAAGACATGAAGGACATGTATGATGGCAACCAGTGCTGTGTAAAACATGAAGGACATGTATGACGGGAACCAGTGCTGTGTAAAACATGAAGGACATGTATGACGGCAACCAGTGCTGTGTAAAACATGAAGGACATGTATGACGGCAACCAGTGCTGTGTAAAACATGAAGGACATGTATGACGGCAACCAGTGTTGTGTAAAACATGAAGGACATGTATGACGGCAACCAGTGCTGTGTAAAACATGAAGGACATGTATGATGGCAACCAGTGCTGTGTAAAACATGAAGGACATGTATGACGGCAACCAGTGCTGTGTAAAACATGAAGGACCTATGGTTGTCTAAGACATGAAGGACATGTATGATGGCAACCAGTGATGTGTAAGAGATGAAGGACCTAACCAGTGTTGTGTAAGACATGAAGGACATGTATGATGGCAACCAGTTCTGTGTAAGACATGAAGGACATGTATGACAGCCACCAGTGCTACGTAAGAAATGAAGGACATGTATGACGGTAACCAGTGATGTGTAAGATAGAAAGGACCGAACCAGTGTTCTGTAAGACATGAAGGACATGCATGACAGCAACCAGTGATGTGTAAGACATGAAGGGCATGTAAGATGGCAGCCAGTGATGTGTAAGACATGAAGGACCTAACCAGTGTTGTGTATGATATGAACGGCATGTATGAGGGCAAGCAGTGCTGTGTAAAACATGAAGGACATGTATGACGGCAACCAGTGCTGTGTAAAACATGAAGGACATGTATGACGGCAACCAGTGCTGTGTAAAACATGAAGGACATGTATAACGGCAACCAGTGCTGTGTAAAACATGAAGGACATGTATGACGGCAACCAGTGCTGTGTAAAACATGAAGGACATGTATGACGGCAACCAGTACTGTGTGAAATATGAAGGACATGTATGACGGCAACCAGTGCTGTGTAAGACACGAAGGATATGTAAGACGGCAACCAGTACTGTGTAAGACATGAAGGATATGTATGACAGCAACCAGTGTTGTGTAAGACATGAAGGAGATGTATGACAGCAACCAGTGCTGTGTAAGACATGAAGGACATGTATGATGGCAACCAGCGCTGTGTAAGACATTAAGGACATGTATGACAGCAACCAGTGCTGTGTAAGACATTAAGGACATGTATGATGGCAACCAGTGCTGTGTAAGACATGAAGGACATGTATGATGGCAACCAGTGCTGTGTAAGACATGAAAGACATGTATAAGGCAACCAGTTCTGTGTAAGACATGAAGGACATGTATGATAGCAACCAGTTGTGTGTAAGACATGAAGGACATGTATGACAGCAACCAGTGCTGTGTAAGACATGAAGGAGATGTATGACAGCAACCAGTGCTGTGTAAGAAATGAAGGACATGTATGACAGCAACCAGTGCTGTGTAAGACATGAAGGACATGTATGATGGCAACCAGTTCTGTGCAAGACATGAAGGACATGTATGATGGCAACCAGTGCTGTGCAAGACATGAAGAACATGTATGATGGCAACCAGTGCTGTGTAAGACATGAAGGACATGTTTGATGGCAACCAGTGATGTGTAAGACATGAAGGACACGTATGATGGCAACCAGTGCTGTGTAAGACATGAAGAACATGTTTGATGGCAACCAGTGATGTGTAAGACATGAAGGACATGTTTGATGGCAACCAGTGATGTGTAAGACATGAAGGACATCTATGATACAACCAGTGCTGTGTAAGACATGAAGGACATCTATGATACAACCAGTGATGTGTAAGACATGAAGGACATCTATGATGGCAACCAGTGATGTGTAAGACATGAAGGACATGTATGACAGCAACCAGTTGTGTGTAAGACATGAAGGACATGTATGACAGCAACCAGTGCTGTGTATGACATGAAGGAGATGTATGACAGCAACCAGTGCTGTGTAAGACATGAAGGACACGTATGATGGCAACCAGTGCTGTGTAAGACATGAAGGACATCTATGATACAACCAGTGCTGTGTAAGACATGAAGAACATCTATGATACAACCAGTGCTGTGTAAGACATGAAGGACATCTATGATACAACCAGTGCTGTGTAAGACATGAAGGACACGTATGATGGCAACCAGTGCCGTGTAAGACATGAAGGACATCTATGATACAACCAGTGCTGTGTAAGACATGAAGAATATCTATGATACAACCAGTGCTGTGTAAGACATGAAGAACATCTATGATACAACCAGTGCTGTGTAAGACATGAAGGACACGTATGATGGCAACCAGTGCTGTGTAAGACATGAAGGGCATCTACGACGGCAACCAGTGATGTGTAAGGCATGAAGGACATCTATGACGGCAACCAGTGCTGTGTAAGACATGAAGGACATCAATGACGGCAACCAGTGCTGTGTAAGACATGAAGGACATCTACGACGGCAACCAGTGCTGTGTAAGACATGAAGGACATCTATGACGGCAACCAGTGCTGTGTAAGACATGAAGGGCATGTAAGATGGCAAACAGTGATGTGTAAGACATGAAGGACCTAACCAGTGTTGTGTATGATATGAACGGCATGTATGAGGGCAACCAGTGCTGTGTAAAACATGAAGGACATGTATGACGGCAACCAGTGCTGTGTAAAACATGAAGGAGATGTATGACGGCAACCAGTACTGTGTGAAATATGAAGGACATGTATGACGGCAACCAGTGCTGTGTAAGACACGAAGGATATGTAAGACGGCAACCAGTACTGTGTAAGACATGAAGTATATGTATGACAGCAACCAGTGTTGTGTAAGACATAAAGGAGATGTATGACAGCAACCAGTGCTGTGTAAGACATGAAGGACATGTATGATGGCAACCAGCGCTGTGTAAGACATTAAGGACATGTATGACAGCAACCAGTGCTGTGTAAGACATTAAGGACATGTATGATGGCAACCAGTGCTGTGTAAGACATGAAGGACATGTATGATGGCAACCAGTGCTGTGTAAGACATGAAAGAAATGTATAAGGCAACCAGTTCTGTGTAAGACATGAAGGACATGTATGACAGCAACCAGTTGTGTGTAAGACATGAAGGACATGTATGACAGCAACCAGTGCTGTGTAAGACATGAAGGAGATGTATGACAGCAACCAGTGCTGTGTAAGAAATGAAGGACATGTATGACAGCAACCAGTGCTGTGTAAGACATGAAGGACATGTATGATGGCAACCAGTTCTGTGCAAGACATGAAGGACATGTATGATGGCAACCAGTGCTGTGCAAGACATGAAGAACATGTATAACGACAACCAGAATTGTGTAAATCATGGAGGACATGTATAACGACAACCAATGTTGTCTCAGTCATAGAGGACATGTATAACGACAACCAGTGTTGTGTAAGTCATAGAGGACATGTATAACAACCAGTATTGTGTAAGTCATGGAGGACATGTATAACGACAACCAGTGTTGTGTAAGTCATGGAGGACATGTATAACGACAACCAGTGTTGTGTAAGTCATGGAGGACATGTATAACGACAACCAGTGTTGTTTAAGTCATGGAGGACATGTATAACGCCAACCAGTGGTGTGTAAGTCTTGGAGGACATGTATAACGGCAACCAGTGCTGTGTAAGACATGAAGGACATGTTGACGGCAACCAGTGCTGTGTAAGACATGAAGGACATGTATGACGGCAACCAGTTCTGTGTAAGACATGAAGGACATGTACGACGGCAACCAGTGCTGTGTAAGACATGAAGGACATGTATGACGGCAACCAGTGCTGTCTTAGACATGAAGGACATGTATGACGGCAACCAGTGCTGTGTAAGACATGAAGGGCATGTAAGATGGCAACCAGTGCTGTGTAAGACATGAAGGACCTAACCAGTGTTGTGTAAGACATGAACGACATGTATGAGGGCAACCAGTGCTGTGTAAAACATGAAGGACATGTATGACGGCAACCAGTGCTGTGTAAAACATGAAGGACATGTATGACGGCAACCAGTGTTGTGTAAAACATGAAGGACATGTATGACGGCAACCAGTGCTGTGTAAGACATGAAGGACCTAACTATGGTTGTCTAAGACATGAAGGACATGTATGATGGCAACCAGTGATGTGTAAGAGATGAAGGACCTAACCAGTGTTGTGTAAGACATGAAGGACATGTATGATGGCAACCAGTGCTGTGTAAAACATGAAGGACATGTATGACGGCAACCAGTGCTGTGTAAAACATGAAGGACATGTATGACGGCAACCAGTGCTGTGTAAAACATGAAGGACATGTATGATGGCAACCAATGCTGTGTAAAACATGAAGGACATGTATGACGGCAACCAGTGTTGTGTAAAACATGAAGGACATGTATGACGGCAACCAGTGCTGTGTAAAACATGAAGGACATGTATGATGGCAACCAGTGCTGTGTAAAACATGAAGGACATGTATGACGGCAACCAGTGCTGTGTAAAACATGAAGGACCTATGGTTGTCTAAGACATGAAGGACATGTATGATGGCAACCAGTGATGTGTAAGAGATGAAGGACCTAACCAGTGTTGTGTAAGACATGAAGGACATGTATGATGGCAACCAGTTCTGTGTAAGACATGAAGGACATGTATGACAGCCACCAGTGCTACGTAAGAAATGAAGGACATGTATGACGGTAACCAGTGATGTGTAAGATAGAAAGGACCGAACCAGTGTTCTGTAAGACATGAAGGACATGCATGACAGCAACCAGTGATGTGTAAGACATGAAGGGCATGTAAGATGGCAGCCAGTGATGTGTAAGACATGAAGGACCTAACCAGTGTTGTGTATGATATGAACGGCATGTATGAGGGCAACCAGTGCTGTGTAAAACATGAAGGACATGTATGACGGCAACCAGTGATGTGTAAGACATGAAGGGCATGTAAGATGGCAACCAGTGATGTGTAAGACATGAAGGACCTAACCAGTGTTGTGTATGATATGAACGGCATGTATGAGGGCAAGCAGTGCTGTGTAAAACATGAAGGACATGTATGACGGCAACCAGTGCTGTGTAAAACATGAAGGACATGTATGACGGCAACCAGTGCTGTGTAAAACATGAAGGACATGTTTGATGGCAACCAGTGATGTGTAAGACATGAAGGACACGTATGATGGCAACCAGTGCTGTGTAAGACATGAAGAACATGTTTGATGGCAACCAGTGATGTGTAAGACATGAAGGACATGTTTGATGGCAACCAGTGATGTGTAAGACATGAAGGACATCTATGATACAACCAGTGCTGTGTAAGACATGAAGGACATCTATGATACAACCAGTGATGTGTAAGACATGAAGGACATCTATGATGGCAACCAGTGATGTGTAAGACATGAAGGACATGTATGACAGCAACCAGTTGTGTGTAAGACATGAAGGACATGTATGACAGCAACCAGTGCTGTGTATGACATGAAGGAGATGTATGACAGCAACCAGTGCTGTGTAAGACATGAAGGACACGTATGATGGCAACCAGTGCTGTGTAAGACATGAAGGACATCTATGATACAACCAGTGCTGTGTAAGACATGAAGAACATCTATGATACAACCAGTGCTGTGTAAGACATGAAGGACATCTATGATACAACCAGTGCTGTGTAAGACATGAAGGACACGTATGATGGCAACCAGTGCTGTGTAAGACATGAAGGACATCTATGATACAACCAGTGCTGTGTAAGACATGAAGAATATCTATGATACAACCAGTGCTGTGTAAGACATGAAGAACATCTATGATACAACCAGTGCTGTGTAAGACATGAAGGACACGTATGATGGCAACCAGTGCTGTGTAAGACATGAAGGGCATCTACGACGGCAACCAGTGATGTGTAAGGCATGAAGGACATCTATGACGGCAACCAGTGCTGTGTAAGACATGAAGGACATCAATGACGGCAACCAGTGCTGTGTAAGACATGAAGGACATCTACGACGGCAACCAGTGCTGTGTAAGACATGAAGGACATCTATGACGGCAACCAGTGCTGTGTAAGACATGAAGGGCATGTAAGATGGCAACCAGTGATGTGTAAGACATGAAGGACCTAACCAGTGTTGTGTATGATATGAACGGCATGTATGAGGGCAACCAGTGCTGTGTAAAACATGAAGGACATGTATGACGGCAACCAGTGATGTGTAAGACATGAAGGGCATGTAAGATGGCAAACAGTGATGTGTAAGACATGAAGGACCTAACCAGTGTTGTGTATGATATGAACGGCATGTATGAGGGCAACCAGTGCTGTGTAAAACATGAAGGACATGTATGACGGCAACCAGTGCTGTGTAAAACATGAAGGAGATGTATGACGGCAACCAGTACTGTGTGAAATATGAAGGACATGTATGACGGCAACCAGTGCTGTGTAAGACACGAAGGATATGTAAGACGGCAACCAGTACTGTGTAAGACATGAAGTATATGTATGACAGCAACCAGTGTTGTGTAAGACATGAAGGAGATGTATGACAGCAACCAGTGCTGTGTAAGACATGAAGGACATGTATGATGGCAACCAGCGCTGTGTAAGACATTAAGGACATGTATGACAGCAACCAGTGCTGTGTAAGACATTAAGGACATGTATGATGGCAACCAGTGCTGTGTAAGACATGAAGGACATGTATGATGGCAACCAGTGCTGTGTAAGACATGAAAGAAATGTATAAGGCAACCAGTTCTGTGTAAGACATGAAGGACATGTATGACAGCAACCAGTTGTGTGTAAGACATGAAGGACATGTATGACAGCAACCAGTGCTGTGTAAGACATGAAGGAGATGTATGACAGCATTCAGTGCTGTGTAAGAAATGAAGGACATGTATGACAGCAACCAGTGCTGTGTAAGACATGAAGGACATGTATGATGGCAACCAGTTCTGTGCAAGACATGAAGGACATGTATGATGGCAACCAGTGCTGTGCAAGACATGAAGAACATGTATAACGACAACCAGAATTGTGTAAATCATGGAGGACATGTATAACGACAACCAATGTTGTCTCAGTCATAGAGGACATGTATAACGACAACCAGTGTTGTGTAAGTCATAGAGGACATGTATAACAACCAGTATTGTGTAAGTCATGGAGGACATGTATAACGACAACCAGTGTTGTGTAAGTCATGGAGGACATGTATAACGACAACCAGTGTTGTGTAAGTCATGGAGGACATGTATAACGACAACAGTGTTGTTTAAGTCATGGAGGACATGTATAACGCCAACCAGTGGTGTGTAAGTCTTGGAGGACATGTATAACGGCAACCAGTGCTGTGTAAGACATGAAGGACATGTTGACGGCAACCAGTGCTGTGTAAGACATGAAGGACATGTATGACGGCAACCAGTGCTGTGTAAGACATGAAGGACATGTATGACGGCAACCAGTTCTGTGTAAGACATGAAGGACATGTACGACGGCAACCAGTGCTGTGTAAGACATGAAGGACATGTATGACGGCAACCAGTGCTGTCTTAGACATGAAGGACATGTATGACGGCAACCAGTGCTGTGTAAGACATGAAGGGCATGTAAGATGGCAACCAGTGCTGTGTAAGACATGAAGGACCTAACCAGTGTTGTGTAAGACATGAACGACATGTATGAGGGCAACCAGTGCTGTGTAAAACATGAAGGACATGTATGACGGCAACCAGTGCTGTGTAAAACATGAAGGACATGTATGACGGCAACCAGTGTTGTGTAAAACATGAAGGACATGTATGACGGCAACCAGTGCTGTGTAAGACATGAAGGACCTAACTATGGTTGTCTAAGACATGAAGGACATGTATGATGGCAACCAGTGATGTGTAAGAGATGAAGGACCTAACCAGTGTTGTGTAAGACATGAAGGACATGTATGATGGCAACCAGTGCTGTGTAAAACATGAAGGACATGTATGACGGCAACCAGTGCTGTGTAAAACATGAAGGACATGTATGACGGCAACCAGTGCTGTGTAAAACATGAAGGACATGTATGATGGCAACCAGTGCTGTGTAAAACATGAAGGACATGTATGACGGCAACCAGTGTTGTGTAAAACATGAAGGACATGTATGACGGCAACCAGTGCTGTGTAAAACATGAAGGACATGTATGATGGCAACCAGTGCTGTGTAAAACATGAAGGACATGTATGACGGCAACCAGTGCTGTGTAAAACATGAAGGACCTATGGTTGTCTAAGACATGAAGGACATGTATGATGGCAACCAGTGATGTGTAAGAGATGAAGGACCTAACCAGTGTTGTGTAAGACATGAAGGACATGTATGATGGCAACCAGTTCTGTGTAAGACATGAAGGACATGTATGACAGCCACCAGTGCTACGTAAGAAATGAAGGACATGTATGACGGTAACCAGTGATGTGTAAGATAGAAAGGACCGAACCAGTGTTCTGTAAGACATGAAGGACATGCATGACAGCAACCAGTGATGTGTAAGACATGAAGGGCATGTAAGATGGCAGCCAGTGATGTGTAAGACATGAAGGACCTAACCAGTGTTGTGTATGATATGAACGGCATGTATGAGGGCAACCAGTGCTGTGTAAAACATGAAGGACATGTATGACGGCAACCAGTGATGTGTAAGACATGAAGGGCATGTAAGATGGCAACCAGTGATGTGTAAGACATGAAGGACCTAACCAGTGTTGTGTATGATATGAACGGCATGTATGAGGGCAAGCAGTGCTGTGTAAAACATGAAGGACATGTATGACGGCAACCAGTGCTGTGTAAAACATGAAGGACATGTATGACGGCAACCAGTGCTGTGTAAAACATGAAGGACATGTATAACGGCAACCAGTGCTGTGTAAAACATGAAGGACATGTATGACGGCAACCAGTGCTGTGTAAAACATGAAGGAAATGTATGACGGCAACCAGTACTGTGTGAAATATGAAGGACATGTATGACAGCAACCAGTGCTGTGTAAGATATGAAGGACATGTATGACAGCAACCAGTGCTGTGTAAGACATGAAGACATGTATGATGGCAACCAGTTCTGTGCAAGACATGAAGGACATGTATGATGGCAACCAGTGCTGTGCAAGACATGAAGAACATGTATGATGGCAACCAGTGCTGTGTAAGACATGAAGGACATGTTTGATGGCAACCAGTGATGTGTAAGACATGAAGGACACGTATGATGGCAACCAGTGCTGTGTAAGACATGAAGGACATGTTTGATGGCAACCAGTGATGTGTAAGACATGAAGGACATGTTTGATGTAAGACATGAAGGACATCTATGATACAACCAGTGCTGTGTAAGACATGAAGGACATCTATGATACAACCAGTGATGTGTAAGACATGAAGGACATCTATGATGGCAACCAGTGATGTGTAAGACATGAAGGACATGTATGACAGCAACCAGTTGTGTGTAAGACATGAAGGACATGTATGACAGCAACCAGTGCTGTGTAAGACATGAAGGAGATGTATGACAGCAACCAGTGCTGTGTAAGACATGAAGGACACGTATGATGGCAACCAGTGCTGTGTAAGACATGAAGGACATCTATGATACAACCAGTGCTGTGTAAGACATGAAGAACATCTATGATACAACCAGTGCTGTGTAAGACATGAAGGACATCTATGATACAACCAGTGCTGTGTAAGACATGAAGGACACGTATGATGGCAACCAGTGCTGTGTAAGACATGAAGGACATCTATGATACAACCAGTGCTGTGTAAGACATGAAGAATATCTATGATACAACCAGTGCTGTGTAAGACATGAAGAACATCTATGATACAACCAGTGCTGTGTAAGACATGAAGGACACGTATGATGGCAACCAGTGCTGTGTAAGACATGAGGGGCATCTACGACGGCAACCAGTGATGTGTAAGGCATGAAGGACATCTATGACGGCAACCTGTGCTGTGTAAGACATGAAGGACATCTATGACGGCAACCAGTGCTGTGTAAGACATGAAGGACATCTACGACGGCAACCAGTGCTGTGTAAGACATGAAGGACATCTATGACGGCAACCAGTGCTGTGTAAGTCGTGAAGGACCTAACCAGTGCTGTGTAAGCCATGAAGGACATGTATGGCGGAAACCAGCGCTGTGTAAGTTATGAAGGACATTTATGATGGCAACCTGTGCTGTGTAAGACATGAAGGACATGTTTGATGGCAACCAGTGCTGTGTTAGACATGAAGGACATGTACGATGGCAATCAGTGCTGTGTTAGACATGAAGGACATGTATGACGGCAACCAGTGCTGTGTCAGACAAGAAGGACATGTATGATGGCAACCAGTGCTGTGTAAGACATAAAGCACATGTACGACGGCAACCAGTGCTGTGTTAGACAAGAAGGATATGTATGATGGCAACCAGTGCTGTGTAAGACATGAAGGACATGTATGATGGCAACCAGTGCTGTGTAAGACATGAAGGACATGTATAACAGCAACCAGTGCTGTGTAAGACATGAAGGACATGTATGACAGCAACCAGTTGTGTGTAAGACATGAAGGACATGTATGACAGCAACCAGTGCTGTGTAAGACATGAAGGAGTTGTATGACAGCAAACAGTGCTGTGTAAGAAATGAAGGACATGTATGACAGCAACCAGTGCAGTGTAAAACATGAAGGACATGTATGATGGCAACCAGTGCTGTGCAAGACATGAAGGACATGTATGATGGCAACCAGTGCTGTGTAAGACATGAAGGACATGTATAACAACAACCAGTGCTGTGTAAGGCATGAAGGACATCTACGACGGCAACCAGTGCTGTGTAAGTCGTGAAGGACATGTATGGCGGAAACCAGCGCTGTGTAAGACATGAAGGACATTTATGATGGCAACCTGTGCTGTGTAAGACATAAAGCACATGTACGATGGCAACCAGTGCTGTGTAAGACATGAAGGACATGTTTGATGGCAACCAGAGCTGTTTTAGACATGAAGGACATGAACGACGGCAACCAGTGCTGTGTTAGACAAGAAGGACATGTATGATGGCAACATGTGCTGTGTAAGACATAAAGCACATGTACGATGGCAACCAGTGCTGTGTAAGACATGAAGGACATGTACGACGGCAACCAGTGCTGTGTAAGACATGAAGGACATGTAGGACATGTAGGACGGCAACCAGTGCTGTGTTAGACAAGAAGGACATGTATGATGGCAACCTGTGCTGTGTTAGACATGAAGGACATGTATGATGGTAACCTGTGCTGTGTTAGACATGAAGGACATGTATGATGGCAACCAGTGCTGTGTTCATGAAGGATATGTATGATGGCAATCAGTGCTGTGTTAGACATGAAGGACATGTATGATGGCAACCAGTGCTGTGTAAGACATGAAGTACATGTATGATGGCAATCAGTGCTGTGTTAGACAAGAAGGACATGTATGACAGCAACCAGTGCTGTGTAAGACACGAAGGAGATGTATGACAGGAACCAGTGCTGTGTAAGAAATGAAGGACATGTATGACAGCAACCAGTGCAGTGTAAAACATGAAGGACATGTATGATGGCAACCAGTGCTGTGCAAGACATGAAGGACATGTACGACGGCAACCAGTGCTGTGTTAGACAAGAAGGACATGTACGACGGCAACCAGTTCTGTGTAAGGCATGAAGGACATCTACGACGGCAACCAGTGCTGTGGAAGTCGTGAAGGACATGTATGGCGGAAACCAGCGCTGTGTAAGACATGAAGGACATTTATGATGGCAACCTGTGCTGTGTAAGACATAAAGCACATGTACGATGGCAACCAGTGCTGTGTAAGACATGAAGGACATGTTTGATGGCAACCAGAGCTGTTTTAGACATGAAGGACATGTACGACGGCAACCAGTGCTGTGTTAGACAAGAAGGACATGTATGATGGCAACATATGCTGTGTAAGACATAAAGCACATGTACGATGGCAACCAGTGCTGTGTAAGACATGAAGGACATGTACGACGGCAACCAGTGCTGTGTAAGACATGAAGGACATGTAGGACGGCAACCAGTGCTGTGTTAGACAAGAAGGACATGTATGATGGCAACCTGTGCTGTGTTAGACATGAAGGACATGTATGATGGTAACCAGTGCTGTGTTAGACATGAAGGACATGTATGATGGCAACCAGTGCTGTGTTCATGAAGGACATGTATGATGGCAACCAGTGCTGTGCAAGACATGAAGGACATGTACGACGGCAACCAGTGCTGTGTTAGACAAGAAGGACATGTACGACGGCAACCAGTTCTGTGTAAGGCATGAAGGACATCTACGACGGCAACCAGTGCTGTGGAAGTCGTGAAGGACATGTATGGCGGAAACCAGCGCTGTGTAAGACATGAAGGACATTTATGATGGCAACCTGTGCTGTGTAAGACATAAAGCACATGTACGATGGCAACCAGTGCTGTGTAAGACATGAAGGACATGTTTGATGGCAACCAGAGCTGTTTTAGACATGAAGGACATGTACGACGGCAACCAGTGCTGTGTTAGACAAGAAGGACATGTATGATGGCAACATATGCTGTGTAAGACATAAAGCACATGTACGATGGCAACCAGTGCTGTGTAAGACATGAAGGACATGTACGACGGCAACCAGTGCTGTGTAAGACATGAAGGACATGTAGGACGGCAACCAGTGCTGTGTTAGACAAGAAGGACATGTATGATGGCAACCTGTGCTGTGTTAGACATGAAGGACATGTATGATGGTAACCAGTGCTGTGTTAGACATGAAGGACATGTATGATGGCAACCAGTGCTGTGTTCATGAAGGACATGTATGATGGCAATCAGTGCTGTGTTAGACATGAAGGACATGTATGATTGGAACCAGTGCTGTGTAAGACATGAAGTACATGTATGATGGCAATCAGTGCTGTGTTAGACAAGAAGGACATGTATGATGGCAACCAGTGCTGTGTTAGACATGAAGGACATGTATGATGGCAATCAGTGCTGTGTTAGACAAGAAGGACATGTATGATGGCAACCAGTGCTGTGTTAGACATGAAGTACATGTATGATGGCAATCAGTGCTGTGTTAGACATGAAGGACATGTATGATGGCAATCAGTGCTGTGTAAAACATTAAGGACATGTATGACGGCAACCAGTGCTGTGTAAAACATGAAGGACATGTATGACGGCAACCAGTGCTGTGTAAAACACGAAGGACATGTATGACGGCAACCAGTGCTGTGTTAGACATGAAGGACATGTACGACGGCAACCAGTGCTGTGTAAGACATGAAGGACATGTATGATGGCAACCAGTGCTGTGTTCATGAAGGACATGTATGATGGCAACCAGTGCTGTGCAAGACATGAAGGACATGTACGACGGCAACCAGTGCTGTGTTAGACAAGAAGGACATGTACGACGGCAACCAGTTCTGTGTAAGGCATGAAGGACATCTACGACGGCAACCAGTGCTGTGGAAGTCGTGAAGGACATGTATGGCGGAAACCAGCGCTGTGTAAGACATGAAGGACATTTATGATGGCAACCTGTGCTGTGTAAGACATAAAGCACATGTACGATGGCAACCAGTGCTGTGTAAGACATGAAGGACATGTTTGATGGCAACCAGAGCTGTTTTAGACATGAAGGACATGTACGACGGCAACCAGTGCTGTGTTAGACAAGAAGGACATGTATGATGGCAACATATGCTGTGTAAGACATAAAGCACATGTACGATGGCAACCAGTGCTGTGTAAGACATGAAGGACATGTACGACGGCAACCAGTGCTGTGTAAGACATGAAGGACATGTAGGACGGCAACCAGTGCTGTGTTAGACAAGAAGGACATGTATGATGGCAACCTGTGCTGTGTTAGACATGAAGGACATGTATGATGGTAACCAGTGCTGTGTTAGACATGAAGGACATGTATGATGGCAACCAGTGCTGTGTTCATGAAGGACATGTATGATGGCAATCAGTGCTGTGTTAGACATGAAGGACATGTATGATTGGAACCAGTGCTGTGTAAGACATGAAGTACATGTATGATGGCAATCAGTGCTGTGTTAGACAAGAAGGACATGTATGATGGCAACCAGTGCTGTGTTAGACATGAAGGACATGTATGATGGCAATCAGTGCTGTGTTAGACAAGAAGGACATGTATGATGGCAACCAGTGCTGTGTTAGACATGAAGTACATGTATGATGGCAATCAGTGCTGTGTTAGACATGAAGGACATGTATGATGGCAATCAGTGCTGTGTAAAACATTAAGGACATGTATGACGGCAACCAGTGCTGTGTAAAACATGAAGGACATGTATGACGGCAACCAGTGCTGTGTAAAACACGAAGGACATGTATGACGGCAACCAGTGCTGTGTTAGACATGAAGGACATGTATGACGGCAACCAGTACTGTGTGAAATATGAAGGACATGTATGACGGCAACCAGTGCTGTGCAAGACACGAAGGATATGTAAGACGGCAACCAGTGCTGTGTAAGACATGAAGGATATGTATGACAGCAACAAGTGTTGTGTAAGACATGAAGGAGATGTATGACAGCAACCAGTGCTGTGTAAGACATGAAGGACATGTATGACAGCAACCAGTGCAGTGTAAAACATGAAGGACATGTATGATGGCAACCAGTGCAGTGTAAAACATGAAGGACATGTATGATGGCAACCAGTGCTGTGTAAGACATGAAGGACATGTATGATGGCAACCAGCGCTGTGTAAGACATTAAGGACATGTATGACAGCAACCAGTGCTGTGTAAGACATTAAGGACATGTATGATGGCAACCAGTGCTGTGTAAGACATGAAGGACATCTATGACGGCAACCAGTGATATGTAAGACATGAAGGACATCTATGACGGCAACCAGTGATGTGTAAGACATGAAGGACATCTATGATGGCAACCAGTGATGTGTAAGACATGAAGGACACGTATGATGGCAACCAGTGATGTGTAAGACATGAAGGACATCTATGATGGCAACCAGTGATGTGTAAGACATGAAGGACATGTATGATGGCAACCAGTGATGTGTAAGACATGAAGGACATCTATGATACAACCAGTGATGTGTAAGACATGAAGGACATCTATGATGGCAACCAGTGATGTGTAAGACATGAAGGACACGTATGATGGCAACCAGTGCTGTGTAAGACATGAAGGACATCTATGATACAACCAGTGCTGTGTAAGATATGAAGAACATCTATGATACAACCAGTGTTGTGTAAGACATGAAGGACACGTATGATGGTAACCAGTGCTGTGTAAGACATAAAGGACATCTACGACGGCAACCAGTGATGTGTAAGGCATGTAGGACATCTATGACGGCAACCAGTGCTGTGTAAGACATGAAGGACATCTATGACGGCAACCAGTGTTGTGTAAGACATAAAGGACATCTACGACGGCAACCAGTGCTGTGTAAGACATGAAGGACATCTATGACGGCAACCAGTGCTGTGTAAGTCGTGAAGGACCTAACCAGTGCTGTGTAAGCCATGAAGGACATGTATGGCGGAAACCAGCGCTGTGTAAGTTATGAAGGACATTTATGATGGCAACCATTGCTGTGTAAGACATGAAGGACATGTTTGATGGCAACCAGTGCTGTGTTAGACATGAAGGACATGTACGATGGCAATCAGTGCTGTGTTAGACATGAAGGACATGTATGACGGCAACCAGTGCTGTGTTAGACAAGAAGGACATGTATGATGGCAACCAGTGCTGTGTAAGACATAAAGCACATGTACGACGGCAACCAGTGCTGTGTTAGACAAGAAGGACATGTATGATGGCAACCAGTGCTGTGTAAGACATGAAGGACATGTATAACAGCAACCAGTGCTGTGTAAGACATGAAGGACATGTATGACAGCAACTAGTTGTGTGTAAGACATGAAGGACATGTATGACAGCAACCAGTGCTGTGTAAGACATGAAGGAGTTGTATGACAGCAACCAGTGCTGAGTAAGAAATGAAGGACATGTATGACAGCAACCAGTGCAGTGTAAAACATGAAGGACATGTATGATGGCAACCAGTGCTGTGCAAGACATGAAGGACATGTATGATGGCAACCAGTGCTGTGTAAGACATGAAGGACATGTATAACAGCAACCAGTGCTGTGTAAGACATGAAGGACATGTATGACAGCAACCAGTTGTGTGTAAGACATGAAGGACATGTATGACAGCAACCAGTGCTGTGTAAGACATGAAGGACATGTATGAGAGCAACCAGTGCAGTGTAAAACATAAAGGACATGTATGATGGCAACCAGTGCTGTGCAAGACATGAATGACATGTACGACGGCAACCAGTTCTGTGTAAGGCATGAAGGACATCTACGACGGCAACCAGTGCTGTGTAAGTCGTGAAGGACATGTATGGCGGAAACCAGCGCTGTGTAAGACATGAAGGTCATTTATTATGGCAACCTGTGCTGTGTAAGACATAAAGCACATGTACGATGGCAACCAGTGCTGTGTAAGACATGAAGGACATGTTTGATGGCAACCAGAGCTGTTTTAGACATGAAGGACATGTACGACGGCAACCAGCGCTGTGTAAGACTAGAAGGACATTTATTATGGCAACCTGTGCTGTGTAAGACATAAAGCACATGTACGATGGCAACCAGTGCTGTGTAAGACATGAAGGACATGTTTGATGGCAACCAGAGCTGTTTTAGACATGAAGGACATGTATGACGGCAACCAGTGCTGTGTTAGACAAGAAGGACATGTACGACGGCAACCAGTGCTGTGTTAGACATGAAGGACATGTACGACGGCAACCAGTGCTGTGTTAGACAAGAAGGACATGTATGATGGCAACCTGTGCTGTGTTAGACATGAAGGACATGTATGATGGTAACCAGTGCTGTGTTAGACATGAAGGACATGTATGATGGCAACCAGTGCTGTGTTCATGAAGGACATGTATGATGGCAATCAGTGCTGTGTTAGACAAGAAGGACATGTATGATGGCAACCAGTGCTGTGTTAGACATGACGTACATGTATGATGGCAATCAGTGCTGTGTTAGACATGAAGGACATGTATGATGGCAATCAGTGCTGTGTAAAACATTAAGGACATGTATGACGGCAACCAGTGCTGTGTAAAACATGAAGGACATGTATGACGGCAACCAGTGCTGTGTAAAACACGAAGGACATGTATGACGGCAACCAGTGCTGTGTAAAACATGAAGGACATGTATGACGGCAACCAGTGCTGTGTTAGACATGAAGGACATGTATGACGGCAACCAGTACTGTGTGAAATATGAAGGACATGTATGACGGCAACCAGTGCTGTGTAAGACACGAAGGATATGTAAGACGGCAACCAGTGCTGTGTAAGGCATGAAGGATATGTATGACAGCAACCAGTGTTGTGTAAGACATGAAGGAGATGTATGACAGCAACCAGTGCTGTGTAAGACATGAAGGACATGTATGACAGCAACCAGTGCAGTGTAAAACATGAAGGACATGTATGATGGCAACCAGTGCAGTGTAAAACATGAAGGACATGTATGATGGCAACCAGTGCTGTGTAAGACATGAAGGACATGTATGATGGCAATCAGCGCTGTGTAAGACATTAAGGACATGTATGACAGCAACCAGTGCTGTGTAAGACATTAAGGACATGTATGATGGCAACCAGTGCTGTGTAAGACATGAAGGACATCTATGATACAACCAGTGATGTGTAAGACATGAAGGACATCTATGACGGCAACCAGTGATGTGTAAGACATGAAGGACATCTATGACGGCAACCAGTGATGTGTAAGACATGAAGGACATCTATGATGGCAACCAGTGATGTGTAAGACATGAAGGACACGTATGATGGCAACCAGTGATGTGTAAGACATGAAGGACATCTATGATGGCAACCAGTGATGTGTAAGACATGAAGGACATGTATGATGGCAACCAGTGATGTGTAAGACATGAAGGACATCTATGATACAACCAGTGATGTGTAAGACATGAAGGACATCTATGATGGCAACCAGTGATGTGTAAGACATGAAGGACACGTATGATGGCAACCAGTGCTGTGTAAGACATGAAGGACATGTATGATGGCAACCAGTGCTGTGTAAGACATGAAGGACATGTATAACAGCAACCAGTGCTGTGTAAGCCATGAAGGACATGTATGACAGCAACCAGTTGTGTGTAAGACATGAAGGACATGTATGACAGCAACCAGTTGTGTGTAAGACATGAAGGACATGTATGACAGCAACCAGTGCTGTGTAAGACATGAAGGAGTTGTATGACAGCAACCAGTGCTGTGTAAGAAATGAAGGACATGTATGACAGCAACCAGTGTAGTGTAAAACATGAAGGACATGTATGATGGCAACCAGTGCTGTGCAAGACATGAAGGACATGTATGATGGCAACCAGTGCTGTGTAAGACATGAAGGACATGTATAACAGCAACCAGTGCTGTGTAAGACATGAAGGACATGTATGACAGCAACCAATTGTGTGTAAGACATGAAGGACATGTATGACAGCAACCAGTGCTGTGTAAGACATGAAGGAGATGTATGACAGCAACCAGTGCTGTGTAAGAAATGAAGGACATGTATGAGAGCAACCAGTGCAGTGTAAAACATGAAGGACATGTATGATGGCAACCAGTGCTGTGCAAGACATGAAGGACATGTACGACGGCAACCAGTTCTGTGTAAGGCATGAAGGACATCTACGACGGCAACCAGTGCTGTGTAAGTCGTGAAGGACATGTATGGCGGAAACCAGCGCTGTGTAAGACATGAAGGACATTTATTATGGCAACCTGTGCTGTGTAAGACATAAAGCACATGTACGATGGCAACCAGTGCTGTGTAAGACATGAAGGACATGTTTGATGGCAACCAGAGCTGTTTTAGACATGAAGGACATGTACGACGGCAACCAGTGCTGTGTTAGACTAGAAGGACATGTATGATGGCAACCTGTGCTGTGTAAGACATAAAGCACATGTACGATGGCAACCAGTGCTGTGTAAGGCATGAAGGACATGTACGACGGCAACCAGTGCTGTGTTAGACATGAAGGACATGTATGACGGCAACCAGTGCTGTGTTAGACAAGAAGGACATGTACGACGGCAACCAGTGCTGTGTTAGACATGAAGGACATGTACGACGGCAACCAGTGCTGTGTAAGACAAGAAGGACATGTATGATGGCAACCTGTGCTGTGTTAGACATGAAGGACATGTATGATGGCAACCAGTGCTGTGTTCATGAAGGACATGTATGATGGCAATCAGTGCTGTGTTAGACAAGAAGGACATGTATGATGGCAACCAGTGCTGTGTTAGACAAGAAGGACATGTATGATGGCAACCAGTGCTGTGTTAGACATGAAGGACATGTATGATGGCAACCATTGCTGTGTTAGACATGAAGGACATGTATGATGGCAATCAGTGCTGTGTTAGACATGAAGGACATGTATGATGGCAACCAGTGCTGTGTAAGACATGAAGTACATGTATGATGGCAATCAGTGCTGTGTTAGACAAGAAGGACATGTATGATGGCAACCAGTGCTGTGTTAGACATGAAGGACATGTATGATGGCAATCAGTGCTGTGTTAGACAAGAAGGACATGTATGATGGCAACCAGTGCTGTGTTAGACATGAAGGACATGTATGATGGCAACCAGTGCTGTGTTAGACATGAAGGACATGTATGATGGCAACCAGTGCTGTGTTAGACATGAAGGACATGTATGATGGCAACCAGTGCTGTGTAAGACATGAAGGACATGTATGATGGCAACCAGTGCTGTGTTAGACATGAAGTACATGTATGATGGCAATCAGTGCTGTGTTAGACATGAAGGACATGTATGATGGCAATCAGTGCTGTGTTAGACATGAAGGACATGTATGATGGCAACCAGTGCTGTGTTAGACATGAAGGACATGTTTGATGGCAACCAGTGCTGTGTTAGACATGAAGGTCATGTACGACGGCAACCAGTGCTGTGTAAGACATGAAGGACCTAACCAGTGCTGTGTAAGACATGAAGGACCTAACCAGTGCTGTGTAACACATGAAGGACCTAACCAGTGCTGTGTAAGACATGAAGGACCTAACCAGTGCTGTTTAAGACATGAAGGACCTAACCAGTGCTGTGTAAGACATGAAGGACCTAACCAGTGCTGTGTAACACATGAAGGACCTAACCAGTGCTGTGTAAGACATGAAGGACCTAACCAGTGCTGTGTAAGACATGAAGGATCTAACCAGTGCTGTGTAACACATGAAGGACCTAACCAGTGCTGTGTAAGACATGAAGGACCTAACCAGTGCTGTGTAACACATGAAGGACCTAACCAGTGCTGTGTAAGACATGAAGGACCTAACCAGTGCTGTGTAAGACATGAAGGGCCTAACCAGTGCTGTGTAATACATGAAGGACCTAACCAGTGCTGTGTAAGACATGAAGGACCTAACCAGTGCTGTGTAACACATGAAGGACAGCTTGGTTCAGAGTAATAGCAGAAGCTAGACAAGGATTTATCTTGTCACCACTCTTTTTCCTTGTTGTTATCGACTGGATCATGCGAATGGTTGTTGGTGGCAGACAGGGAGGAGTTTCATTGGGGTTGGGGGGGGAGGGGTTGTCTCACCAGACGTCTTGAAGATCCTCACTTTGTAGATGATGTTGGATTGCTTCGCCACTGTCACCAAGACATACACAAGAAAACAGAGTAGATCAGTTTGCTAACACAGTAGGACTGAAAATAAATGCACAGAAAACTAAAATTATGAAGAAAGATATAAAAGTACAAAATAAGTTACACTCGAGGAGTAGGACTAGAAGAAGTGGATCACTTTAAATACATGGGAAGCTTTATTGCATCAAATAGCTACATTGAGAAAATGCTATCTACAAGAATAGACATGTCAGCCCAGGCACTCAATAGACTTAGAAACATTTGGTGCTCAACTAGTCTCCATGTCAGCCTCGACATTCAATAGACTTAGAAACATTTGGTGTTAAACTAGTCTCCATGTCAGCCTCGACATTCAATAGACTTAGAAACATTTGGTGTTAAACTAGTCTCCATGTCAGCCCAGACATTCAATAGACTTAGAAACATTTGGTGTTCAACTAGTCTCCATGTCAGCCCAGACATTCAATAGACTTAGAAACTTTTGGTGTTAAACTAGTCTCCATGGCAGCCCAGATATTCAATAGACTTAGAAACATTTGATGTTCAACTAGTCTCCATGTCAGCCCAAACATTCAATAGACTTAGAAACATTTGGTGTTCATCTAGTCTACATGTCAGTCCAGAGACATTCAATAGACTTAGAAACATTTGGTGTTAAACTAGTCTCCATGTCAGCCCAGACATTCAATAGACTTAGAAACATTTGGTGTTCAACTAGTCTCCATGTCAGTCCATGCATTCAATAGACTTAGAAACATTTGGTGTTCAACTAGTCTCCATGTCAGCCCAGGCATTCAATAGACTTTGAAACAATTGGTGTTCAACTAGTTTCCATGTCAGCCCAGACATTCTATAGACTTAGAAACATTTGGTGTTAAACTAGTCTCCATGTCAGCCCAGACATTCTATAGACTTAGAAACATTTGGTGTTCATTTAGTCTCCATGTCAGCCCAGGCATTCAAAAGACTTAGAAATATTTGGTGTTCATTTAGTCTCCATGTTAGCCCAGACATTCAATAGACTTAGAAACATTTGGTATTCATCTAGTCTCCATGTTAGCCCAGACATTCAATAGATTTAGAAACATTTGGTGTTCAACTAGTCTCCACGTCGGCCCAGGAATTCAATAGACTTAGAAACATTTGCTGTTCAACTAGTCTCCACGTCGGTCCACGAATTCAATAGACTTAGAAACATTTGGTGTTCAACTAGTCTCCACGTCGGTCAAGGAATTCAATAGACTTAGAAACATTTGCTGTTCAACTAGTCTCCACGTCGGTCCAGGAACTCAATAGACTTAGAAACATTTGGTGTTCATTTAGTCTCCATGTTAGCCCAGACATTCAATAGACCTAGAAACATTTGGTATTCATTTAGTCTCCATGTCAGTCCAGACATTCAATAGACTTAGAAACATTTGGTGTTCATTTAGTCTCCATGTTAGCCCAGACATTCAATAGACTTAGAAACATTTGGTATTCATCTAGTCTCCATGTCAGCCCAGACATTCAATAGACTTAGAAACATTTGGTGTTCATTTAGTCTCCATGTCAGCCCAGGCATTCAATAGACTTAGAAATATTTTTGTTCATTTAGTCTCCATGTCAGCCCAGACATTCAATAGACTTAGAAACATTTGGTGTTCATTTAGCCTCCATGTCAGCCCAGGCATTCAATAGACTTAGAAACATTTGCGTTAAACTAGTCTCCATGTCAGCCCAGGCATTCAATAGACTTAGAAAAATTTTTGTTCATTTAGTCTCCATGTCAGCCCAGGCATTCAATAG
This sequence comes from Megaustenia siamemsis, assembly GCA_032433765.1. NCBI lineage: Eukaryota > Metazoa > Mollusca > Gastropoda > Stylommatophora > Ariophantidae > Megaustenia > Megaustenia siamemsis. Next base: position 632,388 of record JAVIAB010000145.1, on the reverse strand, counting down.
ACTTAGAAACATTTGCTTTAAACTAGTCTCCATGTCAGTCCAGACATTCAATAGACTTAGAAACATTTGCGTTAAACTACTCTCCATGTCAGTCCAGACATTCAATAGATTTAGAAACATTTGCGTTAAACTAGTCTCCATGTCAGCCCAGACATTCAATAGACTTAGAAACATTTGCGTTAAACTAGTCTCCATGTCAGTCCAGACATTCAATAGACTTAGAAACATTTGCGTTAAACTACTCTCCATGTCAGTCCAGACATTCAATAGATTTAGAAACATTTGCGTTAAACTAGTCTCCATGTCAGCCCATTCAATAGACTTAGAAACATTTGCGTTAAACTAGTCTCCATGTCAGCCCATTCAATAGACCTAGAAACATTTGCGTTAAACTAGTCTCCATGTCAGCCCAGACATTCAATAGACTTAGAAACATTTGCGTTAAACTAGTCTCCATGTCAGCCCAGACATTCAATAGACTTAGAAACATTTGCGTTAAACTAGTCTCCATGTCAGCCCAGACATTCAATAGACTTAGAAACATTTGCGTTAAACTAGTCTCCATGTCAGTCCAGACATTCAATAGACTTAGAAACATTTGCGTTAAACTAGTCTCCATGTCAGTCCAGACATTCAATAGACTTAGAAACATTTGCGTTAAACTAGTCTCCATGTCAGTCCAGACATTCAATAGACCTAGAAACATTTGCGTTAAACTAGTCTCCATGTCAGCCCAGACATTCAATAGACTTAGAAACATTTGCGTTAAACTAGTCTCCATGTCAGTCCAGACATTCAATAGACTTAGAAACATTTGCGTTAAACTAGTCTCCATGTCAGTCCAGACATTCAATAGACTTAGAAACATTTGCGTTAAACTAGTCTCCATGTCAGTCCAGACATTCAATAGACTTAGAAACATTTGTGTTAAACTAGTCACCATGTCAGTCCAGACATTCAATAGACTTAGAAAATATTTGCCATTAAACTAGTCTCCCTCTCAGCACCAAGCTTAGAATTTACAAGTCAAATGTGTGATCCATACTCCTATATGTAACATAAACATGGAGAATGAACCATAAGACAGAAAGTCGACTAAGAGTATTTGAATGTCACTGTCTTATGAAGATTCTTAAACATCTGTTGGGATCAACACATTACGAACAAAGAAGTCGCCAGTAGATCAGGCATTAACAACACTAATCAAGAAGTGAAAAGAGGACTTTGGAAATGGGTAGGCCACGTTCTACGAATGAAACAAACCAGGCATCAGCATTAACACGGACAGCACCTGGCAAACGGAGAGGTAGCAGATCATTGGGGACATAACGACGAACCATACATGATGAAATGAAGGCTGGCAGGTCCTGGTGAGAGTTGTCCTTGCTTGCTTCACACCAGATTGGGTGATTATCTCTTATAAGTGCCCTATGCTAGGACTGGAGTCCAGAGGATTCAGAAGAAAGAAAGAAGGCCAGCAATAGTCACTGTCCTCTACCAGCAAAAGTTACCAACAATAGTTACCATTTCTACCAGCAAAATTTACCAAATTTTACCAGCAATAGTTACCAATTTTTACCAGCAAAAGTTACCAGCAATAGTTACCACTTTTTACCAGCAAAAGTTACCAGCAATAGTTACCACTTTTTACCAGCAAAAGTTACCACTTTTTACCAGCAAAAGTTACCAGCAATAGTTACAAATTTTTACCAGCAATAGTTACCAATTTCTACCAGCAAAAGTTACCAGCAATAGTTACCAATTTTTACCAGCAAAAGTTACCAGCAATAGTTACCAATTTTTACCAGCAATAGTTACCAATTTTTACCAGCAAAAGTTACCAGCAATAGTTACCAATTTTTACCAGCAATAGTTACCAATTTCTACCAGCAATAGTTACCAATTTCTACCAGCAAAATTTACCAGCAATAGTTACCAATTTCTACCAGCAAAATTTACCAGCAATAGTTACCAATAGTTACCTTATATAGGTAAAGGTTGTTTCTCTCTCTCTTTCTCCCCCACCCCCACCATTATTCTCCTGTCCTACAGATCCCAATAATGGGAAGATATTGTAAAGGTTGTTTCTCTCTCTCTCTTTCTCCCCCACCCCCACCATTATTCTCCTGTCCTACAGATCCCAATAATGGGAAGATATTGTAAAGGTTGTTTCTCTCTCTCTCTCTCTTTCTCCCCCCCCCCACCCTGCCATTATTCTCCTGTCCTACAGATCCCAATAATGGGAAGATATTGTAATGTAAAAGTTGTTTCTCACTCTTCCCATGTTGTCATCTTCTAATTGTATTAAGTTTTCTTTTTTCATTTTCAGCTGATTCAGAACTATCTAGTTTGTCTTCATTTCCTGCCACCCAATTCTCCCCCATTTCCCTAAAGATCTACACACTTCAAGGCTTCAAATTTGTTGCTCTGTTTTCTTATTTAATGTCCATGTTTCTGCACGATACAGGAATGTTGAGTAAATATAGCATTTACTATTCATAGTTTTAGTTTTTTTTCAGATATTATCTGCTTTGTTGTGAGTATATTTTTCATGTTGTTAACATTGTATTTTTGCCATTTCTATTCTTTTGTTTATTTCTGGCTTACATTTTCCATCATTTGTTATATGTCCAAGATCAGTATAATCTGGAACTCTTTCTAAGGTTTTTCCATCTACTTCAATATTTCCTTGTATATTTTGTATCTTTTCTCTGCTAATAAACAATACTTTGTCGCTCCTCAAATATCATCAATCATACAACGGTTTCCCCAAAGTCAAGCCAATACACAATTTTATTAGAATTTATGCAAGAAAGACTACAACATGCCAGAAATAACAAACAATGAATAAGAAAGAATGATATATTTGTCTATTATTTCTGAAACAATTGATAAGATCCATGTAAAGTTATGGAAAGCAATATTCTGGTAATAATAATCATTATCATGCAAAAAATTAGTCATTCACTGACATGGTTTTATTGAAGAAAACAATGGGCATCCTTGATTGACTTTCACTAGCACCATCCACCTATATGGGCATCCTTGATTGACTTTTACTGGCACCGCCCACCTATATGGGTATCCTCAATTGACTTTCACTGGCACCACCCACCTATATGTGCATCCTTGATTGACTTTCACTAGCACCACCCACCTATATGGGCATCCTTGATTGACTTTCACTAGCACCACCCACCTATATAAGCATTTTAAAAGACACTTTTTAGGGCATCACAAAAATGAGCCAACATTAAACTTTAGGGCATCACACACGTCTCTAAGGCATCAAAGAAGCCCACACTAAGCATAATAGAAGTAGACATTTGTGGGCATAACAGAAACAGACATTTGTGGACATGATAGAAGTAGCCATTTGTGGGCATGATAGAAGCAGACATTTGTGGGCATGACAGAAGCAGACATTTGTGGGCATGACAGAAGCAGACATTTGTGGACACGATAGAAGCAGACATTTGTGGGCATCTCTGGTGTGTGCTTTAAATGATGTCTAGATTGTCTATTCATAGCTACTCATAGAAAAATCACCAATGGCAGGCATGAACACTTGATATATTTTTGGCTAACACAGGTATTTGCCATGTCATCTATTTTATCAGTGTTTACTAGTCCCTTTCTTCTTCCTGGCCCTCAATCTTTTTTTCTTTTGTCACAGTCAATGCAAAGTGAGTCAGTCAATCAGCAGTAAAATGAGAAGTTTGAGTCAGTCAATCAGCAGTAAAATGAGAAGTTTGAGTCAGTCAATCAGCAGTAAAATGAGAAGTTTGAGTCAGTCAATCAGCAGTAAAATGAGATGTTTTAGCCAGTTAGTCAGCAGAAAAATGAGAAGTTTTAGTAAGTCAGCAGTAAAATAAGAAATTTGAGTCAGTCAATCAGCAGTAAAATGAGAATTTTTAGCCAGTTAGTCAGTAGAAAAATTAGAAGTTTTAGTAAGTCAGCAGTAAAATAAGAAATTTGAGTCAGTCAATCAGCAGTGAAATGAGAAGTTTAAGTCAGTCAGTCAGCAGTGAAGAGTCAGTTAGTCATCACATAAATGAGATGCCTGAGTCAGTTAGTCATCACATAAATGAGATGCCTGAGTCAGTTAGTCATCACATAAATTATATGTTTAAGTCAATCAGTCATCACAGAGATGAGACATTTGAGTGTCAGTCACCAGTGAAATGAGATGTTTGAGTCAGTCAATTACCACAGGAATAAGTCAGTGACTCACCACAGAAAGCAAATGGTATGGTAAAGGTACATATTCAGAAACGAGACCACAGGTGACAGAAATGACACAGACCAATCTAGAACTACATAGAATCAGCTACTACTACACTGGATCTAAAAGAATTAATGCCAGAATACATTCACAGCTGTGCTAACAACTGACAGTCTTCTCACAGCTGTGCTAACAGCTGACAGTCTTCTCACAGCTGAAATAACAGCTGACAGTATTCAAACAGCTGAGATAACAGCTGACAGTATTCTCACAGCTGACAATCCTCTCACAGCTGAGATAACAGCTGACAGCCTTCCCACAGTTGAAAATCTTCTCACAGCTGAGCTGTGGGATAACTTATCTCATACTATACGAGTAAACAAATGTTACAGCTACACAAGTAAACAAATGTTACAGCTACACAAGTAAACAAATGTTACAACTGTACAAGTAAACAAATGTTACAACTGTACAAGTAAACAAATGTTACAACTGTACAAGTAAACAAATGTTACAGCTACACAAGTAGACAAATGTTACAGCTGTACAAGTAAACACAAATGTTACAACTGTACAAGTAAACAAATGTTACAGCTGTACAAGTATACAAGTATACAAATGTTACAACTGTATAAGTAAACAAATGTTACAACTGTACAGTAAACAAATGTTACAGCTGTACAAGTAAACAAATGTTACAGCTGTACAAGTAAACAAATGTTACAACTATACAAGTAATCAAATGTTACAGCTACACAAGTAAACAAATGTTACAACTGTACAAGTAAACAAATGTTACAACTGTACAAGTAAACAAATGTTACAGCTGTACAAGTAAACAAATGTTACAACTGTACAGTAAACAAAAGTTACAACTGTACAAGTAAACAAATGTTACAACTGTACAAGTAAACAAATATTACAACTGTACAAGTAAACAAATGTTACACCTGTACAAGTAAACAAATGTTACAGCTACACAAGTAAACAAATGTTACAGCTGTACAAGTAAACAAATGTTACAACTGTACAAGTAAACAAATGTTACAACTGTACAGTAAACAAATATTACAACTGTACAGTAAACAAATGCTACAACTGTACAGTAAATAAATGTTACAACTGTACAAGTAAACAAATGTTACAACTGTACAAGTAAACAAATGTTACAACTGTACAGTAAACAAATGTTACAACTGTACAGTAAACAAATGTTACAACTGTACAGTAAACAAATGTTACAACTGTACACATAAACAAATATTACAACTGTACAAGTAAACGAATGCTACAACTGTACAAGTAAACAAATGTTACACCTGTACAAGTAAACAAATGTTACAACGGTACAAGTAAACAAATGTTACAACTGTACAAGTAAACAAATGTTACAACGGTACAAGTAAACAAATGTTACAACTGTACAAGTAAACAAATGCTACAACTGTACAAGTAAACAAATGCTACAACTGTACAAGTAAACAAATGTTACAACTGTACAAGTAAACAAATGTTACAGCTACACAAGTAAACAAATGCTACAACTGTACAAGTAAACAAATGTTACAACCGTACAAGTAAACAAATGCTACAACTGCACAAGTAAACAAATGTTACAACTGTACAAGTAAACAAATGCTACAACTGTACAAGTAAACAAATGTTACAACTGTACAAGTAAACAAATGCTACAACTGTACAAGTAAACAAATGTTACAACTGTACAAGTAAACAAATGCTACAACTGTACAAGTAAACAAATGTTACAACTGTACAAGTAAACAAATGTTACAACTGTACAGTAAACAAATATTACAACTGTACAGTAAACAAATGTTACAACTGTACAGTAAACAAATGTTACAACTGTACAGTAAACAAATGTTACAACTGTACACGTAAACAAATATTACAACTGTACAAGAAAACAAATGCTACAACTGTACAAGTAAACAAATGTTACACCTGTACAAGTAAACACATGTTATAACTGTACAAGTAAACAAATGTTACAACTGTACAAGTAAACAAATGCTACAACTGTACAAGTAAACAAATGTTACAACGGTACAAGTAAACAAATGTTACAACTGTACAAGTAAACAAATGCTACAACTGTACAAGTAAACAAATGCGACAACTGTACAAGTAAACAAATGCTACAACTGTACAAGTAAACAAATGTTACAACGGTACAAGTAAACAAATGTTACAACTGTACAAGTAAACAAATGTTACAACCGTACAGGTAAACAAATGCTACAACTGCACAAGTAAACAAATGTTACAACTGTACAAGTAAACAAATGCTACAACTGTACAAGTAAACAAATGTTACAACTGTACAAGTAAACAAATGCAACAACTGTACAAGTAAACAAATGTTACAACTGTACAAGTAAACAAATGTTACAACTGTACAAGTAAACAAATGTTACACCTGTACAAGTAAACAAATGCTACAACTGCACAAGTAAACAAATGTTACAACGTTACAAGTAAACAAATGCTACAACTGTACAAGTAAACAAATGTTACAACTGTACAAGTAAACAAAAAGTTACACAAGAAAACATGTTGATGCAAGTCTTTGACAGCACTAAAGCAAAGAAAGAACTTTGTCAATGTTCAAGTCTTAAGATCATGCTAACTGTGCTCTTTCTCCTGAAACAGGAACCATACGTGACATATCTAGTACTACAGTCAGAACATATGTTCTCACAAGATGTGAAGTCACAGCCAACACGTTGGTCCCAGGATACAAGATGTGAAGTCACAGCCAACATGTTGGTCCCAGGAAACAAGATGTGAAGTCACAGCCAACATGTTGGTCCCAGGATACAAGATGTGAAGTCACAGCCAACATGTTGGTCCCAGGATACAAGATGTGAAGTCACAGCCAACATGTTGTTCCCAGGATACAAGATGTGAAGTCACAGCCAACACGTTGGTCCCAGGATACAAGATGTGAAGTCACAGCCAACATGCTGGTCCCAGGATACAAGATGTGAAGTCACAGCCAACATGTTGGTCCCAGGATACAAGATGTGAAGTCACAGCCAACATGCTGGTCCCAGGATACAAGATGTGAAGTCACAGCCAACATGTTGATCCCAGGATACAAGATGTGAAGTCACAGCCAACATGTTGGTCCCAGGGATACAAGATGTGAAGTCACAGCCAACATGCTGGTCCCAGGATACAAGATGTGAAGTCACAGCCAACACACTGATCCCAGGATACAAGATGTGAAGTCACAGCCAACATGCTGGTCCCAGGATACAAGATGTGAAGTCACAGCCAACACACTGATCCCAGTATACAAGATGTGAAGTCACAGCCAACACGTTGATCCCAGGATACATGATGTGAAATCACAGCCAACATGTTGATCCCAGGATACAAGATGTGAAGTCACAGTCAACACGTTGGTCCCAGGATAGAAGATGTGAAGTCACAGCCAACATGCTGGTCCCAAGATACAAGATGTGAAGTCACAGCCAACATGCTGGTCCCAGGATACAAGATTTTAAGTCACAGCCAACATGCTGGTCCCAGGGATACAAGATGTGAAGTCACAGCCAACACGTTGGTCCCAGGATACAAGATGTGAAGTCACAGCCAACATACTGGTCCCAGGGATACAAGATGTGAAGTCACAGCCAACATGCTGGTCCCAGGATACAAGATGTGAAGTCACAGCCAATATGCTGGTCCCAGGGATACAAGATGTGAAGTCACAGCCAACTTACTGGTCCCAGGGATAAAAGATGTGAAGTCACAGCCAACACGTTGGTCCCTGGATACATGATGTGAAGTCACAGCCAACACGTTGGTCCCAGGGATACAAGATGTGAAGTCACAGCCAAAATGTTGGTTCCAGGGATACAAGATGTGAAGTCACAGCCAACATGTTTGTCCCAGGGATATCTAGATCTTTAGCATGATCTTATGTTACTCAGATACCTATGGTTAATTTTCTCTTGAAAATCAACTCATAACCTTTATGGGCTCCTTAAACCTGAAAAGAATAAGCTATTTTATTCCTTTCTCTAATAGCCTCTAGATCCCCTTCTTCTTCCTTTCTCTAATAGGCTCCATATCATCTTCTACTTCCTTTCTCTAATAGCCTCCATATCATCGTTTCCTTCCTTTCTCTAATAGCCTCCATATCATCTTCTCCTTCCTTTCTCTAAAAGCCCCATACCATCTTCTCCTTCCTTTCTCTAATAGCCTCCATATCATCTTCTCCTTCCTTTCTCTAATAGCCTCCATATCATCTTCTCCTTCCTTTTTCTAATAGCCCCTATATCATCTTCTCCTTCCTTTCTCTAATAGTCCTCATATCATTTTCGCCTTCCTTTCTCTAATAGCCTCCATATAATCTTCTCCTTCCTTTCTCTAATAGTCCTCATATCATCTTCTCCTTCCTTTCTCTAATAGCCTCCATATCATCGTTTCCTTCCTTTCTCTAATAGCCTCCATATCATCTTCTCCTTCCTTTCTCTAATAGCCTCCATATCATCTTCTCCTTCCTTTCTCTAATAGCCATATCTTCTACTCCCTTTCTCTAATAACCCCTATATCATCTTCTCCTTCCTTTCTCTAATAGCCTCCATATCATCTTCTCCTTCCTTTCTCTAATAGCCATATCTTCTACTCCCTTTATCTAATAACCCCTATATCATCTTCTCCTTCCTTTCTCTAATAGCCTCCATATCATCTTCTACTTCCTTTCTCTAATAGTCCTCATATCATCTTCTCCTTCCTTTCTCTAATAGCCTCCATATCATCTTCTCCTTCCTTTCTCTAATAGCCTCCATATCATCTTCTACTTCCTTTCTCTAATAGTCCTCATATCATCTTCTCCTTCCTTTCTCTAATAGCCTCCATATCATCTTCTCCTTCCTTTCTCTAATAGCCATATCTTCTACTCCCTTTCTCTAATAACCCCTATATCATCTTCTCCATCCTTTCTCTAATAGCCTCCATATCATCTTCTACTTCCTTTCTCTAATAGTTCTCATATCATCTTCTCCTTCCTTTCTCTAATAGCCTCCATATCATCTTCTCCTTCCTTTCTCTAATAGCCATATCTTCTACTCCCTTTCTCTAATAACCCCTATATCATCTTCTCCTTCCTTTCTCTAATAGCCTCCATATCATCTTCTACTTCCTTTCTCTAATAGTTCTCATATCATCTTCTCCTTCCTTTCTCTAATAGCCTCCATATCATCTTCTCCTTCCTTTCTCTAATAGTCCTTATATCATCTTCTCCTTCCTTTCTCTAATAGCCCCTATATCATCTTCTCCTTCCTTTCTCTAATAGCCTCCATATCATCTTCTACTTCCTTTCTCTAATAGTTCTCATATCATCTTCTCCTTCCTTTCTCTAATAGCCTCCATATCATCTTCTCCTTCCTTTCTCTAATAGTCCTTATATCATCTTCTCCTTCCTTTCTCTAATAGCCCCTATATCATCTTCTCCTTCCTTTCTCCAATAGCCTTCATAACTATTCTCCTTTTTTTCTTTAATAGCCTCTATATCTTCTTCTCTGTTGCTGATACAGACAAAAAAATTTTCATACATGCCGAGAAATCTAATGAAGGACCAATTCCAAAATCTTGAATTGGGACAGCTCAAGAGAAGTTGTTTTATCCACCAAGCCAAGTGAATTTGTAGACAAACACCAGACATACCAAGAGTTGTCAGCCCCCTACTGCCCATACCAGAACAGACTCACTGGACATAGGAATGCAGATTGTCAATACAACTATGGACAGAAGTGAAATGAATACTCAACAAGGAGGAACAGAATAGTATGCAACGTAAAAAAAAAAATAACTTTCAGTTTCTTGGATGAAGTATACCCACAGGACAAATGGATTAGGGTGTACACAGATGAATCAGCACAGAATGCGGTCAAGAATGGGGGGGGGGGGGGGGAAGCATATATAGAGTACCCAAATAATACTAGGGATATGAATAAAATAGCAACAGGGAAATATTGCCACAATTATGATGCAGAAATCCAAGCAATAAAATTTGCAATAGAAAAACTGCTGAACAGTAATCTTAGCCTACAGCCTGTAGTGTTTTAGACAGATATAAGATCAGTACTCCAGGCACAATCCAGAAAATTACCACATCTTCAGACCGTATTGACTGATCTCTGCAAGCACCACAGGGTTGCCCTGCATTGGATCCCATCTCACTGTGGAATACCAGGAAACAAGAGAGCAGATCAGTTGGCAGATGAAGATTCAAAAGGCACACAACCAGATGCACCGGTTACATAAATTAGAAGAAACAGATAATCAAATCAGAGGACCACAAGCTCCAAATCAGGATACCTTTCATAATATGAATAGATGTGAACAAGTTATTATTACACGCCTTAGAACAGGACACAATCGACTCCACAGTCACATGTAAACAAAATTCAGGATCACCACCTCAACTACATGTACACATGGAAAGACTTCTGAACACATACTCCAAGACTGCACTGAATACAGTAGGCTGAGGAAAATCCATTGGCCCATAGATACAACACTACAGACAAAACTATATGGGCCACTGCAAGAATGATAAAAGACAGTTACATTTATACAGGAAATGACATTGCAGATATAGACAGTACTTCAGGTGAATGAAAGCCAGATAAATATATCTTCTTTCATTCCTTTTTGCTAATAGCCTCCATATCACCATCTTCTTCTTCCTTTCTCTAAAAGCCTCTATATTCCCTTCCTCTTCTTCTTCCTTTCTCTAATAGCCTCTATATCTCCTTCTTCCTTTTTCTAATAGCCTCTATATCCCCTTCTTCCTTTTTCTAATAGCCTCTATATCCCCTTCTTCCTTTCTCTAATAGCCTCTATATCCCCTTCTTCATTTCTCTAATAGCCTCTATATCCCCTTCTACTTCATTTCTCTAATAGCCTCTATATCCCCTTCTTCCTTTTTCTAATAGCCTCTATATCCCCTTTTTCCTTTTTCTAATAGCCTCTATATACCCTTCTTCTTCATTTCTCTAATAGCCTCTATATCCCCTTCTTCCTTTTTCTAATAGCCTCTAGATCCCCTTCTTCCTTTTTCTAATAGCCTCTATATCCCCTTCTTCATTTCTCTAATAGCCTTTAGATCCCCTTCTTCTTCATTTCTCTAATAGCCTCTAGATCCCCTTCTTCCTTTTTCTAATAGCCTCTATATCCCCTTCTTCTTCATTTCTCTAATAGCCTCTATATCCCCTTCTTCCTTTTTCTAATAGCCTCTATATCCCCTTCTTCTTCATTTCTCTAATAGCCTCTATATCCCCTTCTTCCTTTCTCTAATAGCCTCTATATCCCCTTCTTCATTTCTCTAATAGCTTCTATATCCCCTTCTTCATTTCTCTAATAGCCTCTAGATCCCCTTCTTCCTTTTCTAATAGCCTATATATCCCCTTCTTCCTTTCTCTAATAGCCTCTATATCCCCTTCTTCATTTCTCTAATAGCCTCTATATCCCCTTCTTCTTCATTTCTCTAATAGCCTCTATATCCCCTTCTTCTTCATTTCTCTAATAGCCTCTATATCCCCTTTTTCTAATAGCCTCTATATCCCCTTCTTCTTCATTTCTCTAATAGCCTCTATATCCCCTTCTTCCTTTTTCTAATAGCCTCTATATCCCCTTCTTCCTTTTTCTAATAGCCTCTAGATCCCCTTCTTCTTTTTTTCTAATAGCCTCTATATCCCCTTCTTCATTTCTCTAATAGCCTTTAGATCCCCTTCTTCATTTCTCTAATAGCTTCTATATCCCCTTCTTCCTTTCTCTAATGGTCTCTATATCCCCTTCTTCTTCATTTCTCTAATAACCTCTATATCCCCTTCTTCTTCATTTCTCTAATAGCCTCTATATCCCCTTCTTCCTTTTTCTAATAGCCTCTATATCCCTTCTTCCTTTCTCTAATAGCCTCTAGATCCCCTCCTTCTCATTCCTTTCTCTAATAGCCTCTTTATCCCCTTCTTCTTCTTCCTTTCTCTAATATTCTGCATATCACCTTCTTCTCATTCCTTTCTCTAATAGCCTCTTTATCTGCTTCCTCTTCCTTTCTCTAATAGCCTCCATATCCCCTTCCTCTTTCTTTCTCTAATAACCTTCACATCTTCTTCTTCCTTTCTCTAATAGCTTCTATCTCCCCTTCTTCTTCTTCCTTTCTCTAATAGCTTCTATCTTCCCTTCTTCTCATTCCTTTCTCTAATAGCCTCCATATCCTTTTCTTCTTCTTCTTCCTTTCTCTAATAGCCTCCATATCCCCTTCTTCTTCTTCCTTTCTCTAATAGCCTCCATATCCCCTTCTTCTTCTTCCTTTCTCTAATAGCCTCCATATCCCCTTCTTCTTCTTCCTTTCTCTAATAGCTTTTATCTTCCCTTCTTCTCATTCCTTTCTCTAATAGCCTCCATATCCTTTTCTTCTTCTTCTCCCTTTCTCTAATATACCTCCATAGCCCTTCTTCTTCCTTTCTCTAATATACCTCCATATCCCCTTCTTCTTTCTTTCTCTATTAACCTTCATATCCTCTTCCATTCTTTGACTGATCTGCTTCTGGTGCTCTGTCCACCCCAATTTTTTTTAAATCCCAGCATCCACTCAGGGCCTTTGAGTAAAACTGAACAGCTTTCTGGCCTTGGTGATCTGTGTCCAGAAATCATGTTAGATGACATCAGTTCCAACATTAGTACCAGGCATGGTTTGTTGTCATGGAAATGCTGCACTGGTAATAAAGGCATCGAATGGATACAAGGAGACCATTTGGAGGACCTCGACTTTGCTGATGACATAGTTCTCATCAGCAGTCAGATAAAAACGATGCAGGAAAACACAAATGAACTATCATCAATAGCCAGCAAAATTGGGCTTGAGATCAATCATGAAAAGACTAAAGTCATGACAAGTTTAATTCCAACAGGTGACAAAATATACATGGAAAACAAACCAGTAGAAGAGATCGATCACTTTATCTATCTTGGAAGTCACATTGATCGAGAAGGGGATACGAGCAAAGAAATTAGAATCAGAATAGCTAAAGCAGCAATGTCTTTCAGAAGCCTTGAAAAGTTGTGGAAATCAAAACTTATCAGCACAAACACAAAACTTAGGCTATTCAAATCAAATGTACTATCAACCCTTACATATGCGTGTGAAAGCTGGAAAAAAACAAGAGATATAGAAACAAAGTTGAACGCATTCGAAAATAAATGTCTAAGGAAAATACTTGGTATAGCATGGAACGAATTCAAAACAAATGAGGAAATTAGAGAAATCGCCAATCAACCACTAATATCTTCAGTAATAAAGAAAAGACGATGGTCATACGTTGGACATGTGATGAGAAGAGATAATAACCGAATAGCAAAGCAAGCCCTCATATGGGAAACAACAGGTAAAAGAAAAAGAGGAAGACCCAGGGAGACACTGAGAAGAACATTGATGAGAGATGCAAGAGCAGCAGGAATCGGCTCCCTCAATGAGATAGAACTGCTTGCACAGAACAGAGACAGATGGTGAGATTTGATAAAATATCTTTAAAAGAAAACTGCTAGAACAAAAAATTCATATAGGATAAGGTGTATCTTGGTCTACGCCCTATGGGCCGGTTACGGCTCGAAAGGTCAATAGATAGATGGTTTGTTTGGTTGAAATGTGCTGATGAAGACTTGCATTGTAGTGTTCCCCGTAGCTGTAACATACACTCTAGTAGCTCTAACATATACTCTTGTAGCTCTAACATATACTCTTGTAGCTCTAACATATACTCTTGTAGCTTTAACATATACTCTTGTAGCTCTAACATATACTCTTGTAGCTCTAACATATACTCTTGTAGCTTTAACATATACTCTTGTAGCTCTAACATATACTCTTGTAGCTCTAACATATACTCTTGTAGCTCTAACATATATTCTTGTAGCTCTAACATATACTCTTGTAGCTATAACATATACTCTTGTAGCTATAACATATACTCTTGTAGCTCTAACATATACTCTTGTAGCTCTAACATATACTCTTGTAGCTCTAACATATACTCTTGTAGCTCTAACATATACTCTTGTAGCTCTAACATATACTCTTGTAGTTCTAACATATACTCTTGTAGCTCTAACATATACTCTAGTAGCTATAACATATACTCTTGTAGCTCTAACATATACTCTAGTAGCTCTAACATATACTCTTGAAGCTCTAACATATACTCTTGAAGCTCTAACATATACTCTTGTAGCTCTAACATATACTCTTGTAGCTCTAACATATACTCTAGTAGCTCTAACATATACTCTAGTAGCTCTAACATATACTCTTGTGGCTCTAACATATACTCTTGTAGCTATAACATATACTCTTGTAGCTCTAACACATACTCTTGTAGTTCTAACATATATTCTTGTAGCTCTAACATATACTCTTGTAGCTATAACATATACTCTTGTAGCTCTAACATATACTCTTGTAGCTCTAACATATACTCTTGTAGCTCTAACATATACTCTTGTAGTTCTAACATATACTCTTGTAGCTCTAACATATACTCTTGTAGTTCTAACATATACTCTTGTAGCTCTAACATATACTCTTGTAGTTCTAACATATACTCTTGTAGTTCTAACATATACTCTTGTAGTTCTAACATATACTCTTGTAGCTCTAACATATACTCTTGTAGCTCTAACATATACTCTTGTAGCTCTAACATATACTCTTGTAGTTCTAACATATACTCTTGTAGCTCTAACATATACTCTTGTAGTTCTAACATATACTCTTGTAGCTCTAACATATACTCTTGTAGTTCTAACATATACTCTTGTAGTTCTAACATATACTCTTGTAGTTCTAACATATACTCTTGTAGTTCTAACATATACTCTTGTAGTTCTAACATATACTCTTGTAGTTCTAACATATACTCTTGTAGTTCTAACATATACTCTTGTAGTTCTAACATATACTCTTGTATTATTTTTTTATGTGACCATATCAAGTCAGTCTTCCCTGCAGCTTCAAAAATTCCAGAAAATGAATATCAGTATCAGTGTTCAGCCAATGAGATGGTTTACAGCAGTTTTTGGATGATTTTAGATCACATTTTATTTTGTGTTCAGCAATGAGATGGTTTACAGCAGTTTTCTTTGTTCAGCTTTTCTATTTTACAGTCATCGTAAAGCGGTGTGTTCCATCTTTGCCATTTTATTAATAATAATATGAATAAACTTTGCTGCAGTGAGATAATTTCACAGACAAAAGCTAAAAATAACGATCTAACTCCAATAATAGCAAAGTTAACACACAAGAATCAAGACAAAACTAAACTGTTAATGCCACAAAGAATTTCATCAGGGATGCACTTCATAACTGTTATCAATCTGTAGTTCAATTTTGTAATAATCTATCATGTCCAATATCATGAAAAAAGTGAGACTCTGTGACGATCAATATTGTCAGTATTTCAACAACCACAACAAACATTTGATACTGTTCAACATTGTGTTACCCATACCCTCCCTATCTAGCTGATTTACACAGATCTTCAACGGTTTGTTTATTGATTTACCCAATATATTTCTCTTCAACTGTTTGTGTATTGATTTACCCAATATATTTCTCTTCAACTGTTTGTGTATTGATTTACCCAATATATTTCTCTTCAACTGTTTGTGTATTGATTTACCCAATATATTTCTCTTCAACTGTTTGTGTATTGATTTACCCAATATATTTCTCTTCAACTGTTTGTGTATTGATTTACCCAATATATTTCTCTTCAACTGTTTGTGTATTGATTTAACCAATATATTTCTCTTCAACTGTCTGTGTATTGATTTACCCAATATATTTCTCTTCAACTGTCTGTGTATTGATTTACCCAATATATTTCTCTTCAACTGTTTGTGTATTGATTTAACCAATATATTTCTCTTCAACTGTTTGTGTATTGATTTAACCAATATATTTCTCTTCAACTGTCTGTGTATTGATTTACCCAATATATTTCTCTTCAACTGTTTGTGTATTGATTTAACCAATATATTTCTCTTCAACTGTCTTGTGTATTGATTTACCCAATATATTTCTCTTCAACTGTTTGTGTATTGATTTATCCAATATATTTCTCTTCAACTGTTTGTGTATTGGTTTATCCAATATATTTCTCTTCAACTGTTTGTGTATTGATTTACCCAATATATTTCTCATCAACTGTTTGTGTATTGATTTATCCAATATATTTCTCTTCAACTGTTTGTGTATTGATTTACCCAATATATTTCTCTTCAACTGTTTGTGTATTGATTTATCCAATATATTTCTCTTCAACTGTTTGTGTATTGATTTACCCAATATATTTCTCTTCAACTGTTTGTGTATTGATTTACCCAATATATTTCTCTTCAACTGTTTGTGTATTGATTTACCCAATATATTTCTCTTCAACTGTTTGTGTATTGATTTAACCAATATATTTATCTTCAACTGTTTGTGTATTGATTTAACCAATATATTTCTCATCAACTGTTTGTGTATTGATTTACCCAATATATTTCTCTTCAACTGTTTGTGTATTGATTTAACCAATATATTTCTGTTCAACTGTCTGTGTATTGATTTACCCAATATATTTCTCATCAACTGTTTGTGTATTGATTTACCCAATATATTTCTCTTCAACTGTCTGTGTATTGATTTACCCGATATATTTCTCATCAACTGTTTGTGTATTGATTTACCCAATATATTTCTCTTCAACTGTCTGTGTATTGATTTAACCAATATATTTCTCTTCAACTGTTTGTGTATTGATTTAACCAATATATTTCTCATCAACTGTTTGTGTATTGATTTACCCAATATATTTCTCTTCAACTGTCTGTGTATTGATTTACCCAATATATTTCTCTTCAACTGTTTGTGTATTGATTTACCCAAAATATTTCTTTTCAACTGTCTGTGTATTGATTTACCCAATATATTTCTCATCAACTGTTTGTGTATTGATTTACGCAATATATTTCTCTTCAACTGTCTGTGTATTGATTTACCCAATATATTTCTCTTCAACTGCTTGTGTATTGATTTACCCAATATATTTCTCTTCAACTGTTTGTGTATTGATTTACCCAATATATTTCTCTTCAACTGTCTGTGTATTGATTTACCCAATATATTTCTCTTCAACTGTCTGTGTATTGATTTAACCAATATATTTCTCTTCAACTGTTTGTGTATTGATTTACCCAATATATTTCTCTTCAACTGTCTGTGTATTGATTTACCCAATATATTTCTCATCAACTGTTTGTGTATTGATTTACCCAATATATTCTCTTCAACTGTCTGTGTATTGATTTAACCAATATATTTCTCTTCAACTGTTTGTGTATTGATTTAACCAATATATTTCTCTTCAACTGTTTGTGTATTGATTTATCCAATATATTTCTCATCAACTGTTTGTGTATTGATTTATCCAATATATTTCTCTTCAACTGTCTGTGTATTGATTTACTCGATATATTTCTCATCAACTGTTTGTGTATTGATTTACCCAATATATTTCTCTTCAACTGTCTGTGTATTGATTTACCCGATATATTTCTCATCAACTGTTTGTGTATTGATTTACCCAATATATTTCTCTTCAACTGTTTGTGTATTGATTTAGCCAATATATTTCTCTTCAACTGTCTGTGTATTGATTTACCCAATATATTTCTCATCAACTGTTTGTGTATTGAATTACCCAATATATTTCTCATCAACTGTCTGTGTATTGATTTACCCAATATATTTCTCATCAACTGTTGTGTATTGATTTACCCGATATATTTCTCATCAACTGTTTGTGTATTGATTTACCCGATATATTTCTCATCAACTGTTTGTGTATTGATTTACCCAATATATTTCTCATCAACTGTTTGTGTATTGATTTACCCAATATATTTCTCTTCAACTGTTTCTAGCGTAGATCTCTGACAACCAAAAAGTTTGAAACTGTTCTCTCTGTTTATTTATCGCTTCTCATAAGAGCCTTGAACAAACTTGTGCATGCATAGAGAAAGCTTTTCCAAATCTTTTCCGTTCATAGCTGAACTGTTTCAAACTCTTTTCTGCATTTATTTTTGACTGTTTCTATGTTTATTTTTTCATATTTATTTTCACACGTTCTTGTCTCCAGGAATTTTTCTGTTTCCCAATTACAACTGCAGTTCTTCATTCTTGCTGATGACTCGATTCATAAAGGACTCTATTCTTTAATTACTTTGTGTCTGATAAATTTAACATAAGAAACTAACAGCAGAGGAATTTTAAAGGATATTTACAACAGACTATATATCTAAGTAGTGCTTGATTCCTGATGAAGTCCTTTGTGACAGAAACCAATTTGTTTTTGCACCTAATCCAGTATTTCTGTGTGATATTTCATGTCAAAATCAACTTGTATCACAGACACAATATGCCAGATTACTTAGCACAACAACAATAACAACAGATCACATCAGCCCATATGATATTTTGTTGTATCATAGATAAATATATTTCTTTACTTTGTTCTATTTGGGGAGGGGGTGGGGGGAGAAAGAGGGTAATGATGCTCATTCAAGGCAGTAACTGAGAGTTATCTCTCTTCTATGTCACATAATTTCTCTCAATAATTATAATGATAATTTATATTAGAAATATTAAGAAACCAAAAAGATATGTAGTACTCAATATATGTTGAGAAGAACCAAGATGGCACATGTACAGAAAAACTGTGTATATTTCTTAATTGTACAGACAAATGACATGTTAATTTGAAGATAATTGAATACAAATGAAACAGGATTTCTGATACAGGCAGCAGCATTGCATGAGTCTCAAGCGTTACATAGAAAAAATAAATTTGAATGTTTGTTTGCGAATCTATTTGATAAGGGAAATAGATATTGAGAAGGCAAAACCTATTAATTTTGTTGTTGTTTATGCTGTCTGAGTTCACTATCAACACTTTATAATATTTCTAGATCACGCTTCAATAACATAAAAAGAACTTTTGATCTGTTGGGAAGGAGTGAGCACCTATAGGTCTAACCTGAGTGCAATGAGGTTGATTCCAGCAATCTACTCCCTCAAGAGCGGAAATAGGTGATCATGATACACTTAATCCCTAGTCATGTCTTCTAGTTTTGCATTCCCCCTTCTTCTTGTCTCAGTTACATTCTGTACCATCACTGAGAGGGAAGTCATAATGTCTTTATCATCTCCGACTTTCCTCCTCTCATTACTCTTACATGCCTAAGAAGACTTTCTTGTTCCACATTTTTCCTGCTGTCCTCAGATTATCTCCTCTCTTATTATAACCACTCCCAACATTTTGCTTTCTCTGGCAAACTTCCTGTCCATCTTGACAGACCTCCTCCTCACTGATCTCTTGTGGCACACTAAGGTTTTGTAATAAATATTCAGTACATTGGGCATTTTCTCAAGTGTTACTAACTTAATCACCAACCTCTCTTTTCCCTGTAAATTAGAGGACCTCAACAAAAATAATCTATTCTTTAGTCTCACAGTTTGTTGTAAATTAGAGGACCTCAACAAAAATAATCTATTCTTTAGTCTCACAGTTTGTTGTAAATTAGAGGACCTCAACAAAACTAATCTAATCTTTAGTCTCACAGTTTGTTGTAAATTAGAGGACCTTAAAAAAGCTATTCTACTCTTTAGTCCTTGGTTAACTTTCTTTTCAACAAAACCTATTCGAGAAATTCTTGTCAAGAATTAGTCTATTCATACTACCATTAATAATGTCAATATTTGTTTCTCACTTTCTCTCACACATACCTAGACTACATGTCAATATTTGTCTCTGACTCTCTCTCACACATACCTAGACTACATGTCAATATTTGTTTCTGACTCTCTCTCACACATACCTAGACTACATGTCAATATTTGTTTCTGACTCTCTCTCACACATACCTAGACTACATGTCAATATTTGTCTCTGACTCTCTCTCACACATACCTAGACTACATGTCAATATTTGTTTCTGACTCTCTCTCACACATACCTAGACTATCTATCTATTGACCTTTCGAGCCGTAACCGGCCCATAGGGCGTAGACCAAGATACACCTTCTCCTATATGGATTTTTGTTCTAGCAGTTTTCTTTTAAAGATATTTTATCAAATCTCGCCATCTGTCTCTGGTCTGTGCAAGCAGTTCTATCTCATTGAGGGAGCCGACTCCTGCTGCTCTTGCCTCTCTCATCAATGTTCTTCTCAGTGTCTCCCTGGGTCTTCCTCTTTTTCTTTTACCTGTTGTTTCCCATATGAGGGCTTGCTTTGCTATTCGGTTATTATCTCTTCTCATCACATGTCCAACGTATGACCATCGTCTTTTCTTTATTACTGAAGATATTAGTGGTTGATTGGCGATTTCTCTAATTTCCTCATTTGTTTTGAATTCGTTCCATGCTATACCAAGTATTTTCCTTAGACATTTATTTTCGAATGCGTTCAACTTTGTTTCTATATCTCTTGTTGTTTTCCAGCTTTCACACGCATACGTAAGGGTTGATAGTACATTTGATTTGAATAGCCTAAGTTTTGTGTTTGTGCTGATAAGTTTTGATTTCCACAACTTTTCAAGGCTTCTGAAAGACATTGCTGCTTTAGCTATTCTGATTTTAATTTCTTTGCTCGTATCCCCTTCTCGATCAATGTGACTTCCAAGATAGATAAAGTGATCGATCTCTTCAACTGGTTTGTTTTCCATGTATATTTTGTCACCTGTTGGAATTAAACTAGTCATGACTTTAGTCTTTTCATGATTGATCTCAAGCCCAATTTTGCTGGCTATTGATGATAGTTCATTTGTGTTTTCCTGCATCGTTTTTATCTGACTGCTGATGAGAACTATGTCATCAGCAAAGTCGAGGTCTTCCAAATGGTCTCCTTGTATCCATTCGATGCCTTTATTACCAGTGCAGCATTTCTTCATTATGAAGTCCATAACAATTCCAAATAACAAGGGCGATAAAATACATCCTTGTTTAACCCCAGTTTCTATTGGGAAACATTCGCTCAGTCCTTCCTCTGTTCGAACTGCACATGTGTAACCATCATATCTATCTAAACACTATCACAACTATCTACTGCTAATTTACACATTCTGTATCAGGTCTACGTTTCATTAACAACATCGTTTTTACGATAGCGGCTTGTTAAACCTCTGATCAACGGTTATATACCAAGCCGGAGAAAAATAATTCCTCCATTTTGGAAACAACCGGAAACGAAGCCATACCTAGACTACATGTCAATATTTGTTTCTCACTCTCTCTCACACATACCTAGACTACATGTCAATATTTCTTTCTGACTCTCTCTCACACATACCTAGACTACATGTCAATATTTCTTTCTGACTCTCTCTCACACATACCTAGACTACATGTCAATATTTGTTTCTGACTCTCTCTCACACATACCTAGACAACATGTCAATATTTGTTTCTGACTCTCTCTCACACATACCTAGACTACATGTCAATATTTGATTCTGACTCTCTCTCACACATACCTAGACTACATGTCAATATTTGTTTCTGACTCTCTCTCACACATACCTAGACTACATGTCAATATTTGTTTCTGACTCTCTCTCACACATACCTAGACTACATGTCAATATTTGTTTCTGACTTTCTCTCACACATACCTAGACTACATGTCAATGTTTGTTTCTGACTTTCTCTCACACATACCTAGAAAACATGTTAATATTTGTTTCTGACTTTCTCTCACACATACCTAGACAACATGTCAATATTTGATTCTGACTCTCTCTCACACATACCTATACTCACATGTCAATATTTGTTTCTAATTCTCCGCTAGAAATCCCCAGGGGAAAAGACAAAGAGGAAGACCAAGGAATTCTTGGAGAATACAGATAGAAGCAGAGATGAAGATGATGGGGAAGACATGGAATGATCTTAAAAGAATGGCAAAAAACAGAACGACTTGGAAAGTGTTTGTTGAAGACCTATGCTCCACTGAGAGCTAAAACGGTAGAAGAAGAAGAATTCTCCGCTAGACTACATGTCAATATTTGTTTCTGACTTTCTCTAACACATACCTAGACTACATGTCAATATTTGTTTCTGACTCTCTCTCTCCCACATACCTAGACTACATGTCAATATTTGTTTCTGACTCTCTCTCTCCACATACCTAGACTACATGTCAATGTTTGTTTCTGACTCTCTCTCTCCCACATACCTAGACTACATGTCAATATTTGTTTCTGACTCTCTCTCTCACACATACCTAGACTACATGTCAATGTTTGTTTCTGACTCTCTCTCTCCCACATACCTAGACTACATGTCAATATTTGTTTCTGACTCTCTCTCTCTCACACATACCTAGACTACATGTCAATATTTGTTTCTGACTTTCTCTCACACATATATAGACAACATGTCAATATTTGTTTCTGACTCTCTCACACACATACCTAGACTACATGTCAATATTTGTTTCTGACTCTCTCTCTCTCCCACATACCTAGACTACATGTCAATATTTGTCGTTAATTCTCTGCTAGACTACATGTCAATATTTGTCTCTGACTCTCTCTCACACATACCTAGACTACATGTCAATATTTGTTTCTGACTTTCTCCCACACATACCTAGACTACTTGTCAATATTTGTTTCTGACTCTCTCTCACACATACCTAGACTACATGTCAATATTTGTTGTTAATTCTCTGCTATACTACATGTCAATATTTGTCTCTGACTCTCTCTCACACATACCTAGACTACATGTCAATATTTGTCTCTGACTTTCTCTCACACATACCTAGACTACATGTCAATATTTGTCTCTGACTCTCTCTCACACATACCTAGACTACATGTCAATATTTGTTGTTAATTCTCCGCTAGACTACATGTCAATATTTGTCTCTGACTCTCTCTCACACATACCTAGACTACATGTCAATATTTATTGTTAATTCTCCGCTAGACTACATTTATTCAACAAAGAATCAACAGTATTATTAATTTTATTGGAGGAAAAGAAAACATGTTATATTTGAGGTGACAGCTGTCAATCATAAATGAGTGCTCCATGAACTTTGGTTCATGGTTGACTTGTTAGTGCTGCTGGGCGTGGTCTCTGAATGTACAGAGTGGGTGCTCGATGGTGAGGGGGTTGGGACCCACAGCTGGAATGATGGGTCAGGACTGGTTCTGAAAGGTTGGAGTGTAGGTTGGAGTGTAGGTTGGAGTCCTGGTTGTTTGGGAATGACTGTGTCAAGGTCGACAGCAAGGAAGGACTTGAGGAAGGGGGCAGCTTAAGAGATGTAAGCTTAGGGCCATCTTGACCTGGACCCTCAGACTGGGCACGGGGGCTGTGAGGGGCAGCTGATGAGTTTGATTTGTGCGGCTGGGAAGGGGGCAATTGAATGCTGGCTCTTCCATTGATGGCACTTGTTGACATTGAAGCTGAGGTCGTGTACGCAAGTGATGTTTTAGCTGATGATTCAGAATTCACAGTTGCAAACCCTAATGAACTGTGGCAACCCTGCTGCATAATCCCTGATTTTTTTGAAAAGACAATAGGAGAAGAGGTGACTTTTATTTGTTTTCCTTCCCCTCCCTTCTCAGTATAAGAGTTTCTACTACTCCCTCCACCGTCACTGCTGTCCTCATTGCTTCTACCCCTTATTGGCTGCATCTCCAGAACATCTATGACAACTTTCCCACTTGAGTTTCGAACTGCCACACCCACAGCATCAGCAATCTCAACCCCAATGCCTGACTTCAGTGAAGGAGTGTCACTGTCACGTCGCATGTTCTCACGATTCTTGTTCTTGTCTCCGGCAAGTTTTCCTCCGATGGTCATCAGCCTGGCCTTCAAGGTCTTGGCCACAGAATGTTCTTGGTCCTCATCAACAGTTGCCAGCTTGTTGCTCTCATCTTCTTCTACAAAGTCAATGTCATCTAAATAAGAGAAACAATCTTCATCAATTAAATATTCACAGGGAATGGTGTTCTTAAAACTGGAGTAGCATAAGAGAAATAAACATAATTATCAATAGACGGTCTAAAAAAGTAAGAGAAACAGTACCACGTAAAATCATGGCTAGAGATATCAGACAGAACCAACCCTAAAATGATGGACACTAACATCTGACAGAACCAACTATAAAATGATGGACACTAACATCAGACAGGGCCAACCCTAAAATGATGGACAATAAAATCAACATAACCAACCCTAAAATGATGGACACTAACATCAGATAGAACAAATCCTAAAATGATGGACACTGACATCAGACAGAACCAACCCTAAAATGATGGACACTAACATCAGAAAAGGCCAACCCTAAAATGATGGACACTAACATCAGACAGAACCAAACCTAAAATGATGGACACTAACATCAGACAGGGCCAACAATAAAATGATGGACACTAACATCAGACAAAACCAACCATAAAATGATAGACACTAACATCAGACAGGGCCAACCCTAAAATGATGGACACTAACATCAGACAGGGCCAACAATAAAGTGATGGCCACTAACATCAGAAAGAACCAACCATAAAATGATGGACACTAACATAAGACAGAACCAACAATAAAATTATGGACACTGGCATCAGACAGAAGCAACAATAAAATTATGGACACTGGCATCAGACAGGGCCAACAATAAAATGATGGACACTAACATCAGACAGAACCAACCCTAAAATGATGGACACTGGCATCAGACAGAACCAACAATAAATGATGGACACTGGCATCAGACAGGGCCAACAATAAAATGATGGACACTAACATCAGACAGGGCCAACCTTAAAATGATGGACATTAACATCAGACAGAGCCAAAAATAAAATGATGGACACTAACAT
Organism: Megaustenia siamemsis; assembly: GCA_032433765.1. Taxonomy (NCBI): domain Eukaryota; kingdom Metazoa; phylum Mollusca; class Gastropoda; order Stylommatophora; family Ariophantidae; genus Megaustenia; species Megaustenia siamemsis. The sequence goes on along the minus strand of JAVIAB010000145.1, from coordinate 607,187 downwards.
CAGACAAGGCCAACCCTAAAATGATGGTCTCTAACATCAGACAGAAAAAAAAACAATAAAGTGATGGACACTAACATCAGACAAGGCCAACCCTAAAATGATGGACATTAACATCAGACAGAACCAACAATAAATGATGGACACTAACATCTGACAGAACCAACCCTAAAATGATGGACACTAACATCAGATAGAACAAACCCTAACATGATGGACACTGACATCAGACAGAACCAACCCTAAAATGATGGACACTAACATCAGACAGGGCCAACCCTAAAATGATGGACACTAACATCAGACAGGGCCAACAATAAAATGATGGACACTAACATAAGACAGAAATAAAACAATAAAATGATGGACACTAACATCAGACATAACTAACCCTAAATGATGGACACTGGCATCAGATAGAACCAACAATAAAATGATGGACACTGGCATCAGACAGGGCCAACAATAAAATGATGGACACTAACATCAGACAGAACAAACAATAAAATGATGGACACTAACATCAGACAGAACCAACTCTAAAATGATGGGACACTAAAATCAGACAGAACCAACAATAAAATGATGGACACTAACATCAGATAGAACAAATCCTAAAATGATGGACACTGACATCAGACAGAACCAACCCTAAAATGATGGACACTTACATCAGAAAGGGCCAACCCTAAAATGATGGGCACTAACATCAGACAGAACCAACAATAAAATGATGGACACTAACATCAGACGGAACCAACAATAAAATGATGGACACTAACATCAGACGGAACCAACAATAAAAATGATGGACACTTACATCAGACAGGGCCAACCCTAAAATGATGGACACTAACATCAGACAGGGCCAGCCCTAAAATGATGGACACTAACATCAGACGGAACCAACAATAAAATGATGGACACTAACATCAGACAGAACTAACAATAAATGATGGACACTAACATCAGACAGAACCAACTATAAAATGATGGACACTAACATCAGACAGAACCAACAATAAAATGCTGGACACTAACATCAGACAGAACCAACAAACAAAATGATGGACATTAACATCAGACAGAGCCAACAATAAAATGATGGACACTAACATCAGACAGAACCAACAATAAAATGATGGACGCTAACATCAGACAGGGCCAGCCCTAAAATGATGGACACTGACATCAGACAGGGCCAACCCTAAAATGATGGACACTAACATCAGACAGAATCAACACTAAAATGATGGACACTAACATCAGACAGGGCCAGCCCTAAAATGATGGACACTAACATCAGACAGAGCCAACAATAAAATGATGGACACTAACATCAGACAGCGCCAGCCCTAAAATGATGGACACTAACATCCAACAGATCTAAAAATAAAATGATGGACACTAACATCAGACAGAGCCAACAATAAAATGATGGACACTAACATCAGACAGGGCCAGCATTAAAATGATGGATACTAACATCAGACAGAAAAAACCCTAAAATGATGGACACTAACATCAGACAGGGCCAACCCGAAAATGATGGACACTGACATTAGACAGGGCCAACAATAAAATAATAGACACTGATTTCAGACAGAAACAACCCTAAAATGATGGACACTAACACCAGAAAGAACCAACCCTAAAATGATGGACACTAACATCAGACAGAGCCAACAATAAAATGATGGACACTAACATCAGACAGAACAAACAATAAAATTATGGACACTAACATCAGACAGGGCCAACAATAAAATGATGGACACTGACTTCAGACAGAACCAACCCTAAAATGATGGACACTAACATCAGACAGAACCAACCCTAAAATGATGGACACTAACACCAGATAGAACCAACCCTAAAATGATGGACACTGACATCAGACAGGGCCATTCCTAAAATGATGGACACTGACATCAGACAGGGGCAACAATAAAATGATGGACACTACATCATACAGGGCCAACACTAAAATGATGGACACTAACATCAGACAGGGCCACCCTAAAATGATGGACACTAACATTAGACAGGGCCAACACTAAAATAATGGACACTAACATCAGACAGGGCCAATCCTAAAATGATGGACACTAACATCTGACAGAACCAACCCTAAAATGATGGACACTAACATCAGACAGGCCAACCCTAAAATGATGGACAATAACATCACACATAACCACCCTAAAATGATGGAAACTAACATCTGACAGAACCAACCCTAAAATGATGGACACTAACATCAGACAGGGCCAACCCTAAAATGATGGACACTAACATCAGACAGGGCCAACAATAAAGTGATGGACACTAACATCAGACAGAACCAACCATAAAATGATAGACACTAACATCAGACAGGGCCAACAACAAAGTGATGGACACTAACATCAGACAGAACCAACCCTAAAAATGATGGACACTAACATCAGACAGGGCCAACCTTAAAATGATGGACATTAACATCAGACAGAGCCAAAAATAAAATGATGGACACTAACATCAGACAAGGCCAACCCTAAAATGATGGTCTCTAACATCAGACAGAAAAAAACAATAAAGTGATGGACACTAACATCAGACAAGGCCAACCCTAAAATGATGGACATTAACATCAGACAGAACCAACAATAAAATGATGGACACTAACATAAGACAGAACCAACAATAAAATGATGGACACTAACATCAGACAGAACCAACCCTAAAATGATGGACATTGGCATCAGACAGAACCAACAATAAAATGATGGACACTGGCATCAGACAGGGCCAACCCTAAAATGATGGACACTAACATCAGACAGGGCCAACAATAAAATGATGGACACTAACATCAGATAAGGCCAACCCTAAAATGATGGACACTAACATCAGACAGAACCAACAATAAAATGATGGACACTAACATCAGACAGAACCAACAATAAAATGATGGACACTGACATCAGACAGAACCAACAATAAAATGATGGACACTAACATCAGACAGTGCGAAGCCAAAAAATGATGGACACTAACATCAGACAGAACCAACAATAAAATGATGGACACTAACATCAGACAGAACCAACATAAAAATGATGGACACTAACATCAGACAAAACCAACCATAAAACGATGGACACTAACATCAGACAGGGCCAACCCTAAAATGATGGACACTAACATCAGACAGGGCCAACCCTAAATGATGGACACTAACATCAGACAGAGCCAACCCTAAAATGATGGACATTAACATCTGACAGAACCAACCCTAAAATGATGGACACTAACATCAGACAGAACCAACCCTAAAATGATGGACACTAACATCAGACAGGGCTAACAATAAAATGATGGACACTAACATCAGACAGAAAGAACCCTAAAATGATGGACACTGACATCAGACAGAACCAACCCTAAAATCATGGACACTAACATCAGACAGGGCCAACCCTAAAATGATGGACACTAACATCAGACAGGGCCAGCCCTAAAATGATGGATACTAACATCAGACAGAACCAACAATAAAATGATGGACACTAACATCAGACAGGGCCAGCCCTAAAATGATGGACACTAACACCAGACAGAACCAACAACAAAATGATGGACACTGACATCAGACAGGGCCAGCCCTAAAATGATGGACACTAACATCAGACAGAACCAACCCTAAAATGATGGACACTAACATCAGACAGGGCCAACCCTAAAATGATGGACACTAACATCAGACAGAACCAACCTTAAAATGATGGACACTAACATCAGACAGAGCCAACAATAAAATGATGGACACTAACATCAGACAGGGCCAGACCTAAAATGATGGACACGAACATCAGACAGGGCCAGACCTAAAATGATGGACACTAACATCAGACAGAACCAACCATAAAATGATGGACACTAACATCAGACAGAGCCAACAATAAAATGAAGGGCACTAACATCAAACAGGGCCACCTTAAAATGATAGACACTAACATCAGACAGAGCCAACAATAAAATGATGGACACTAACATCAGACAGGGCCAACACTAAAATGATGGACACTAACATCAGACAGGGCCAACCCGAAAATGATGGACACTGACATTAGACATGGCCAACAATAAAATGATTGACACTGACTTCAGACAGAACCAACCCTAAAATGATGGACACTAACATCAGACAGAACCAACCCTAAAATGATGGACACTAACATCAGACAGAGCCAACAATAAAATGATGGATACTAACATCAGACAGAACAAACAATAAAATTATGGACACTAACATCAGACAGGGCCAACAATAAAATGATGGACACTAACATCAGACAGGGCCAACAATAAAATGATGGACACTAACTTCAGACAGAACCAACCCTAAAATGATGGACACTAGCATCAGACAGGGCCAACACTAAAATATGGACACTAACATGAGACAGAATCAACCCTAAAATGATGGACACAGACATCAGACAGGGCCATTCCTAAAATGATGGACATTAATATTAGACAGAACCAACACTAAAATGATGGACACTGACATCAGACAGGGCCAACCTAAAATGATGGACACTGACATCAGACAGGGCCAACCCTAAAATGATGGACACTAACATCAGACAGTGCGAAGCCTAAAATGATGGACACTAACATCAGACAGAACCAACACTAAAATGATGGACACTAACATCAGACAGGGCCAACAATAAAATGATGGACACTAACATCAGACAGAACCAACTCTAAAATGATGGGCACTAACATCAGACAGAACCAACCCTAAATGATGGACACTAACATCAGACAGAACCAACCCTAAAATGATGGACATTAACATCAGACAGAACCAACATTAAATGATGGACACTAACATCAGACATGGCCAACCTAAAATGATGGACACTAACATCAGACAGAACCAACAATAAAATGATGGACACTGACATCAAAAAAGGCAAACCTTAAAATGATGGACACTAACATCAGACAAAACCAACACTAAAATGATGGACACTAACATCAGACAGGGCCAGCCCTAAAATGATGGACACTAACATCAGACAGAACCAACCCTAAAATGATGGACACTAACATCAGACAGAACCAACCCTAAAATGATGGACATTAACATCAGACAGAACCAACCCTAAAATGATGGACACTAACATCAGACAGAACCAACCCTAAAATGATGGACATTAACATCAGACAGAACCAACCCTAAAATGATGGACACTAACATCAGACAGAACCAACACTAAAATGATGGACACTAACATCAGACAGAACCAACCCTAAAATGATGGACACTAACATCAGACAGAACCAACCCTAAAATGATGGACACTAACATCAGAGAGAACCAACCCTAAAATGATGGACATTAACATCAGACAGAACCAACCCTAAAATGATGGACACTAACATCAGACGGAACCAACAATAAAATGATGGACACTGACATCAGAAAGGGCCAACCTTAAAATGATGGACACTAACATCAGACAGAACCAACACTAAAATGATGGACACCAACATCAGTCAGAACCAACCCTAAAATGATGGACACTAACATCAGACAAAACCAACACTAAAATGATGGACACTGACATCAGACAGGGCCATTCCTAAAATGATGGACACTGACATCAGACAGGGCCAACCCCAAAATGATGGACACTAACATCAGACAGGGCCAACACTAAAATGATGGAAACTAACTTCAGAAAGAACCAACAATAAAATGATGGACACTAACATCAGACAGGGCCAACACTAAAATAATGGACACTAACATCAGACAGGACCAACACTAAAATGATGGACACTAACATCAGACAGGGCCAACACTAAAATAATGGACACTAACATCAGACAGTGCCAACACTAAAATGATGGACACTAACATACACAGGGCCAACCCCAAAATGATGGACACTAGCATCAGACAGAACCAACCATAAAATGATGGACATTAACATCAGACAGGGCGAAGCCTAAAATGATGGACACTAACATCAGACAAGGCCAACCCTAAAATGAAGGACACTAACATCAGATAGAACCAACAATAAAATGATGGACACCGACATCAGACAGGGCCAAACATAAAATGATGGACACTAACATCAGACAGGGCCAAACCTAAAATGATGGACACTAACACCAGACAGAACCAACACTAATATGATGAACACTAACATCAGACAGGGCCAACAATAAAATGATGGACACTAACATCAGACAGGGCCAACAATAAAATGATGGACACTAACATCAGACAGGGCCAACACTAAAATGATGGACAGTAACATCAGACAGGGCCAACCCTAAAATGATGGACACTAACATCAGACAGGGCGAACACTAAAATGATGGACGCTAACATCAGACAGGACCAACAATAAAATGATGGACATTAACATCAGACAGAACCAACCCTAAAATGATGGACACTAACATCAGACAGAACCAACCCTAAAATGATGGACACTAACATCAGACAGAGCCAACAATAAAATGATGGACACTAACATCAGACAGAACAAACAATAAAATGATGGACACTAACATCAGACAGGGCCAACAATAAAAAGATGGACACTGACATCAGACAGGGCCAACAATAAAATTCTGGACACTGACTTCAGACAGAACCAACCCTAAAATGATGGACACTAACATCAAACAGAACCAACCCTCAAATGATGGACACTAACATCAGACAGAACCAACAATAAAATGATGGACTCTGACATCAGACAGGGCCAACCCCAAATGATGGACACTAACATCAGACAGGGCCAACCCTAAAATGATGGACACTAACATCAGACAGGGCCAACCCTAAAATGATGGACACTAACATCAGACAAGGCCAACACTAAAATAATGGACACTAACATCAGACAGGACCAACACTAAAATAATGGACACTAACATCAGACAGGGCCAACCCTAAAATGATGGACACTAACATCAGACAGGGCCAACTCTAAAATGATGGACATTAACATCAGACAGAACCAACACTAAAATGATGGACACTGACATCAGACAGGGCCAACAATAAAATTATGGACACTGACATCAGACAGGGCCAACCCTAAAATGATGGACACTAACATCAGACAGTGCGAAGCCAAAAAATGATGGACACTAACATCAGACAGAACCAACAATAAAATGATGGACACTAACATCAGACAGAACCAACCATAAAACGATGGACACTAACATCAGACAGGGCCAACCCTAAAATGATGGACACTAACATCAGACAGGGCCAACCCTAAAATGATGGACACTAACATCAGACAGAGCCAACCCTAAAATGATGGACATTAACATCTGACAGAACCAACCCTAAAATGATGGACACTAACATCAGACAGAACCAACCCTAAAATGATGGACACTAACATCAGACAGGGCCAACAATAAAATAATGGACACTAACATCAGACAGGGCCAACAATAAAATGATGGACACTAACATCAGACAGGGCTAACAATAAAATGATGGACACTAACATCAGACAGGGCCAACAATAAAATGATGGACACTGACATCAGACAGAGCCAACCCTAAAATGATGGACACTAACATCAGACAGGGCCAATAATAAAATAATGGACTCTAACATCAGACCGGGCCAACAATAAAATGATGGACACTAACATCAGACAGGGCCAACAATAAAATGATGGACATTAACATCAGACAGAAAGAACCCTAAAATGATGGACACTGACATCAGACAGAACCAACCCTAAAATCATGGACACTAACATCAGACAGGGCCAACCCTAAAATGATGGACACTAACATCAGACAGGGCCAGCCCTAAAATGATGGATACTAACATCAGACAGAACCAACAATAAAATGATGGACACTAACATCAGACAGGGCCAGCCCTAAAATGATGGACACTAACACCAGACAGAACCAACAACAAAATGATGGACACTGACATCAGACAGGGCCAGCCCTAAAATGATGGACACTAACATCAGACAGAACCAACCCTAAAATGATGGACACTAACATCAGACAGGGCCAGACCTAAAATGATGGACACTAACATCAGACAGAACCAACCTTAAAATGATGGACACTAACATCAGACAGAGCCAACAATAAAATGATGGACACTAACATCAGACAGGGCCAGACCTAAAATGATGGACACTAACATCAGACAGGGCCAGACCTAAAATGATGGACACTAACATCAGACAGAACCAACCATAAAATGATGGACACTAACATCAGACAGAGCCAACAATAAAATGAAGGGCACTAACATCAAACAGGGCCAGCCTTAAAATGATAGACACTAACATCAGACAGAGCCAACAATAAAATGATGGACACTAACATCAGACAGGGCCAACACTAAAATGATGGACACTAACATCAGACAGGGCCAACCCGAAAATGATGGACACTGACATTAGACATGGCCAACAATAAAATGATTGACACTGACTTCAGACAGAACCAACCCTAAAATGATGGACACTAACATCAGACAGAACCAACCCTAAAATGATGGACACTAACATCAGACAGAGCCAACAATAAAATGATGGATACTAACATCAGACAGAACAAACAATAAAATTATGGACGCTAACATCAGACAGGGCCAACAATAAAATGATGGACACTAACATCAGACAGGGCCAACAATAAAATGATGGACACTAACTTCAGACAGAACCAACCCTAAAATGATGGACACTAGCATCAGACAGGGCCAACACTAAAATAATGGACACTAACATGAGACAGAATCAACCCTAAAATGATGGACACAGACATCAGACAGGGGCATTCCTAAAATGATGGACACTGACATCTGACAGGGCCAACCCCAAAATGATGGACACTAACATCAGACAGGGCCAACCCTAAATTGATGGACACTAACATCAGACAGGGCCAACACTAAAATAATGGACACTAACATCAGACAGGGCCAACACTAAAATGATGGACACTAACATCAGACAGGGCCAACACTAAAATAATGTACACTAACATCAGACAGGGCCAACCATAAAATGATGGACACTAACATCTGACAGGGCCAACATTAAAATGATGGACATTAACATCAGACAGAACCAACCATAAAATTATGGACACTAACATCAGACAGAGCCAACCCTAAAATGATGGACATTAATATTAGACAGAACCAACACTAAAATGATGGACACTGACATCAGACAGGGCCAACAATAAAATTATGGACACTGACATCAGACAGGGCCAACCCTAAAATGATGGACACTAACATCAGACAGTGCGAAGCCAAAAAATGATGGACACTAACATCAGACAGAACCAACACTAAAATGATGGACACTAACATCAGACAGGGCCAACAATAAAATGATGGACACTAACATCAGACAGAACCAACTCTAAAATGATGGGCACTAACATCAGACAGAAACAACCCTAAAATGATGGACACTAACATCAGACAGAACCAACCTAAAATGATGGACATTAACATCAGACAGAACCAACATTAAATTGATGGACACTAACATCAGACATGGCCAACCTTAAAATGATGGACACTAACATCAGACAGAACCAACAATAAAATGATGGACACTGACATCAAAAAGGCAAACCTTAAAATGATGGACACTAACATCAGACAAAACCAACACTAAAATGATGGACACTAACATCAGACAGGGCCAGCCCTAAAATGATGGACACTAACATCAGACAGAACCAACCCTAAAATGATGGACACTAACATCAGACGGAACCAACAATAAAATGATGGACACTGACATCAGAAAGGGCCAACCTTAAAATGAAGACACTAACATCAGACAGAACCAACACTAAAATGATGGACACCAACATCAGTCAGAACCAACCCTAAAATGATGGACACTAACATCAGACAAAACCAACACTAAAATGATGGACACTGACATCAGACAGGGCCATTCCTAAAATGATGGACACTGACATCAGACAGGGCCAACCCCAAAATGATGGACACTAACATCAGACAGGGCCAACACTAAAATGATGGAAACTAACTTCAGAAAGAACCAACAATAAAATGATGGACACTAACATCAGACAGGGCCAACACTAAAATAATGGACACTAACATCAGACAGGACCAACACTAAAATGATGGACACTAACATCAGACAGGGCCAACACTAAAATAATGGACACTAACATCAGACAGTGCCAACACTAAAATGATGGACACTAACATACACAGGGCCAACCCCAAAATGATGGACACTAGCATCAGACAGAACCAACCATAAAATGATGGACATTAACATCAGACAGGGCGAAGCCTAAAATGATGGACACTAACATCAGACAAGGCCAACCCTAAAATGAAGGACACTAACATCAGATAGAACCAACAATAAAATGATGGACACCGACATCAGACAGGGCCAAACATAAAATGATGGACACTAACATCAGACAGGGCCAAACCTAAAATGATGGACACTAACACCAGACAGAACCAACACTAATATGATGAACACTAACATCAGACAGGGCCAACAATAAAATGATGGACACTAACATCAGACAGGGCCAACAATAAAATGATGGACACTAACATCAGACAGGGCCAACACTAAAATGATGGACAGTAACATCAGACAGGGCCAACCCTAAAATGATGGACACTAACATCAGACAGGGCGAACACTAAAATGATGGACGCTAACATCAGACAGGACCAACAATAAAATGATGGACATTAACATCAGACAGAACCAACCCTAAAATGATGGACACTAACATCAGACAGAACCAACCCTAAAATGATGGACACTAACATCAGACAGAGCCAACAATAAAATGATGGACACTAACATCAGACAGAACAAACAATAAAATGATGGACACTAACATCAGACAGGGCCAACAATAAAAAGATGGACACTGACATCAGACAGGGCCAACAATAAAATTCTGGACACTGACTTCAGACAGAACCAACCCTAAAATGATGGACACTAACATCAAACAGAACCAACCCTCAAATGATGGACACTAACATCAGACAGAACCAACAATAAAATGATGGACTCTGACATCAGACAGGGCCAACCCCAAAATGATGGACACTAACATCAGACAGGGCCAACCCTAAAATGATGGACACTAACATCAGACAGGGCCAACCCTAAAATGATGGACACTAACATCAGACAGGGCCAACACTAAAATAATGGACACTAACATCAGACAGGACCAACACTAAAATAATGGACACTAACATCAGACAGGGCCAACCCTAAAATGATGGACACTAACATCAGACAGGGCCAACTCTAAAATGATGGACATTAACATCAGACAGAACCAACACTAAAATGATGGACACTGACATCAGACAGGGCCAACAATAAAATTATGGACACTGACATCAGACAGGGCCAACCCTAAAATGATGGACACTAACATCAGACAGTGCGAAGCCAAAAAATGATGGACACTAACATCAGACAGAACCAACAATAAAATGATGGACACTAACATCAGACAGAACCAACCATAAAACGATGGACACTAACATCAGACAGGGCCAACCCTAAAATGATGGACACTAACATCAGACAGGGCCAACCCTAAAATGATGGACACTAACATCAGACAGAGCCAACCCTAAAATGATGGACATTAACATCTGACAGAACCAACCCTAAAATGATGGACACTAACATCAGACAGAACCAACCCTAAAATGATGGACACTAACATCAGACAGGGCCAACAATAAAATAATGGACACTAACATCAGACAGGGCCAACAATAAAATGATGGACACTAACATCAGACAGGGCTAACAATAAAATGATGGACACTAACATCAGACAGGGCCAACAATAAAATGATGGACACTGACATCAGACAGAGCCAACCCTAAAATGATGGACACTAACATCAGACAGGGCCAATAATAAAATAATGGACTCTAACATCAGACCGGGCCAACAATAAAATGATGGACACTAACATCAGACAGGGCCAACAATAAAATGATGGACATTAACATCAGACAGAAAGAACCCTAAAATGATGGACACTGACATCAGACAGAACCAACCCTAAAATCATGGACACTAACATCAGACAGGGCCAACCCTAAAATGATGGACACTAACATCAGACAGGGCCAGCCCTAAAATGATGGATACTAACATCAGACAGAACCAACAATAAAATGATGGACACTAACATCAGACAGGGCCAGCCCTAAAATGATGGACACTAACACCAGACAGAACCAACAACAAAATGATGGACACTGACATCAGACAGGGCCAGCCCTAAAATGATGGACACTAACATCAGACAGAACCAACCCTAAAATGATGGACACTAACATCAGACAGGGCCAGACCTAAAATGATGGACACTAACATCAGACAGAACCAACCTTAAAATGATGGACACTAACATCAGACAGAGCCAACAATAAAATGATGGACACTAACATCAGACAGGGCCAGACCTAAAATGATGGACACTAACATCAGACAGGGCCAGACCTAAAATGATGGACACTAACATCAGACAGAACCAACCATAAAATGATGGACACTAACATCAGACAGAGCCAACAATAAAATGAAGGGCACTAACATCAAACAGGGCCAGCCTTAAAATGATAGACACTAACATCAGACAGAGCCAACAATAAAATGATGGACACTAACATCAGACAGGGCCAACACTAAAATGATGGACACTAACATCAGACAGGGCCAACCCGAAAATGATGGACACTGACATTAGACATGGCCAACAATAAAATGATTGACACTGACTTCAGACAGAACCAACCCTAAAATGATGGACACTAACATCAGACAGAACCAACCCTAAAATGATGGACACTAACATCAGACAGAGCCAACAATAAAATGATGGATACTAACATCAGACAGAACAAACAATAAAATTATGGACGCTAACATCAGACAGGGCCAACAATAAAATGATGGACACTAACATCAGACAGGGCCAACAATAAAATGATGGACACTAACTTCAGACAGAACCAACCCTAAAATGATGGACACTAGCATCAGACAGGGCCAACACTAAAATAATGGACACTAACATGAGACAGAATCAACCCTAAAATGATGGACACAGACATCAGACAGGGGCATTCCTAAAATGATGGACACTGACATCTGACAGGGCCAACCCCAAAATGATGGACACTAACATCAGACAGGGCCAACCCTAAATTGATGGACACTAACATCAGACAAGGCCAACACTAAAATAATGGACACTAACATCAGACAGGGCCAACACTAAAATGATGGACACTAACATCAGACAGGGCCAACACTAAAATAATGTACACTAACATCAGACAGGGCCAACCATAAAATGATGGACACTAACATCTGACAGGGCCAACATTAAAATGATGGACATTAACATCAGACAGAACCAACCATAAAATTATGGACACTAACATCAGACAGAGCCAACCCTAAAATGATGGACATTAATATTAGACAGAACCAACACTAAAATGATGGACACTGACATCAGACAGGGCCAACAATAAAATTATGGACACTGACATCAGACAAGGCCAACCCTAAAATGATGGACACTAACATCAGACAGTGCGAAGCCAAAAAATGATGGACACTAACATCAGACAGAACCAACACTAAAATGATGGACACTAACATCAGACAGGGCCAACAATAAAATGATGGACACTAACATCAGACAGAACCAACTCTAAAATGATGGGCACTAACATCAGACAGAAACAACCCTAAAATGATGGACACTAACATCAGACAGAACCAACCCTAAAATGATGGACATTAACATCAGACAGAACAACAATTAAATTGATGGACACTAACATCAGACATGGCCAACCTTAAAATGATGGACACTAACATCAGACAGAACCAACAATAAAATGATGGACACTGACATCAAAAAAGGCAAACCTTAAAATGATGGACACTAACATCAGACAAAACCAACACTAAAATGATGGACACTAACATCAGACAGGGCCAGCCCTAAAATGATGGACACTAACATCAGACAGAACCAACCCTAAAATGATGGACACTAACATCAGACAGAACCAACCCTAAAATGATGGACATTAACATCAGACAGAACCAACCCTAAAATGATGGACACTAACATCAGATAGAACCAACCCTAAAATGATGGACATTAACATCAGACAGAACCAACCCTAAAATGATGGACACTAACATCAGACAGAACCAACACTAAAATGATGGACACTAACATCAGACAGAACCAACCCTAAAATGATGGACACTAACATCAGACAGAACCAACCCTAAAATGATGGACACTAACATCAGACAGAACCAACCCTAAAATGATGGACATTAACATCAGACAGAACCAACCCTAAAATGATGGACACTAACATCAGACGGAACCAACAATAAAATGATGGACACTGACATCAGAAAGGGCCAACCTTAAAATGATGGACACTAACATCAGACAGAACCAACACTAAAATGATGGACACCAACATCAGACAGAACCAACCCTAAAATGATGGACACTAACATCAGACAAAACCAACCCTAAAATGATGGACACTGACATCAGACAGGGCCATTCCTAAAATGATGGACACTGACATCAGACAGGGCCAACCCCAAAATGATGGACACTAACATCAGACAGGGCCAACCCTAAAATGATGGAAACTAACTTCAGAAAGAACCAACAATAAAATGATGGACACTAACATCAGACAGGGCCAACACTAAAATAATGGACACTAACATCAGACAGGACCAACACTAAAATGATGGACACTAACATCAGACAGGGCCAACACTAAAATAATGGACACTAACATCAGACAGGGCCAACACTAAAATGATGGACACTAACATCAGACAGGGCCAACCCCAAAATGATGGACACTAACATCAGACAGAACCAACCATAAAATGATGGACATTAACATCAGACAGGGCGAAGCCTAAAATGATGGACACTAACATCAGACAAGGCCAACCCTAAAATGAAGGACACTAACATCAGACAGAACCAACAATAAAATGATGGACACCGACATCAGACAGGGCCAAACATAAAATGATGGACACTAACATCAGACAGGGCCAAACCTAAAATGATGGACACTAACACCAGACAGAACCAACACTAATATGATGAACACTAACATCAGACAGGGCCAACAATAAAATGATGGACACTAACATCAGACAGGGCCAACAATAAAATGATGGACACTAACATCAGAAAGGGCCAACACTAAAATGATGGACAGTAACATCAGACAGGGCCAACCCTAAAATGATGAACACTAACATCAGACAGGGCGAACACTAAAATGATGGACGCTAACATCAGACAGGACCAACAATAAAATGATGGACATTAACATCAGACAGAACCAACCCTAAAATGATGGACACTAACATCAGACAGAACCAACCCTAAAATGATGGACACTAACATCAGACAGAGCCAACAATAAAATGATGGACACTAACATCAGACAGAACAAACAATAAAATGATGGACACTAACATCAGACAGGGCCAACAATAAAAAGATGGACACTGACATCAGACAGGGCCAACAATAAAATTCTGGACACTGACTTCAGACAGAACCAACCCTAAAATGATGGACACTAACATCAAACAGAACCAACCCTCAAATGATGGACACTAACATCAGACAGAACCAACAATAAAATGATGGACTCTGACATCAGACAGGGCCAACCCCAAAATGATGGACACTAACATCAGACAGGGCCAACCCTAAAATGATGGACACTAACATCAGACAGGGCCAACCCTAAAATGATGGACACTAACATCAGACAGGGCCAACACTAAAATAATGGACACTAACATCAGACAGGACCAACACTAAAATAATGGACACTAACATCAGACAGGGCCAACCCTAAAATGATGGACACTAACATCAGACAGGGCCAACTCTAAAATGATGGACATTAACATCAGACAGAACCAACACTAAAATGATGGACACTGACATCAGACAGGGCCAACAATAAAATTATGGACACTGACATCAGACAGGGCCAACCCTAAAATGATGGACACTAACATCAGACAGTGCGAAGCCAAAAAATGATGGACACTAAAA
Source organism: Megaustenia siamemsis (assembly GCA_032433765.1). Classification (NCBI taxonomy): domain Eukaryota; kingdom Metazoa; phylum Mollusca; class Gastropoda; order Stylommatophora; family Ariophantidae; genus Megaustenia; species Megaustenia siamemsis. The sequence goes on along the minus strand of JAVIAB010000145.1, from coordinate 590,949 downwards.
TCAGACAGAACCAACAATAAAATGATGGACACTAACATCAGACAGAACCAACATAAAAATGATGGACACTAACATCAGACAGAACCAACCATAAAACGATGGACACTAACATCAGACAGGGCCAACCCTAAAATGATGGACACTAACATCAGACAGGGCCAACCCTAAAATGATGGACACTAACATCAGACAGAGCCAACCCTAAAATGATGGACATTAACATCTGACAGAACCAACCCTAAAATGATGGACACTAACATCAGACAGAACCAACCCTAAAATGATGGACACTAACATCAGACAGGGCCAACAATAAAATAATGGACACTAACATCAGACAGGGCCAACAATAAAATGATGGACACTAACATCAGACAGGGCTAACAATAAAATGATGGACACTAACATCAGACAGGGCCAACAATAAAATGATGGACACTGACATCAGACAGAGCCAACCCTAAAATGATGGACACTAACATCAGACAGGGCCAATAATAAAATAATGGACTCTAACATCAGACCGGGCCAACAATAAAATGATGGACACTAACATCAGACAGGGCCAACAATAAAATGATGGACATTAACATCAGACAGAAAGAACCCTAAAATGATGGACACTGACATCAGACAGAACCAACCCTAAAATCATGGACACTAACATCAGACAGGGCCAACCCTAAAATGATGGACACTAACATCAGACAGGGCCAGCCCTAAAATGATGGATACTAACATCAGACAGAACCAACAATAAAATGATGGACACTAACATCAGACAGGGCCAGCCCTAAAATGATGGACACTAACACCAGACAGAACCAACAACAAAATGATGGACACTGACATCAGACAGGGCCAGCCCTAAAATGATGGACACTAACATCAGACAGAACCAACCCTAAAATGATGGACACTAACATCAGACAGGGCCAGACCTAAAATGATGGACACTAACATCAGACAGAACCAACCTTAAAATGATGGACACTAACATCAGACAGAGCCAACAATAAAATGATGGACACTAACATCAGACAGGGCCAGACCTAAAATGATGGACACTAACATCAGACAGGGCCAGACCTAAAATGATGGACACTAACATCAGACAGAACCAACCATAAAATGATGGACACTAACATCAGACAGAGCCAACAATAAAATGAAGGGCACTAACATCAAACAGGGCCAGCCTTAAAATGATAGACACTAACATCAGACAGAGCCAACAATAAAATGATGGACACTAACATCAGACAGGGCCAACACTTAAATGATGGACACTAACATCAGACAGGGCCAACCCGAAAATGATGGACACTGACATTAGACATGGCCAACAATAAAATGATTGACACTGACTTCAGACAGAACCAACCCTAAAATGATGGACACTAACATCAGACAGAACCAACCCTAAAATGATGGACACTAACATCAGACAGAGCCAACAATAAAATGATGGATACTAACATCAGACAGAACAAACAATAAAATTATGGACGCTAACATCAGACAGGGCCAACAATAAAATGATGGACACTGACATCAGACAGGGCCAACAATAAAATGATGGACACTAACTTCAGACAGAACCAACCCTAAAATGATGGACACTAGCATCAGACAGGGCCAACACTAAAATAATGGACACTAACATGAGACAGAATCAACCCTAAAATGATGGACACAGACATCAGACAGGGCCATTCCTAAAATGATGGACACTGACATCTGACAGGGCCAACCCCAAAATGATGGACACTAACATCAGACAGGGCCAACCCTAAATTGATGGACACTAACATCAGACAGGGCCAACACTAAAATAATGGACACTAACATCAGACAGGGCCAACACTAAAATGATGGACACTAACATCAGACAGGGCCAACACTAAAATAATGTACACTAACATCAGACAGGGCCAACCATAAAATGATGGACACTAACATCAGACAGGGCCAACATTAAAATGATGGACATTAACATCAGACAGAACCAACCCTAAAATGATGGACATTAATATTAGACAGAACCAACACTAAAATGATGGACACTGACATCAGACAGGGCCAACAATAAAATTATGGACACTGACATCAGACAGGGCCAACCCTAAAATGATGGACACTAACATCAGACAGTGCGAAGCCAAAAAATGATGGACACTAACATCAGACAGAACCAACACTAAAATGATGGACACTAACATCAGACAGGGCCAACAATAAAATGATGGACACTAACATCAGACAGAACCAACTCTAAAATGATGGGCACTAACATCAGACAGAACCAACCCTAAAATGATGGACACTAACATCAGACAGAACCAACCCTAAAATGATGGACATTAACATCAGACAGAACCAACATTAAATTGATGGACACTAACATCAGACATGGCCAACCTTAAAATGATGGACACTAACATCAGACAGAACCAACAATAAAATGATGGACACTGACATCAAAAAAGGCAAACCTTAAAATGATGGACACTAACATCAGACAAAACCAACACTAAAATGATGGACACTAACATCAGACAGGGCCAGCCCTAAAATGATGGACACTAACATCAGACAGAACCAACCCTAAAATGATGGACACTAACATCAGACAGAACCAACCCTAAAATGATGGACATTAACATCAGACAGAACCAACCCTAAAATGATGGACACTAACATCAGACAGAACCAACCCTAAAATGATGGACATTAACATCAGACAGAACCAACCCTAAAATGATGGACACTAACATCAGACAGAACCAACACTAAAATGATGGACACTAACATCAGACAGAACCAACCCTAAAATGATGGACACTAACATCAGACAGAACCAACCCTAAAATGATGGACACTAACATCAGACAGAACCAACCCTAAAATGATGGACATTAACATCAGACAGAACCAACCCTAAAATGATGGACACTAACATCAGACGGAACCAACAATAAAATGATGGACACTGACATCAGAAAGGGCCAACCTTAAAATGATGGACACTAACATCAGACAGAACCAACACTAAAATGATGGACACCAACATCAGACAGAACCAACCCTAAAATGATGGACACTAACATCAGACAAAACCAACCCTAAAATGATGGACACTGACATCAGACAGGGCCATTCCTAAAATGATGGACACTGACATCAGACAGGGCCAACCCCAAAATGATGGACACTAACATCAGACAGGGCCAACACTAAAATGATGGAAACTAACTTCAGAAAGAACCAACAATAAAATGATGGACACTAACATCAGACAGGGCCAACACTAAAATAATGGACACTAACATCAGACAGGACCAACACTAAAATGATGGACACTAACATCAGACAGGGCCAACACTAAAATAATGGACACTAACATCAGACAGGGCCAACACTAAAATGATGGACACTAACATCAGACAGGGCCAACCCCAAAATGATGGACACTAACATCAGACAGAACCAACCATAAAATGATGGACATTAACATCAGACAGGGCGAAGCCTAAAATGATGGACACTAACATCAGACAAGGCCAACCCTAAAATGATGGACACTAACATCAGATAGAACCAACAATAAAATGATGGACACCGACATCAGACAGGGCCAAACATAAAATGATGGACACTAACATCAGACAGGGCCAAACCTAAAATGATGGACACTAACACCAGACAGAACCAACACTAATATGATGAACACTAACATCAGACAGGGCCAACAATAAAATGATGGACACTAACATCAGACAGGGCCAACAATAAAATGATGGACACTAACATCAGACAGGGCCAACACTAAAATGATGGACAGTAACATCAGACAGGGCCAACCCTAAAATGATGGACACTAACATCAGACAGGGCGAACACTAAAATGATGGACGCTAACATCAGACAGGACCAACAATAAAATGATGGACATTAACATCAGACAGAACCAACCCTAAAATGATGGACACTAACATCAGACAGAACCAACCCTAAAATGATGGACACTAACATCAGACAGAGCCAACAATAAAATGATGGACACTAACATCAGACAGAACAAACAATAAAATGATGGACACTAACATCAGACAGGGCCAACAATAAAAAGATGGACACTGACATCAGACAGGGCCAACAATAAAATTCTGGACACTGACTTCAGACAGAACCAACCCTAAAATGATGGACACTAACATCAAACAGAACCAACCCTCAAATGATGGACACTAACATCAGACAGAACCAACAATAAAATGATGGACTCTGACATCAGACAGGGCCAACCCCAAAATGATGGACACTAACATCAGACAGGGCCAACCCTAAAATGATGGACACTAACATCAGACAGGGCCAACCCTAAAATGATGGACACTAACATCAGACAGGGCCAACACTAAAATAATGGACACTAACATCAGACAGGACCAACACTAAAATAATGGACACTAACATCAGACAGGGCCAACCCTAAAATGATGGACACTAACATCAGACAGGGCCAACTCTAAAATGATGGACATTAACATCAGACAGAACCAACACTAAAATGATGGACACTGACATCAGACGTAACCAACAATAAAATGATGGACACTAACATCAGAAAGGGCCAACCTTAAAATGATGGACACTAACATCAGACAGAACCAACCCTAAAATGATGGACATTAACATCAGACAGAACCAACACTAAAATGATGGACACTGACATCAGACGTAACCAACAATAAAATGATGGACACTAACATCAGAAAGGGCCAACCTTAAAATGATGGACACTAACATCAGACAGAACCAACAATAAAATGATGGACACTAACATCAGACAGAACCAACCCTAAAATGATGGACACTAACATCAGACAGAACCAACAATAAAATGATGGACACTAACATCAGACAGGGCCAACAATAAAATGATGGACACTAACATCAGACAGGGCCAACCCTAAAATGATGGACACTAACATCAGACAGGGCCAACCCTAAAATGATGAACACTAACATCAGACAGGGCCAACACTAAAATGATGGACACTAACATCTGACAGAACCAACCCTAAAATGATGGACACTAACATCTGACAAAACCAACCCTAAAATGATGGACACTAACATCAGACAGGGCCAACAATAAAATGATGGACACTAACATCAGACAGGGCCAACAATAAAATGATGGACACTAACATCAGACAGAACCAACAATAAAATGATGGACACTAACATCAGACAGGGCCAACAATAACATGATGGACACTAACATCAGACAGGGCCAACAATAAAATGATGGACACTAACATCAGACAGAACCAACACTAAAATGATGGACACTGACATCAGACGGAACAAACAATAAAATGATGGACACTGACATCAGAAAGGGCCAACCTTAAAATGATGGACACTAACATCAGACAGGGCCAACCCTAAAATGATGGACACTAACATCAGACAGAACCAACAATAAAATGATGGACACTAACATCAGACAGAACCAACCCTAAAATCATGGACACTAACATCAGACAGGGCCAACTCTAAAATGATGGACACTGACATTAGACAGGGCCAACAATAAGATGATGGACGCTGACTTCAGACAGAACCAACCCTAAAATGATGGACACTAACATCAGACAGGGCCAGCCCTAAAATGATGGACACTAACATCAGACAGGGCCAACACTAAAATGATGGACACTAACATCAGACAGAACCAACCCTAAAATGATGGACACTAACATCTGACAGAACCAACCCTAAAATGATGGACACTAACATCAGACAGGGCCAATCCTAAAATGATGGACACTAACATCTGACAGAACCAACCCTAAAATGATGGACACTAACATCAGACAGGGCCAATCCTAAAATGATGGACACTAACATCAGACAGGGCCAACCCTAAAATGATGGACACTAACATCAGACAGGGCCAACCCTAAAATGATGGACACTAACATCAGACAGGGCCAACAATAAAATGATGGACACTAACATCAGACAGGGCCAACAATAAAATGATGGACACTAACATCAGACAGAACCAACCCTAAAATGATGGACACTAACATCAGACAGGGCCAACAATAACATGATGGGCACTAACATCTGACAGGGCCAACACTAAAATAATGGACACTAACATCAGACAGGGCCAACAATAAAATGATGGACACTAACATCTGACAGGGCCAACAATAAAATGATGGACACTAACATCAGACAGGGCCAACAATAACATGATGGACACTAACATCAGACAGGGCCAACAATAAAATGATGGACACTAACATCAGGCAGGGCCAACAATAAAATGATGGACACTAACATCAGACAGGGCCAACAATAACATGATGGGCACTAACATCAGACAGGGCCAACAATAAAATAATGGACACTAACATCAGACAGGGCCAACAATAAAATGATGGACACTAACATCAGACAGGGCCAACAATAACATGATGGGCACTAACATCAGACAGGGCCAACAATAAAATGATGGACACTAACATCAGACAGGGCCAACAATAAAATGATGGACACTAACATCAGACAGGGCCAACAATAAAATGATGGACACTAACATCAGACACGGCCAACAATAAAATGATGGACACTAACATCAGACAGGGCCAACAATAAAATGATGGACACTAACATCAGACAGAACCAACAATAAAATGATGGATACTAACATCAGACAGAACAAACCCTAAAATGATGGACACTAACATCAGACAGAGAATAGAGCGTATAGAGAAGTAGTGGCTACCAGAATAGAGGGTATAGATAAGTGGTGACTACCAGAAATGAGGGTATAGATAAGTGGTGACTACCAGAATAGATGGTATAGAGAAGTGGTGACTACAAATGAATGGAGAGGGAAGGGGTGAACTAGGAGTGGATCAACAGGAATGGTGGGTAAGACGTAGATCAATAGACGTATTTGCGGAGAGATGGTACAGTCAGCAGAGAGAGGTAGTATACTAGGAGAGTATATAGTGGGGCACAGGAAGGTCATCAATGGGGGAGGGAGAGAAGTAGTGTAGAAGAGGACTAAAGTGGACATTGGGATGAAGGGGGTACGGGAATAGTAGGTCTATAAAATGGTGACTACAAATGAATAGGGGGGGAGGGGGGGGGAGGGGTGAACTAGAAGTAGAACAACAGAGAAGTGGTAGGTGAGACGTAGATCAATAGAAGTGTGCGGAGAGATGGTACAGTCAGCAGAGAGAGGTAGTGTACTAGGAGAGTATATAGTGGGGCACAGGAAGGTCATCCATGGGGGAGAGGGGTGGGGAAGGGGTGAACTAGAAGTAGAACAACAGAGAAGTGGTAGGCGAGACGTAGATCAATAGAGGTGGGCAGAGAGATGGTACAGTCAGCAGAGAGAGGTAGTGTAATAATCAGGAACTGGTACACTGAAGGTAGTCCGTAGAGAGGGGGGTGTGAGAGAAGAAGAGGGCAAGATGAGGGGTATTTCGAAGAGGATAGGGAAAGAAGGGGTAGACTAGGAATAGAAAAACATAGAGTAAGTGAAAAAGGCGGCCCCTAACAAGAAAGTCACGAAGGTTACGGTCACGCTTGAAGGCCACTAATGGGGAGTCGGAGAAGAGCAGACGAGTGGTGGGTTCAGATCGGAGAATGGAGAGGTAGCGATGAATGGTCCTAATCACAGCGTAGTGGTGAGGGTGATAGGTGGGAGCGAGCACTACTTTATCCAAGGGGGGATGAGTAGAGGGGGTGAGAGCAGACTGACGTGAAGTGCAGAGAACTTCTCAGAGGGCAGGGAGGAGAGCTGCTTCAGGATAAAGATGTAGGCAGAAGAAATCAAGCATGAGGTGGGCATTATGAAGGAAATCTTCATCGTCTTGGGAAAGGTGACGAAGTCTGATAAGCTGAGAATAGGGAAGAGAGTTCTTGCAGGATGTAGGATGAGAGGAGTCATAGCGGAGCAAACTGTAGGAGTCGGCAGTCATGTAGTAGAAGAAGGTGAGATAAATGAGAGGTCCCCAAGGAGACTGTGATGTCTAGGAAAGATACGGAGGAGGTAGAGATGTGGTAGGTGATGTGGACAGAGGAGTGGAAATATCAGACATATTCGATGAAACGAGAGATCTCATCCTCGGAGAGGTCAGTCAGACCGATGCAATCATCGATGTACCTATGATACATCAGGGGAGGAGGGCCCTGGTAGGTGTGGATGATCAGAAGCTCAAGGTAATCCATGAAGAGACAAGCATAGCTGGGGCCCATTTTGGTGCCTATTGCCACACCGCTGATCTGGGTGAAGAAATTGCCATTGAACGCGAAGGAATTGAGGCTCAAAACTAGTTCCACTAGGCGGGGGAGGTGGCGATGGAGGGTTGACTCCTCCGGTCCAGGAAAAACTGAAGAGCTCGAAGGCCGTCGGAGTGGGCAATTGAAGTATAAAGGGAGCAGACATCCATGACAAAGAGGCGGTAGTGGCGGTCAGGAAGGAAGGTGATGGCAAAGATGTTGAGGGCATCGTTAGTGTCTTTGACATAAGAAGGGAAGCCCATGACTATGGGTTGAAAGACACTGTCAAGGAAGTCCGAAATGAGAAATATATGACATGAGATGGAAGAGACAATAGGACGTCCAGGAGAGTCAGGTTTATGTATCTTAGGCAGCATATAGAAAGAGGGTCTGCCCAAGCAGTGGTCAGGAAGGATCATGTGGGAGGAGCTGGGGGAAGTTGAAATGAGAAATATATGACATGAGATGGAAGAGACAATAGGACGTCCAGGAGAGTCAGGTTTATGTATCTTAGGCAGCATATAGAAAGAGGGTCTGCCCAAGCAGTGGTCAGGAAGGATCATGCTGGAGGATTTAGAGGGAAGTAGCCCATCCTGAATGAACTTGAGGATCGTATGATGTACCAGGGCGTTGTTGGAGACAGTGGTATCGTCGGGGTGGGGAGGAAAGACAGGTCGGATAATTGCACCCACACTATCCCAGCTACTTTAATAAAAGCAGCCAACAGCACGCGAAAAGCTGATACACAATCTCCAAATTGAAAACTGCTACTGACTAGACAGAGCAGAGCTTAGCAATGAGTTGTACAATGCAAGAACTTGGCGTCAAACAATTACAACAACGGTTTTGGAACAGCACACGATGTGTTGACGTAATTCACATATAACGCTAGGCAGGGGAAAGTCGTATTCACAAACGTTTGACTTGACAATGAGAAACATTGAGGTGAGTACAACCTGTCATCATCTGCGAACTTTGCTAACTGGATCAGTTGATTAGCTCTGACGCAGTAAATTACACCGAAGAACCGAAGCTAATCAGTTCCATAATATAACTTCTGCACCAGTCCAGTGAACGTGACCTTATTTCACCATGTTTGGAAACGGAAGTCGTAATGTAATCTAATTATGTTACTATTCATGCTGTGTAAAGTAATCTAATTATGTTACTATTTATGCTGTGTAATGTAATCTAATTATGTTACTATTTATGCTATGTAATGTAATCTAATTATGTTACTATTTATGCTATGTAATGTAATATAATTATGTTACTATTTATGCTGTGTAATGTAATCTAATTATGTTACTATTTATGCTGTGCAATGTAATCTAATTATGTTACTATTTATGCTGTGTAATGTAATCTAATTATGTTACTATTTATACTATGTAATGTAATCTAATTATGTTACTATTTATGCTGTGTAATGTAATCTAATTATGTTACTATTTATGCTGTGTAAAGTAATCTAATTATGTTACTATTTATGCTGTGTAATGTAATCTAATTATGTTGCTATTTATGCTGTGTAATGTAATCTAATTATGTTACTATTTATGCTGTGTAATGTAATCTAATTATGTTACTATTTATGCTGTGTAATGTAATTTAATTATGTTACTATTTATGCTGTGTAATGTAATCTAATTATGTTACTATTTATGCTATGTAATGTAATCTAATTATGTTACTATTTATGCTGTGTAATGTAATCTAACTATGTTACTATTTATGCTATGTAATGTAATCTAATTATGTTACTATTTATGCTATGTAATGTAAACTAATTATGTTACTATTTATGCTGTGTAATGTAATTTAATTATGTTACTATTTATGCTGTGTAATGTAATCTAATTGTGTTACTATTTATGCTGTGTAATGTAATCTAATTGTGTTACTATTTATGCTATGTAATGTAATCTAATTATGTTACTATTTATGCTATGTAATGTAATCTAATTATGTTACTATTTATGCTGGGTAATGTAATTTAATTATGTTACTATTTATGCTGTGTAATGTAATCTAATTATGTTACTATTTATGCTATGTAATGTAATCTAATTATGTTACTATTTATGCTGTGTAATGTAATCTAACTATGTTACTATTTATGCTATGTAATGTAATCTAATTATGTTACTATTTATGCTGTGTAATGTAATCCAATTATGTTACTATTTATGCTGTGTAATGTAAAGCCATCACTGCCATCTTATGTGGCTGAAAGTTATTCCCAGATTTCTTCAATATTTTTTTTTTTTTTTTATGGTTGGTTACATCTATTATTGCACATTGCTGGAAGTTTTTATTTGTATTTGTTATCAGGTTAATAACAATAATATTCAAGTATATTCACTAATGAAGAAATGTTGGACATTATAGTGAAAGAAAGCAAAAATAAAGAACTCTGCCTTAATAGCAAAAAGACAGAGGTAATAGTAACAACAAAGAAAAAGACATCACCTCAGTGCAAAATAAAGACAAGTGGAACAATATTAAAACAGGTAAATGAATTTAAATATTTTGGAACCTTGTTAACCTCAGACGGAAGATGTACAAAAGAGGGGAGATGCAGAATGGCTCAGGCAAAAGCAGCATTCCAAAAAATGAGGAAGATACTATGCAATCAATTTTTGACAATAGAAACAAGAAAAAGAGTTATTAAATGTTTTGTAGAGCCAGTTTTAACATATGGATGCGAATCATGGACAATAGGACAACAGACAAGAAAATCACTAGAGTCTGTAGAAATGTGGTTTTACAGAAGAATGTTGAGAGTACCATGGACAGCTAAGAAGAGTAATTAAGATGTTCTGAGAGATGTCAAAGCAAAAAGAGAGTTAATTTCCAATATTAGGAAGAAACAATCATCATTTTTTGGCCATGTAATGAGAAGAGAACAGCTGGAATATATTGTAAGAACTGGAAAAATTGAGGGATGAAGAGATAGAGGGAAGCAAAGAGAAAAAATAACAGACAGCTTAAGAGAAGGGCTTGGCAGAAGGTCAACAACAGAAATAATAAATAGCTGCCGAGATCAAAAGTTGTGGAGAGACATGATCACCTACGCTAGTAGGCCAGGTACTTGATGATGATGATGATATTCACTAAATATTTGGATTCGCTGTGCCTTCCTTCATAACTGTATGAAATCTGAAAGAAATTCATTGATAATTCTATCTATCTATTGACCTTTCGAGCCGTAGCCGGCCCATAGGGCGTAGACCAAGATACTCCTTCTCTTATCTGAATTTTTGTTCTAGCAGTTTTCAATTCTTTTAAAGATATTTTATCAAATCTTGCCATTTGTCTCTGTTCTGTGCAAGCAGCTCTATCTCATTGAGGGAGCCGAATCCTGCTGCTCTTGCCTCTCTCATCAATGTTCTTTTCAGTGTCTCTCTGGGTCTTCCTCTTTTTCTCTTATCTGCTGTTTCCCATATGAGGGCTTGCTTTGCTATTCGGTTATTATCTCTTCTCATCACATGTCCAACATATGATCATCGTCTTTTCTTTATTACTGAAGATATTAGTGGTTGATTGGCGATTTCTCTAATTTCCTTGTTTGTTTTGAATTCGTTCCACGCTATACCAAGCATTTTCCTTAGACATTTATTTTCTAATGCGTTCAACTTTCTTTCTATATTACTTGTTGTTTTCCAGCTTTCACACGCATACGTAAGGGTTGATAGTACATTTGATTTGAATAGTCTAAGTTTTGTGTTTGTGCTGATGAGTTTTGATTTCCACTTTTCAAGGCTTCTGAAAGACATTGCTGCTTTAGCTATTCTGATTCTAATTTCTTTACTTGTATCCCCTTCTCGATCAATGTGACTTCCAAGACAGATAAAGTGATCGATCTCTTCTACTGGTCTACATTGATAATTGGTCTAGTTTAAGTTAAATGGCCACCAGACAGCCTGAGTTGAAAATCATATCACAGTATAAACATGAACATCAATAAAACAGACAAGATTATTATGTCTTCATAGCATATTTCAATTTGTTGTACCATTTATTCATGTGTGCTCATAGCATATTTCAATTTGTTGTACCATTTATTCATGTGTGCTCATAGTATATTTCAATTTGTTGTACCATTTATTCATGTGTGCTCATAGCATATTTCAATTTGTTGTACCATTTATTCATGTGTGCTCATAGCATATTTCAATTTGTTGTACCATTTATTCATGTGTGCTCATAGCATATTTCAATTTGTTGTACCATTTATTCATAAGTATGAAAAAATATCACCTTTCATGCATAACAATTGAAATGTAATGATGCGAAAATGTGCAAGTCACAACATGGGAGACAGGAGCTCAGTTTACTGGGACCGTGCCAAAAGTGGATGTTGTCAAAGAGTAAACCATAGTTTTATGTCTTCTTTGCTGTAATTTGTTAATGTATGTTAAGTTATCATCTGAGTTTAAAAATAACTTGTCAACCATCTGGTGCATAAAAACAGAAAATGGAAATAATTTTGAGACAAGTTTTGATTGTACAGCTCAGTAGGGGAAAGACTCACCTGGAAGCTTTTTGGCTTTAAAGGAAGCATTTGTGATGGTGTTTTTGAGAGCATGAGAAGATTTCTGAGCTCCAATGCTGATATCATGAGCAGCAAACTTTAAGTTGCCTCGATGATGGGAGTGAAGAATGGCATTAGTTATCTGGGAATGGATATTATACAACAAACATCAGGCCTGTGTATCATGGGGGCTGATGAATAATGGGGGCTGATAAATAATGGGGGCTGATGAATGAGGGAGGCTGATGAATAATGGGGGCTGATGAATGAGTGAGGCTGATGAATAATGGGAGATGATGAATGAGGGAGGCTGATGAATGATGGGGGCTGATGAATAAAGGGAGCTGATGAATGAGTGAGGCTGATGAATAATGTGAGCTGAAGAATGAGGAAGGCTGATGAATAATGGGGGCTGATGAATGAGGGATGATGATGAATGAGGGAGGCTGATGAATAAAGGGAGCTGATAAATGAGGGAGGCTGATGAATAATAGGAGCTGATGAATGAGTGAGGCTGATGAATAATGGGAGCTGAAGAATGAGTGAGGCTGATGAATAATGGGAGCTGAAGAATGAGGAAGGATGATGAATGAGGGAGGCTGATGAATGATGGAGGCTGTTGAATAATGGGGGCTGAGGAATGAGGGAGGCTGATGAATAATGGGAGTTGATGAATGAGGGAAGCTGTTGAATAATGGGGCTGAGGAATGAGGGAGGCTGATGAATAATGGGAGCTGATGAATGAGGGAGGCTGATGAATAATGGGAGCTGATGAATGAGGGAGGCTGATGAATAATGGGAGCTGATGAATGAGTGAGGCTGATGAATAATGGGAGCTGATGAATGAGGGAGGCTGATGAATCAGTGAGGCTGATGAATGAGTGAGGCTGATGAATAATGGGAGCTGATAAATGAGGGAGGCTGATGGATGAGGGAGGCTAATGAATGATGGGGGTTAATGAAGATGGGGGCTGATGAATGAGGGAGGCTGATGAATGATGGGGGCTGATGAATAATGGGAGCTGATGAATGAGGGAGGCTGATGAATAATGGGAGCTGATGAATGAGGGAGGCTGATGAATGAGGGAGGCTAATGAATGAGGGAGGTTGATGAATAATGGGAGCTGATGAATGAGGGAGGCTGATGAATGAGGGCGGCTGATGAATAATGGGAGCTGATGAATGAGTGAGGCTGATGAATAATGGGAGCTGATAAATGATGGAGGCTGATGGATGATGGGAGCTGATGAATGAGGGAGGCTGACGAATAAAGGGAGCTGATAAATGACGGAGGCTGATGAATAATGGGAGCTGATGAATGAGCGAGGCAGATGAATAATGGGAGCTGATGAATGAGTGAGGCTGATTAATAATAGGAGCTGAAGAATGAGGAAGGCTGATGAATAATGGGAGCTGATGAATGAGGGAGGCTGATAAATGATGGAGGCTGATGAATGAGGGGGGCTGATGAATGAGGGAAGCTATTAAAAAATGGGGCTGAGGAATGAGGGAGGCTGATGAATGAGGGAGGCTGATGAATGAGTGAGGCTGATGAATAATGGGAGCTGATAAAAGAGAGAGGCAATGAGGGAGGATGAGGGAGGCAGTTGAAAGAGGGAGGCTAATGAATGATGGGGGTTAATGAAGATGGGGGCTGGTGAATGATGGGGGCTGATGAATAATCTGGGCTGATGAAAAATCTGAGCTGATGAATGAGGGAGGCTGATGAATGATGGGGTTAGATGAATAATGGGAGCTGATGAATGAAGGAGGCTGATGAATAATGGGAGCTGATGAATGAGGGAGGCTGATGAATAATGGGAGCCGATGAATGAGGGAGGCTAATGAATGAGGGAGGTTGATGAATAATGGGAGCTGATGAATGAGTGAGGCTGATGAATAATGGGAGCTGATAAATGATGGAGACTGATGGATGATGGGAGATGATGAATGAGGGAGGATGATGAATAAAGGGAGCTGATAAATGATGGAGGCTGATGAATAATGGGAGCTGATGAATGAGTGAGGCTGATGAATAATGGGAGCTGATGAATGTGTGAGGCTGATTAATAATAGGAGCTGAAGAATGGGGAAGGTTGATGAATAATGGGAGCTGATGAATGAGGGAGGCTGATGAATGATGGGGGCTAATGAATGAGGGGGGCTGGTGAATGAGGGAGGCTGTTGAATAAAGGGGGCTGAGGAATGAGGGATGCTGATGAATGAGGGAGGCTGATGAATGAGTGAGGCTGATGAATAATGGGAGCTGATAAAAGAGGGAGGCTGATGAATGAAGGAGGCTGATGAATGAGGGAGAATGAGGGAGGCTGATGAATAATGGGGGCTGATGAATGAGGGAGGCTAATGAATGATGGGGGTTAATGAAGATGGGGGCTGGTGAATAATGGGGGCTGATGAATGATGGGGGCTGATGAATGATGGGAGCTGATGAATGATCGGAGCTGATGAATGAGGGAGGCTGTTGAATAATGGGGGCTGAGGAATGATGGGGGCTGATGAATAATTGGAGCTGATGAATAATCGGAGCTGATGAATGAGGGAGGCTGTTGAATAATGGGGGCTGAGGAATGAGGGAGGCTGATGAATAATGGGAGCTGAAGAATGAGGAAGGATGATGAATGATGGGGGCTGATGAATGAGGGAGGCTGATGAATGAGGGAGGCTGTTGAATAATGGGGGCTGAGAAATGAGGGAGGCTGATGAATAATGGGAGTTGATGAATGAGGGAAGCTGTTGAATAATGGGGGCTGAGGAATGAGGGAGGCTGATGAATAATGGGAGCTGATGAATGAGGGAGGCTGATGAATAATGGGAGCTGATGAATGAGTGAGGCTGATGAATAATGGGAGCTGATGAATGAGGGAGGCTGATGAATCAGTGAGGCTGATGAATGAGTGAGGCTGATGAATAATGGGAGCTGATAAATGAGGGAGGCTAATGAATAATGGGGGTTAATGAAGATGGGGGCTGATGAATGAGGGAGGCTAATGAATGATGGGGGCTGATGAATAATGGGAGCTGATGAATGAGGGAGGCTGATGAATAATGGGAGCTGATGAATGAGGGAGGCTGATGAATGAGGGAGGCTGATGAATGAGGGAGGCTAATGAATGAGGGAGGTTGATGAATAATGGGAGCTGATGAATGAGGGAGGCTGATGAATGAGGGAGGCTGATGAATAATGGAGCTGATGAATAATGGGAGCTGATAAATGATGGAGGCTGATGGATGATGGGAGCTGATGAATGAGGGAGGCTGACGAATAAAGGGAGCTGATAAATGAAGGAGGCTGATGAATAATGGGAGCTGATGAATGAGTGAGGCAGATGAATAATGGGAGCTGATGAATGAGTGAGGCTGATGAATGATGGGGGCTGATGAATGAGGGGGGCTGATGAATGAGGGAAGCTATTAAAAAATGGGGCTGAGGAATGAGGGAGGCTGATGAATGAGGGAGGCTGATGAATGAGTGAGGCTGATGAATAATGGGAGCTGATAAAAGAGAGAGGCTGATGAATGAGGGAGGATGAGGGAGGCAGTTGAAAGAGGGAGGCTAATGAATGATGGGGGTTAATGAAGATGGGGGCTGGTGAATGATGGGGGCTGATGAATAATCTGGGCTGATGAATAATCGGAGCTGATGAATGAGGAAGGCTGATGAATGATGGGGTTAGATGAATAATGGGAGCTGATGAATGAAGGAGGCTGATGAATAATGGGAGCTGATGAATGAGGGAGGCTGATGAATAATGGGAGCCGATGAATGAGGGAGGCTAATGAATGAGGGAGGTTGATGAATAATGGGAGCTGATGAATGAGGGAGGCTGATGAATGAGGGAGGCTGATGAATAATGGGAGCTGATGAATGAGTGAGGCTGATGAATAATGGGAGCTGATAAATGATGGAGACTGATGGATGATGGGAGATGATGAATGAGGGAGGCTGATTAATAAAGGGAGCTGATAAATGATGGAGGCTGATGAATAATGGGAGCTGATGAATGAGTGAGGCTGATGAATAATGGGAGCTGATGAATGTGTGAGGCTGATTAATAATAGAAGCTGAAGAATGGGGAAATCTAATGAATAATGGGAGCTGATGAATGAGGGAGGCTGATGAATGATGGGGGCTAATGAATGAGGGGGGCTGATGAATGAGGGAGGCTGTTGAATAATGGGGGCTGAGGAATGAGGGATGCTGATGAATGAGGGAGGCTGATGAATAATGGGAGCTGATAAAAGAGGGAGGCTGATGAATGAAGGAGGTTGATGAATGAGGGAGGATGAGGGAGGCTGATGAATAATGGGGGCTGATGAATGAGGGAGGGTAATGAATGATGGGGGTTAATGAAGATGGGGGCTGGTGAATAATGGGGGCTGATGAATGATGGGGGCTGATGAATGATGGGGGCTGATGAATGATCAGGGTTGATGAATAATGGGAGCTGATGAATGAAGGAGGCTGATGAATAATTGGAGCTGATGAATAATCGGAGCTGATGAATGAGGGAGGCTGTTGAATAATGGGGGCTGAGGAATGAGGGAGGCTGATGAATAATGGGAGCTGAAGAATGAGGAAGGATGATGATTGATGGAGCGGATGAATGATGGAGGCTGATGTATGAGGGAGGCTGTTGAATAATGGGGGCTGAGGAATGAGGGAGGCTGATGAATAATGGGAGTTGATGAATGAGGGAAGCTGTTGAATAATAGGGGCTGAGGAATGAGGGAGGCTGATGAATAATGGGAGCTGATGAATGAGGGAGGCTGATGAATGAGTGAGGCTGATGAATAATGGGAGCTGATGAATGAGGGAGGCTGATGAATAATGGGAGTTGATGAATGAGGGAAGCTGTTGAATAATGGGGGCTGAGGAATGAGGGAGGCTGATGAATAATGGGAGCTGATGAATGAGGGAGGCTGATGAATGAGTGAGGCTGATGAATAATGGGAGCTGATGAATGAGGGAGGCTGATGAATCAGTGACGCTGATGAATGAGTGAGGCTGATGAATAATGGGAGCTGATAAATGAGGGAGGCTGATGGATGAGGGAGGCTAATGAATGATGGGGGTTAATGAAGATGGGGCTGATGAATGAGGGAGGCTGATGAATGATGGGGGCTGATGAATAATGGGAGCTGATGAATGAGGGAGGCTGATGAATAATGGGAGCTGATGAATGAGGGAGGCTGATGAATGAGGGATGCTAATGAATGAGGGAGGTTGATGAATAATGGGAGCTGATGAATGAGGGAGGCTGATGAATGAGGGAGGCTGATGAATAATGGGAGCTGATGAATGAGTGATGCTGATGAATAATGGGAGCTGATAAATGATGGAGGCTGATGGATGATGGGGGCTAATGAATGAGGGAAGCTATTAAAAAATGGGGCTGAGGAATGAGGGAGGCTGATGAATGAGGGAGGCTGATGAAAATGGGAGCTGATAAAAGAGAGAGGCAATGAGGGAGGATGAGGGAGGCAGTTGAAAGAGGGAGGCTAATGAATGATGGGGGTTAATGAAGATGGGGGCTGGTGAATGATGGGGGCTGATGAATAATCTGGGCTGATGAATAATCGGAGCTGATGAATGAGGGAGGCTGATGAATGATGGGGTTAGATGAATAATGGGAGCTGATGAATGAAGGAGACTGATGAATAATGGGAGCTGATGAATGAGGGAGGCTGATGAATAATGGGAGCCGATGAATGAGTGAGGCTAATGAATGAGGGAGGTTGATGAATAATGGGAGCTGATGAATGAGGGAGGCTGATGATTGAGGAAGGCTGATGAATAATGGGAGCTGATAAATGATGGAGACTGATGGATGATGGGAGATGATGAATGAGGGAGGCTGATGAATAAAGGGAGCTGATAAATGATGGAGGCTGATGAATAATGGGAGCTGATGAATGAGTGAGGCTGATGAATAATGGGAGCTGATGAATGTGTGAGGCTGATTAATAATAGGAGCTGAAGAATGGGGAAGGCTGATGAATAATGGGAGCTGATGAATGAGGGAGGCTGATGAATGATGGGGGCTAATGAATGAGGGGGGCTGATGAATGAGGGAGGCTGTTGAATAATGGGGGCTGAGGAATGAGGATGCTGATGAATGAGGGAGGCTGATGAATAATGGAAGCTGATAAAAGAGGGAGGCTGATGAATGAAGGAGGTTGATGAATGAGGAAGGATGAGGGAGGCTGATGAATAATGGGGGCTGATGAATGAGGGAGGCTAATGAATGATGGGGGTTAATGAAGATGGGGGCTGGTGAATAATGGGGGCTGATGAATGATGGGGGCTGATGAATGATGGGGGCTGATGAATGATGGGGGCTGATGAATGATCAGGGTTGATGAATAATGGGAGCTGATGAATGAAGGAGGCTGATGAATAATTGGAGCTGATGAACGAGGGAGGCTGATGAATGAGGGAGGCTGTTGAATAATGGGGGCTGAGGAATGAGGGAGGCTGATGAATAATGGGAGCTGAAGAATGAGGAAGGATGATGAATGATGGGGCGGATGAATGAGGGAGGCTGATGAATGAGGGAGGCTGTTGAATAATGGGGGCTGAGGAATGAGGGAGGCTGATGAATAATGGGAGCTGATGAATGAGGGAGGCTGATGAATAATGGGAGCTGATGAATGAGGGAGGCTGATGAATCAGTGAGGCTGATGAATAAGTGAGGCTGATGAATAATGGGAGCTGATAAATGAGGGAGGCTGATGGATGAGGGAGGCTAATGAATGATGGGGGTTAATGTAGATGGGGGCTGATGAATGAGGGAGGCTGATGAATGATGGGGGCTGATGAATAATGGGAGCTGATGAATGAGGGAAGCTGTTGAATAATAGGGGCTGAGGAATGAGGGAGGCTGATGAATTATGGGAGCTGATGAATGAGGGAGGCTGATGAATAATGGGAGCTGATGAATGAGTGAGGCTGATGAATAATGGGAGCTGATGAATGAGGGAGGCTGATGAATCAGTGAGGCTGATGAATAAGTGAGGCTGATGAATAATGGGAGCTGATAAATGAGGGAGGCTGATGGATGAGGAAGGTTAATGAATGATGGGGGTTAATGTAGATAAGGGCTGATGAATGAGGGAGGCTGATGAATGATGGGGGCTGATGAATAATGGGAGCTGATGAATGAGGGAGGCTGATGAATAATGGGAGCTGATGAATGAGGGAGGCTGATAAATAAAGGGAGCTGATGAATGAGGGAAGCTGATGAATGAGGGAGGCTAATGAATGACGGAGGTTGATGAATAATGGGAGCTGATGAATGAGGGAGGCTGATAAATGAGGGAGGCTGATGAATGAGGGAGGATGAGGGAGGCTAATGAATGATGGGGGGTTAATGAAGATGGGGGCTAGTGAATAATGGGGGCTGATGAATGATGGGGGCTGATGAATGATGGGGGCTGATGAATAATCAGGGCTGATGAATAATCGGAGCTGATGAATGAGGGAGGCTGATGAATGATGGGGTTTGATGAATAATGGGAGCTGATGAATGAGGGAGGCTGATGAATAATGGGAGCTGATGAATGAGGGAGGCTGATGAATAATGGGAGCTGATGAATGAGGGAGGCTGATGAATCAGTGAGGCTGATGAATAAGTGAGGCTGATGAATAATGGGAGCTGATAAATGAGGGAGGCTGATGGATGAGGGAGGCTAATGAATGATGGGGGTTAATGTAGATGGGGGCTGATGAATGAGGGAGGCTGATGAATGATGGGGGCTGATGAATAATGGGAGCTGATGAATGAGGGAAGCTGTTGAATAATAGGGGCTGAGGAATGAGGGAGGCTGATGAATAATGGGAGCTGATGAATGAGGGAGGCTGATGAATAATGGGAGCTGATGAATGAGTGAGGCTGATGAATAATGGGAGCTGATGAATGAGGGAGGCTGATGAATCAGTGAGGCTGATGAATAAGTGAGGCTGATGAATAATGGGAGCTGATAAATGAGGGAGGCTGATGGATGAGGAAGGTTAATGAATGATGGGGGTTAATGTAGATAAGGGCTGATGAATGAGGGAGGCTGATGAATGATGGGGGCTGATGAATAATGGGAGCTGATGAATGAGGGAGGCTGATGAATAATGGGAGCTGATGAATGAGGGAGGCTGATAAATAATGGGAGCTGATGAATGAGGGAAGCTGATGAATGAGGGAGGCTAATGAATGACGGAGGTTGATGAATAATGGGAGCTGATGAATGAGGGAGGCTGATAAATGAGGGAGGCTGATGAATGAGGGAGGATGAGGGAGGCTAATGAATGATGGGGGGTTAATGAAGATGGGGGCTAGTGAATAATGGGGGCTGATGAATGATGGGGGCTGATGAATGATGGGGGCTGATGAATAATCAGGGCTGATGAATAATCGGAGCTGATGAATGAAAGAGGCTGATGAATGATGGGGTTTGATGAATAATGGGAGCTGATGAATGAGGGAGGCTGATGAATGAGGGAGGCTGTTGAATAATGGGGGCTGAGGAATGAGGGAGGCTGATGAATAATGGGAGCTGAAGAATGAGGAAGGATGATGAATGATGGGGCGGATGAATGAGGGAGGCTGATGAATGAGGGAGGCTGTTGAATAATGGGGGCTGAGGAATGAGGGAGGCTGATGAATAATGGGAGCTGATGAATGAGGGAGGCTGATGAATAATGGGAGCTGATGAATGAGGGAGGCTGATGAATCAGTGAGGCTGATGAATAAGTGAGGCTGATGAATAATGGGAGCTGATAAATGAGGGAGGCTGATGGATGAGGGAGGCTAATGAATGATGGGGGTTAATGTAGATGGGGGCTGATGAATGAGGGAGGCTGATGAATGATGGGGGCTGATGAATAATGGGAGCTGATGAATGAGGGAAGCTGTTGAATAATAGGGGCTGAGGAATGAGGGAGGCTGATGAATAATGGGAGCTGATGAATGAGGGAGGCTGATGAATAATGGGAGCTGATGAATGAGTGAGGCTGATGAATAATGGGAGCTGATGAATGAGGGAGGCTGATGAATCAGTGAGGCTGATGAATAAGTGAGGCTGATGAATAATGGGAGCTGATAAATGAGGGAGGCTGATGGATGAGGAAGGTTAATGAATGATGGGGGTTAATGTAGATAAGGGCTGATGAATGAGGGAGGCTGATGAATGATGGGGGCTGATGAATAATGGGAGCTGATGAATGAGGGAGGCTGATGAATAATGGGAGCTGATGAAAGAGGGAGGCTGATGAATGAGGGAGGCTAATGAATGAGGGAGGTTGATGAATAATGGGAGCTGATGAATGAAGGAGGCTGATGAATGATGGAGGCTGATGAATAATGGGAGCTGATGAATGAGTGAGGCTGATGAATAATGGGAGCTGATAAATGATGGAGGCTGATGGATGATGGGAGCTGATGAATGAGGGAGGCTAATGAATAAAGGGAGCCGATAAATGATGGAGGCTGATGAATAATGGGAGCTGATGAATGAGTGAGGCTGATGAATAATGGGAGCTGATGAATGAGTGAGGCTGATTAATAATAGGAGCTGATGAATGAGAGAGGCGGTTGAATAATGGGGGCTGAGGAATGAGGGAGGCTGATGAATGAGTGAGGCTGATGAATGAATGAGGCTGATGAATAATGGGAGCTGATAAAAGAGGGAGGCTGATGAATGAGGGAGGATGAGGGAGGCTGATGAATGAGGGAGGCTAATGAATGATGGGGGTTAATAAAGATGGGGGCTGGTGAATAATGGGGGCTGATGAATGATGGGGGCTGATGAATAATCAGGGCTGATGAATAATCGGAGCTGATGAATAATCGGAGCTGATAAATGAGGGAGGCTGATGAATGATGGGGTTTGATGAATAATGGGAGCTGATGAATGAGGGAGGCTGATGAATAATGGGAGCTGATGAATGAGGGAGGCTAATGAATGAGGGAGGTTGATGAATGATGGGAGCTGATGAATGAGGGAGGCTGATGAATAATGGGAGCTGATGAATGAGGGAGGCTGATGCATGAGGGAGGCTGATGAATGAGTGAGGCTGATGAATGAGGGAGGCTGATGAATGAGGGAGGCTGATGAATGAGGGAGGCTGTTGAATAATGGGGGCTGATGAATGAGGGAGGTTGATGAATAATGGTAGCTGATGAATGAGGGAGGCTGATGCATGAGGGAGGCTGATGAATGATGGGGGCTGATGAATGAGGGAGGCTGATGAATGAGGGAGGCTGTTGAATAATGGGAGCTGATGAATGAGGGAGGCTAATGAATGATGGGGGCTGATGAATGAGGGAGGCTTATGAATGAGGGAGGCTGAAGAATAATGGGAGCTGATGAATAAGTGAGGCTGATGAATAATGGGAGCTGATAAATGAGGGAGGCTAATGAATGATGGGAGTTAATGAAGATGGGGGCTGGTGAATAATGGGAGCTGATGAATGAGGGAGGCTGATGAATGATGGGGTTTGATGAATAATGGGAGTTGATGAATGAGGGAGGCTGATGAATAATCAGAGCTCATGAATGAGGGAGGCTGATGAATGATGGGGGTTGATGAATGAGGGAGGCTGATGAATGATGGGGGCTGATGAATGAGGGAGGCTGATGAATGATGGGGTTTGATGAATAATGGGAGCTGATGAATGAGGGAGGCTGATGAATAATGAGAGCTGATGAAGGAGGGAGGCTGATGAATGATGGGGGTTGATGAATAATCGGAGCTAATGAATGGGGGATGCTGATGAATAATGGGAGCTGATAAATGATGGAGGCTGATGAATGATGGGGGTTGATGAATAATGGGAGCTGATGAATGATAGGGGTTGATGAATAATGGGGGTTGATGAATGAGGGAAGTTGATGAATGATGGGGGTTGATGAATAATAGGAGCTGATGAATAATGGGAGCTGAAGAATGATGGGGGTAAGGAAGATGGGAGTTAATGAATGATGGGCGCTGATGAATAATGAGAGCTGATGAATGATGGGAGTTAATGAATGATGGGTGCTGATGAACAATGGGAGCTGATGAATAATGGGAGCTGATGAATAATGGGCGCTGTTGAATAATGGGAGCTGATGAATGATGGGAGCTGATGAATGATGGGAGCTGATGAATAATGGGCGCTGATGAATAATGGGCGCTGATAAATGATGGGAGTTAATTAATGATGGGCGCTGATGAATAATGGGAGCTGATGAATGAGGGAGGCTGATGAATGAGGGAGGCTGATGAATGATGGGATTTAATGAATAATGGGCGCTGATGAGTATTGGCAGCTGATGAATGAGGGAGGCTGATGAATGATGGGCGCTGATGAATAATGGGAGCTGATAAATGATGGAGGCTGATGAATGATGGGGGTTGATGAATAATGGGAGCTGATGAATGATAGGGGTTGATGAATAATGGGGGTTGATGAATGAGGGAAGTTGATGAATGATAGGGGTTGATGAATAATAGGAGCTGATGAATAATGGGAGCTGAAGAATGATGGGGGTAAGGAAGATGGGAGTTAATGAATGATGGGCGCTGATGAATAATGAGAGCTGATGAATGATGGGAGTTAATGAATGATGGGTGCTGATGAATAATGGGAGCTGATGAATAATGGGAGCTGATGAATAATGGGCGCTGTTGAATAATGGGAGCTGATGAATGATGGGAGCTGATGAATGATGGGAGCTGATGAATAATGGGCGCTGATGAATAATGGGCGCTGATGAATGATGGGAGTTAATGAATGATGGGCGCTGATGAATAATGGGAGCTGATGAATGAGGGAGGCTGATGAATGAGGGAGGCTGATGAATGATGGGATTTAATGAATAATGGGCGCTGATGAATAATGGCAGCTGATGAATGAGGGAGGCTGATGAATGATGGGAGTTAATGAATGATGGGCGCTGATGAATAATGGGAGCTGATGAATGAGGGAGGCTGATGAATGAGGGAGGCTGATGAATGATGGGGGTTGATGAATAATGGGAGCTGATGAATGAGGGAGGCTGATGAATGATGGGGGTTGATGAATAATGGGAGCTGATGAATGAGGGAGGCTGATGAATGATGGGGGTTGATGAATGAGGAAGGCTGATGAATGATGGGGGTTGATGAATAATGGGAGCTGATGAATGAGGGAGGCTGATGAATGATGGGGGTTGATGAATAATGGGAGCTGATGAATGAGGGAGGCTGATGAATGATGGGGGTTGATGAATGAGGAAGGCTGATGAATGATGGGGGTTGATGAATAATGGGAGCTGATGAATGAGGGAGGCTGATGAATGATGGGGGTTGATGAATAATGGGAGCTGATGAATGAGGGAGGCTGATGAATGATGGGGGTTGATGAATAATGGGAGCTGATGAATGATGGGGGTATTGAAGATGGGGGTTAATGAATGATGGGGGCTGATGAATAATGGGAGCTGATGAATAATGGGAGCTGATGAATGAGGGAGGTTGATGAATGATGGGATTTGATGAATAATAGGAGCTGATGAATGATGGGGGTTGATGAATTATAGGGGTTGATGAATCTTCTACCTTTTAGCTCCCAGTGGATCATAGGTCTTCAACAAATACTTTCCAAGTCATTCTATTTTTTGCAATTCTTTTAAGATCATTCCATGTCTTCCCCATCATCTTCATCTCTGCTTCGATCTGTCTTCTCCAAGAATTCCTTGGTCTTCCTCTTTGTCTTTTCCCCTGGGGATTCCAAAAAAGGGCCTGTTGTGTAATACTCTCAGTTGGCTTCCGTAGTGTGTGTCCTATCTATCGCCATCATCTTCGCTGTATTGCTTTATCCACTGGTATTTGACCGGTACATTTCCATAATTCCATGTTAGTGACTTTGTCCTGCCATTTCCATACCTTTATTCTGCGCAAGCATCCATTAATGAAAGTCTGTACCTTCGTGATTGTCAATTTTGTTATTCTCCATGTTTCACAGCCATATAATAGGACCGACTTAACATTTGACTTGAAAATTTTTATTTTTGTATTTAGCCTAATTTCTTTGGATTTCCATATGTTTCCCAGTGCAATGAAAGCTCCTCTTGCTTTTGATATCCTTATTTTGGTATCATTTTCTGTTCCTCCCTCTTTATCTATATTACTGCCCAGATATATGTAAGATTGTACGTCTAGTAGAGGTATTTCTCCTAGTTTTATTTGGTTATTGCCAACTGCATTAATTCTCATAATGTTGGTCTTATCTCTATTAATCTTTAGTCCTAGCTGTTGTGATCTCTCATCTAATATACTCATTTTATCCTGCATCTGTTGATGGCTGTGTGATAGGAGAGCTATGTCATCAGCAAAGTCTAAATCATCAAGTTGTTTGGTCAGTGACCACTGGATCACATTTCTGTCGTTTTGAGTTATTTTCATAATCCAATCTATGGACAGTAGAAAGAGAAATGGAGACAGAAGGCATCCTTGCCTTACTCCTGTTCTTATTTCAAATGCTTCTGTAAGCTGTCCTTCATGCACCACACTACATTTTGTTCCTTCATACATTGTTTTTATTAGGTTAATAAACTTTATGGGGATTCTGTAATGACTCAGCAACTTCCAAAGCATTCTTCTGTCTAAACTATCAAATGCCTTTTCGTAATCTATGAATCCAATATAAAGTGGGGATTTTAGTTCTAAACTTTGTTCAACTATTATACGTAGAGTAGTTATTTGATCAGCACATGACCTGTTCTTCCTAAAACCTGCTTGTTCATCTCTCAAGTGTTTCTCTATAGTCTCTTTTAGTCTCTCCAGAATGATTCTGCCTAATATTTTTCCTGACACTGATAGTAGAATAATTCCCCTATAATTTGTGCACTCCTGTAAACTTCCTTTCTTTGGTAGTTTGATCATATAACCTTCTCTCCAGTCTTTAGGTATTTCTTCCCTCTCCCAAATTTTATCCAAAAGATCATGTAACATCTTGGTAGAGGTGTTAATATCTGCTTTGATGGCTTCCGAAGGAATTTCATCTGGTCCTGTGGCTTTACCATCTTTTAATAGTTTGATAGCTTTCATTATTTCTTCTTTGCTTGGTTTTCCGCAGTTAACGTGTAACTCTTCTTCTGCTGGTAGTATATCTGGAGGATTATTTGAGCCGGGTCTGTTCAAAAGTTCTTCAAAGTGCTCTTTCCATCTCTCCATTTGTTCCCTTATATTACTAAGCAGATTTCCTTTCTTATCTTTGATAAAGGCGTTAATCTGTTTGTATTTTCCACCTAATTTCTTTGTGCTGTTGTACAGTTCTTTCATATTCCCTTTATTTGCTGCTTCTTCTGCCTCTTTAGCTAGTTCATCTATATATTTCCTCTTATCCCTTTTAATGCATCTTCTCACTTCTTTGTTCACCGTAAGCTTCCGGTGTCTTGGCTTTATTACTTCTTGTTTTGCTGTTATTTATGTCTGCTTTCTTGTTCTTTCTTTCTTTAATTTTATCCAGGGTCTCTGCTGTCATCCATGCCTTATCCTGGCGTTCTCTTTTCCCCAGTGTTTCTTCGCATGTCTCTTTCCATATATTTTTTACCTGTTTAGAAATGATCTTCTATATTTATTGTATTTTCTAGTTGTTGGAGGACTTGGTATTTGTTTGATATTGTGACTGCGAATTTATCTTTAATTCCTTGTTCTTTAAGAAACCCTACATTGAAATACTTTCTACCCTTATTCGTTGTAGTATACCTTTTTAATTTAATTTTAAGTTTGGCTAACAGAAGATGATGGTCAGAAGCTACATCTGCCCCTCTATATACTTTTACATCCTGTAAGGATGACTTAAACTTATTATTAATACATATGTGATCAATTTGATTTTCCATTCTATGATCTGGTGACACCCATGTAGCTTTGTGTATTCTTTTATGTTGGAATATTGTTCCTCCTAGGCTCATTTGATTAAGGGAGCAGAAATTAGCAAATATCTATCCATTCTCGTTTATATTTCCAAGTCCATGTTTTCCCATAATCTCTTTGAAGCCTCTGTTGTCTGATCCTACCTTAGGATTTAGGTCTTCCATCAAGATTATAATATCCTTGGCTCGTCTTGCATCCATCTGACATTGTAGCTGTTTATAAAAATCATCTTTAACTGAGTCATCCTTATCGTTGGTTGGTGCATAGCATTGTATAATGTGTAATTTTATTTTGTTTTTGGTTGTTCTAAATGTTGCTCTCACCAGTCTTGGTCCCACTGCCTCCCATTCTATTAGTGTCTTTTGTGCATTCTTTGATAGCATTATAGCTACCCCTTCGCTATGTTGTGCTCCTGGTTCCTGGTGTCCTGATGATAAAATCATCTCCCCTGTATTCAATTTTATTCTCTCCGCTCCCAGCCATCTTGTTTCACACATTAATTCACAGAATATCTATCTTGTAGTTAGTCATTTCTGCTGCCACTTGTGTCGCTTTTCCCTGTTCGTTAAGGGTACGAACATTCCAGGTGCCAATTCTGGAGGATTTCCTGGTAGACAAAGGGTGAGTCGGCAACCCGGACTCCTTATGGCTTTCTCTGGATTGCGTCATACGTCTCTTAGACAGAGAGCCCTTCTCTTTCCTGGTTGACGGATTAACTTTATCTTTCTTTGACTTGTTCCTGTTTGTGAAGTTTTTTTGGCTTATTTTTTTTACAGTATGGGATAGCCAGTCCCTTGCCTAACCCTCCTTTCTCGCCTCTTACGAACATGCCTGGTAGGGTACAGCGCCGCTATTCTTTACTCCCCTTTCGGGCCCCGGCAGCGCACGGGCGATGAATGATGGGGGTTAATGAATGATGGGGGCTGATGAATGATGGGGGCTGATGAATGATGGGGGCTGATGAATGATGGGGGCTGATGAATGATGGGAGTTGATGAATGATGGGAGTTAATGAATGATGGGGGCTGATGAATAATGGGAGTTAATGAATGATGGGGGCTGATGAATGATAGGGGCTGATGAATGATGGGGGCTGATGAATGATGGGGGCTGATGAATGATGGGGGCTGATGAATGATGGGGGTTAATGAATGATGGGGGCTGATGAATGATGGGGGTTAATGAATGATGGGGGCTGATGAATGATGGGGGTTGATGAATGATGAGGGTTAATGAATGATGGGGTTGATGAATGATGGGGCTGATGAATGATGGGAGTTAATGAATGATGGGGGTTAATGAATGATGGGGGCTGATGAATGATGGGAGTTAATGAATGATAGTGGTTAATGAATGATGGGGGCTGATGAATGATGGGAGTTAATGAATGATGGGGGTTAATGAATGATGGGGGCTGATGAATGATTAGGTTTGATGAATGATGAGGGTTAATGAATGATGGAGGTCGATGAATGATGGGGGCCGATGAATGATGGGGGCTGATCAATGATTGGGGTCAATGAATGATGGAGGCTGATGAATGATGGGGGTTAATAAATGATGGGGGTTAATAAATGATGGGGATTAATGAATGATGGGGGTTAATGAATGATGGGGGTTAATAAATGATGGGGGTTAATAAATGATGGGGGTTAATGAATGATGGGGGTTAATAAATAATTTGGGTTAATGAATGATGGGGGTTAATGAATGATGGGGGTTAATGAATGATCAGGGTTAATAAATGATGGGGGTTAATGAATGATGGGGGTTAATAAATGATGGGGGTTAATGAATGATGGGGTTAATGAATGATGGGGTTAATGAATGATGGGGGTTAATAAATGATGGGGGTTAATGAATGATGGGGGTTAATAAATGATGGGGGTTAATGAATGATGGGGGTTAATGAATGATGGGGGGTTAATAAATGATGGGGGTTAATAAATGATGGGGGTTAATGAATGATGGGGGTTAATGAATGATGGGGGTTAATGAATGATGGAGGCTGATGAATGGTGGGGGTTAATGAATGATGGGGGTTAATGAATGATGGGGGTTAATGAATGATGGGGGTTAATGAATGATGGGGGTTAATAAATGATGGGGGTCAATGAATGATGGAGGCTGATGAATGATGGGGGTTAATAAATGATGGGGGTTAATAAATGATGGGGGTTAATGAATGATGGGGGTTAATAAATGATGGGGGTTAATAAATTATGGGGGTTAATGAATGATGGGGGTTAATGAATGATGGGGGTTAATAAAGGATGGGGGTTAATGAATGATGGGGTTTAATGAATAATGATGGAGGTGATGGCAGTGACCAGGGCAATCATCTGGTGGTTAGAGTCACAAGACTACACCCACGCCTGTATACTGAGTGATTCGATGAGCATGATAAAAAAGTGGAGGTGGGCTCTGAACGCAGGCAATGAGTAGAGTCATTGCAAGAAGTAAAATATATGTACGGTCACCCTTGTCTATGTCCCTGAATATGCGGGAGTACGGGGAAATGTAAGAACAGACAGGGTGGCTAACTGTGCTGTCTTTAAAGATGTTCAACCAATGGATTGGGCAGACATCATCAATGCCCTCCGAGATATGGGAAGGGCACAGGACTTAACAACCATGAGTCCACTCACTCCTTTGGATGAAAGAGATGGTAGTTAAGATGGGCACAGCAAGAAATGAGAAACTTAGTGGGTGATGGGAGTTAAAATGGGTACAGCCAGAAACAAGAAACTTAGTGGGCGTATAACAGGACTTATCAACCAACATAGAACTGGTGTCGTCAGTCGCTGGAACTGAGGGGCTTAATGTGAGGGGACATGAGCACCTATGGACATGTTTGGAGTGCAATGATGATGACCTACAAATAACTCTATAACTAAATATTCTACCACTGTTTTTTTATGCCCCTTTGTCCATCTTTCTTTTATCAGTGTTCTTTATGCCCCCTTGTCCATCTTTCTTTTATCAGTGTTCTTTATGCCCCCTTGTCCATCTTTCTTTTATCAGTGTTCGTTATGCCCCCTTGTCCATCTTTCTTTTATCAGTGTTCTTTATGCCCCCTTGTCCATCTTTCTTTTATCAGTGTTCTTTATTCCCCCTTGTCCATCTTTCTTTTATCAGTGTTCTTTATGCCCCCTTGTCCATCTTTCTTTTATCAGTGTTCTTTATGCCCCCTTGTCCATCTTTCTTTTATCAGTGTTCTTTATGCCCCCTTGTCCATCTTTCTTTTATCAGTGTTCTTTATGCCCCCTTGTCCATCTTTCTTTTATCAGTGTTCTTTATGCCCCTTGTCCATCTTTCTTTTATCACTGTTCTTTATGCCCCCTTGTCCATCTTTCTTTTATCAGTGTTCTTTATGCCCCCTTGTCCATCTTTCTTTTATCAGTGTTCTTTATTCCCCCTTGTCCATCTTTCTTTTATCAGTGTTCTTTATGCCCCCTTGTCCATCTTTCTTTTATCAGTGTTCTTTATGCCCCCTTGTCCATCTTTCTTTTATCACTGTTCTTTATGCCCCCTTGTCCATCTTTCTTTTATCAGTGTTCTTTATTCCCCCTTATCCATCTTTCTTTTATAAATGTTCTTTATGCCCCCTTATTCATCTTTCTTTTATCACTGTTCTTTATGCCCCCTTATCCATCTTTCTTTTATCAGTGTTCTTTATTCCCCCTTGTCCATCTTTCTTTTATCAGTGTTCTTTATGCC
Organism: Megaustenia siamemsis; assembly: GCA_032433765.1. Classification (NCBI taxonomy): domain Eukaryota; kingdom Metazoa; phylum Mollusca; class Gastropoda; order Stylommatophora; family Ariophantidae; genus Megaustenia; species Megaustenia siamemsis. The sequence goes on along the minus strand of JAVIAB010000145.1, from coordinate 559,456 downwards.
CCCTTGTCCATCTTTCTTTTATCAGTGTTCTTTATGCCCCCTTGTCCATCTTTCTTTTATCACTGTTCTTTATGCCCCCTTGTCCATCTTTCTTTTATCAGTGTTCTTTATTCCCCCTTATCCATCTTTCTTTTATAAATGTTCTTTATGCCCCCTTATTCATCTTTCTTTTATCACTGTTCTTTATGCCCCCTTATCCATCTTTCTTTTATCAGTGTTCTTTATGCCCCCTTATCCATCTTTCTTTTATCACTGTTCTTTATACCCCCTTGTCCATCTTTCTTTTATCAGTGTTCTTTATGCCCCCTTGTCCATCTTTCTTTTATCAGTGTTCTTTATGCCCCCTTGTCCATCTTTCTTTTATCACTGTTCTTTATGCCCCCTTGTCCATCTTTCTTTTATCAGTGTTCTTTATGCCCCCTTGTCCATCTTTCTTTTATCAATGTTCTTTATGCCCCCTTGTCCATCTTTCTTTTATCAGTGTTCTTTATGCCCCCTTGTCCATCTTTCTTTTATCAGTGTTCTTTATGCCCCCTTGTCCATCTTTCTTTTATCAGTGTTCTTTATGCCCCCTTGTCCATCTTTCTTTTATCAGTGTTCTTTATGCCCCCTTGTCCATCTTTCTTTTATCAGTGTTCTTTATGCCCCCTTGTCCATCTTTCTTTTATCAGTGTTCTTTATGCCCCTTGTCCATCTTTCTTTTATCACTGTTCTTTATGCCCCCTTGTCCATCTTTCTTTTATCAGTGTTCTTTATTCCCCCTTATCCATCTTTCTTTTATAAATGTTCTTTATGCCCCCTTATTCATCTTTCTTTTATCAGTGTTCTTTATGCCCCCTTATCCATCTTTCTTTTATCAGTGTTCTTTATGCCCCCTTGTCCATCTTTCTTTTATCAGTGTTCTTTATGCCCCCTTGTCCATCTTTCTTTTATCAGTGTTCTTTATGCCCCCTTGTCCATCTTTCTTTTATCAGTGTTCTTTAAGCCCCCTTGTCCATCTTTCTTTTATCAGTGTTCTTTATGCCCCCTTATCCATCTTTCTTTTATCACTGTTCTTTATGCCCCCTTGTCCATCTTTCTTTTATCAGTGTTCTTTATGCCCCCTTGTCCATCTTTCTTTTATCAGTGTTCTTTATGCCCCCTTGTCCATCTTTCTTTTAATCACTGTTCTTTATGCCCCCTTGTCCATCTTTCTTTTATCACTGTTCTTTATGCCCCCTTGTCCATCTTTCTTTTATCAATGTTCTTTATGCCCTCTTGTCCATCTTTCTTTTATCAGTGTTCTTTATGCCCCCTTGTCCATCTCTCTTTTATCACTGTTCTTTATGCCCCCTTGTCCATCTTTCTTTTATCACTGTTCTTTATGCCCCCTTGTCCATCTTTCTTTTATTACTGTTCTTTATGCCCCCTTGTCCATCTTTCTTTTATCAATGTTCTTTATGCCCCCTTGTCCATCTTTCTTTTATCAGTGTTCTTTATGCCCCCTTGTCCATCTTTCTATTATCACTGTTCTTTATGCCCCCTTGTCCATCTTTCTTTTATCAGTGTTCTTTATGCCCCCTTGTCCATCTTTCTTTTATCAGTGTTCTTTATGCCCCCTTATCCATCTTTCTTTTATTACTGTTCTTTATGCCCCCTTGTCCATCTTTCTTTTATCAGTGTTCTTTATGCCCCCTTGTCCATCTTTCTTTTATCAGTGTTCTTTATGCCCCCTTGTCCATCTTTCTTTTATCAGTGTTCTTTATGCCCTCTTATCCATCTTTCTTTTATCAGTGTTCTTTATGCCCCCTTGTCCATCTTTCTTTTATCAGTGTTCTTTATGCCCCCTTGTCCATCTTTCTTTTATCACTGTTCTTTATGCCCCCTTGTCCATCTTTCTTTTATCAGTGTTCTTTATGCCCCCTTGTCCGTCTTTTTTTGATTGATGTTCTTTATGTTCCCTTGTCTGTATCACTGTTCTTTATGTCCCAATGTACATTTTAATAGCTTCCTCTGTTGAGTTGTTTGTTTAGACAGGTCCACTCATAAGAGTTTTCTTTTATCATCACTAGGATCAGAGTTTTCTTCTTGAATGAACCCAGTATTTGTCTTGTTTGCTTGGTACATCAGTAAAGATGGAGATGATTTCTCTACAGAGACTGTACTTCTCATAGGTCAAGAGTGGTTCAGTTTCTCTTGGGTCTCAGAGACAGAGGTCTCAGGGCTGATTTTATAGTTTTCTGGACAAGCAGTCAGAGAAGGATCTCTTGAGATTGTAATTGGTATCTGTGTTAATTTAGAAGTTTCTTGTTCATTAATTGTCCATAACACAACTCCTTATGAGAGGACAGAGCCAAGAACAATGTATGGTGTCAATAAGTTGTATGAGAGTAAACAGAGTGTTGATATTAGAATGAAATGTGATAGTAGCAGAAGGTTGACATCTCACCAGCAGGACATCAGTGTAAAGTTCAAAGCTGGCCAGGTTGTGCATAGCCTGTACAGCCTTCAGAGCATTCCTGTGGTAGCCATGGAACCTGGCAGGAAGAAATATCTACAACATATGACTATTTGTACTATTAGAGAACTGGAACATTTGATACACTAAACTTCAGTATGCAACACATTGCAGATATTGTGCAAGAAAGAACAATAGGCAAAATATTTGAAGCTGTTAAAATATCTGGTTTTGACTTGCCTTTGAAGTTACATTTGCACATGTTTAGGGAGACATGGTGGAAACCAAGGTTGGGCATGAATTACAGTATTTAAGGAAGTGATAATTAGGGCGTATTTTATCTCCCTTGTTTTTTTGAACTGCCATCCATATCATAATGCAGACATGATGTACAGGTAACTAAGGCATTAAATGGACAATTGGAGGACCCCTTGATTTTGCAGATGACATGGTTCTTATAAAGAGAAACATGAACATGATGCAAGAACAAACCAATGTCATGTCATCAATGGCTAGTAAAATAGCATTTATCAACCAAGAAAAGACAAAAGCAATGAAAAATAAAATCACCCAGAAGTAAAAATATATCTGAAAGGAAGAGTAGTTGAAGAAGTTGATCACTATGTATATCTTGGAAGCTGCATGGATCAAGAGGGAGACACAAAGAGAGAAAATAGAATCAAAATAACAAAGGCAGCAATGACTTTCATAAACCTTGACCAAATATGAAAATCAAAAGTATTAAGCACAAAACCAAAGCTCAGAAATTTCAAATCAAATGTATTTTCCATTCTTACTTATGCATCCAAGAGATAGAAAACAACTAAGTGAATAGAAAATAAACTGCATGCATTTGAGATTAAATGTCTCAGGAAAAATTTTTTTTAAACCATTGAATAAACTCAAAACTAGTGCAGAAATAAGAGAATTGACAACGCATAAAAAAATATTGTCTATATTTAAGAGAAGAAGGTGGTCACATGTTGGTCATGTGATGAGAAGAGACAACAAGAGAGGAAGGCGGTCATATATTGGACATGTGATGAGAAGAGACAAGAGAGGAAGGTGGTCATATGATGGCCATGTGATGAGAAGAGAGGAAGGTGGTCATATGTTGGCCATGTGATGAGAAGAGACAACAAGAGAAGAAGGTGGTCATATATCATCATCATCATCATTGAGTGTCGTCTCTGCAACGAAGGTTGGCTACCATGGAGTGCCATTCTACTCTGTTTCTTGCTTTGATGGTGCAGGTTGTCATAGGCTGATTTGTCCATCTTTTGATGTTACTCGTCCATGTTAGTCTTGCTATGCCTCTTTTACCTTGTATTTTCCCCTCCAGGATTACTTTTAGTAGGCTGTTGTGTCTTTCAAGATGGCCCAAAAATCGCATTAGTCTTGTTTGAATTGTGCTTAGTAGTTCTCTTTTCATTTTTAGTTGTTTTAAGACTTCATCGTTTGTTTTATTTTCCTTCCATCCAATTCTACCTATTCTTCTATATATCCACATTTCAAAGGCTTCAACTCTCTGCTCTGTTTTCTTGTCTAATGTCCATGTTTCTGCACCATATAGGAATATTGAGAAGATGTAACATTTTGCTATTTTTAGTTTTAGCCCTGGTGTTATTTGTTTTGATGTTAGTATGTTCTTCACGACATTAAAATTACTTTTCGTCATTCCTATTCTTTTGTTTATTTCAGTTGTACATTTTCCATCACTGGTTATAGTATTTCCAAAGCAGTTTGTAGTTCTGAACTGTCTCCAGGTCTATTCCTTCAATTTTGATATCCACTTGTGGGTTTTGAGTATTTCCTTTGCTTATGATCATAGTTTTGGTCTTTTTTATATTTATATCTAGTCCATATTTTTTAATTATAAACTTATAAGTGAGGAACAATGTGGATTTGTGGAAGGAAAGGGCACCAATAATGCAATATACATCTTAAGGACATTGATAGAAAGATCTATAGAGGTAAAGAAAGATCTATATATGTGCTTTATAGACTACACAAAAGCATTTGACAAAGTAAAGCATGTGGAAATAATAAATATGCTGGAGAAATTAAACATTGATGGCAAGGATCTGCGAATCATAAAAAACATGTACTGGCAACAAACAGCAGCTATACGAATTAACAACCAAACAGGACAATTCCAATATATAAAACTAGGAGTCAGACAAGGCTGTTTTCTGTCGTCGGATTTGTTTTCACTTTACAGCGAATATATTATGAGATCAATAGTAGACAAAAAAGGAATTGAAGTCATCGGTCACAACATAAATAATTTGCGATATGCGGATGACACAGTCTTAATAGCAGAGACAGAGAACGAACTACAAGAAATGATAGACATAATAGTGGAAGAAAGCAACAAGAAAGGTCTCAGTCTGAATAGTAAGAAAACAGAAGTAATGGTTATATCGAAGAAACAATCATCACCATCATGATAAAAATAATAAGCATAAAAATAAACGAGACAAACCTGAAACAAGTACAACGTTTCAAATACTTGGGCACATTAATAACATCAGATGGGAGATGCACCACAGAAATAAAAAGCAGAATAGCTCAGGCCAAAATAGCATTTCAGAAAATGAAAAATATCTTATGCAACAAATCTATGTCAATAAAAATGAGAAAGAGAGTTCATCGGTGCTATATAGAACCAATTCTGACCTATGGAAGCGAATCATGGGCAGTAGACAAACAAATGAAAAGACGATTAGAGGCCACAGAGATGGGATTTCTCAGAAGAATGTTGAAAGTTCCCTGGACAGATAAAAAGACCAATGAGGAAGTTCTCAAAGAGGCCAACACAAAAAGAGAGCTCTTAAAAAACATCAGAAAAAAGGAATCAACATTTTTCGGGTACATCATGAGAAGAGGAAAATTTGAATACTTGGTTTCAGCTGGCAAAATAAAAGGAAAGACAGATCACGGATGACAAAGAGAGAAAATACTGGATAGCGTGGTGTCATGGCATGGAAAACATTCAACAGCAGAACTGATATGATGCACTGTAGATAGAAGATTGTGGAGGGACATGATCGCCTACGCCAACCGGCAGGGTACATGATGATGATATTTTTTGCTTGTCATGTTTATTTTATTTAGTAATTGTTGTAGATCTTTAGGATTTTCTGCTAGTAGAACAGTATCATCAGCATATCTTAGGTTATTGATTATCTTTCCATTAATTTGTAAGCCTGGCATCTCTATGATGTTTTTAAAGATTTGCTCAGTGTATAGATTGAACAAGCTTGGTGATAGGATGCATCCTTGTCTTACTCCTCTTTTTATAGCAATGGTGTAGAGATCTCTTTGTTATATTTTATTATTGCTGTTTGCTCCCAGTATAGATTGCATATTAGTCGTATGTCCATGTCATCTAGATGTATCTCTTTTAGGCATTCTATAAGTTGTTTGTGGTGTACTCTATCAAAAGCTTTGGTGTAGTCATGTGATGAGAAGAGACAACAAAGAGGAAGGTGGTCATTTGTTGGTCATGTGATGAGAAGAGACAACGAAGAGGAAGGTGGTCATATGTTGGTCATGTGATGAGAAGAGACAACAAGAGAAGACAGTGGTCATATGTTGGTCATGTGATGAGAAGAGACAACAAAGAGGAAGATGGTCATATGTCAGCCATGTGATGTGAAGAGAGAAGAGAGGAAGGTAGTCATATGTTGGTCTTGTGATGAAAAGAGACAACAAGAAAGGAAGGTGGTCATATGTTGGTCATGAGAAGAGACAACAAAGAGGAAGGTGGTCATATGTTGGTCATGTGATGAGAAGAGACAAAAAGAGAAGACAGTGGTCATATGTTGGTCATGTGATGAGAAGAGACAACAAGAGAAGACAGTGGTCATATGTTGGTCATGTGATGAGAAGAGACAACAAAGAGGAAGGTGGTCATATGTCAGCCATGTGATGAGAAGAGACAACAAAGAGGAAGGTGGTCATATGTTGGTCATGTGATTAGAAGAGAGAACAAGAGAGGAATGTGGTCATATGTTGGTCATGTGATGAAAAGAGACAACAAGAGAGAAAGGTAACCATATGTTGGTCATGTAATGAGAAGAGACAACAAAGAGGAAGGTGGTCATATGTTGGTCATGTGATGAGAAGAGACAACAATGAGGAAGGTGGTCATATGTTGGTCATGTGATGAGAAGAGACAACAAGAGAAGAAGGTGGTCATATTTTGGTCATGTGATGAGAAGAGACAACAAGAGAGGAAGGTGGTCATATGTTGGTCATGTGATCAGAAGAGAAAACAAGAAAAGACAGTGGCCATATGTTGGTCATATGATGAGAAGAGACAACAAAGAGGAAGGTGGTCATATGTTGGTCATATGATGAGAAGAGACAACAAAGAGGAAGGTGGTCATATGTTGGTCATGTGATGAGAAGAGACAACAAAGAGGAAGGTGGTCATATATTGGTCATGTGATGAGAAGAGACAACAAGAGAAGACAGTTGTCATATGTTGATCATGTGATGAGAAGAGAAAACAAGAGAGGAAGGTGGTCATATGTTGGTCATGTGATGAGAAGAGACAACAAGAGAAGACAGTGGTCATATGTTGGTCATATGATGAGAAGAGACAATTAAGAGGAAGGTGGTCATATGTTGGTCATGTGATGAGAAGAGACAACAAGAGAAGACAGTGGTCATATGTTGGTCATATGATGAGAAGAGACAACAAGAGAAGACAGTGGTCATATGTTGGTCGTATGATGAGAAGAGACAACAAGAGAAGACAGTGGTCATATGTTGGTCATGTGATGAGAAGAGACAACAAAGAGGAAGGTGGTCATATGTTGGTCATGTGATGAGAAGAGACAACAAAGAGGAAGGTGGTTATATGTTGGTGATGTGATGAGAAGCGACAACAAAGAGGAAGGTGGTCATATGTCGGCCATGTGATGAGAAGAAAGAAGAGAGGAAGGTGGTCATATGTCAGCCACGTGATGAGAAGAGACAACAAAGAGGAAGGTGGTCATATGTCGGTCATGTGATGAGAAGAGACAACAAGCGAGAAAGGCAGTCATATGTTGGTCATGTGATGAGAAGAGACAACAAAGAGGAAGGTGGCCATATGTTGGTCATGTGATGAGAAGAGACAACAAATAGGAAGGTGGTCATATATTGGTCATGTGATGAGAAGAGACAACAAGAGAGGAAGGTGGTCATATATTGGTCATGTGATGAGAAGAGACAACAAGAGAGGAAGGTGGTAATATATTGGTCATGTGATGAGAAGAGACAACAAGAGAGGAAAGTGGTCATATGTTGGTTATGTGATGAGAAGAGACAACAAAGAGGAAAGTGGTCATATGTTGGTCATGTGATGAGAAGAGACAACAAAGAAGAAGGTGGTCATATATTGGTCATGTGATGAGAAGAGACAACAAGAAAGGATTTAGGATTCAGTCAGAGAGACAGTTGAGGTGCATTAGGATTCATTCAGAGAGACAGTTGAGGTGCATTAGGATTCATTCAGAGAGACAGTTGAGGTGGATTAGGATTCATTCAGAGAGACAGTTGAGGTGGATTTGGATTAATTCAGAGAGACAGTTGAGGTGCATTAGGATTCATTCAGAGAGACAGTTGAGGTGGATTAGGATTCATTCAGAGAGACAGTTGAGGTGAATTAGGATTCATTCAGAGAGACAGTTCAGGTGGATTTGGATTCATTCAGAGAGACAGTTGAGGTGCATTAGGATTTATTCAGAGAGACAGTTGAGGTGGATTAGGATTCATTCAGAGAGACAGTTGAGGTGGATTAGGATTCATTCAGAGAGACAGTTGAGGTGCATTAGGATTCATTCAGAGAGACAGTTGAGGTGGATTAGGATTCATTCAGAGAGACAGTTGAGGTGCATTAGGATTCATTCAGAGAGACAGTTGAGGTGGATTAGGATTCATTCAGAGAGACAGTTGAGGTGCATTAGGATTCATTTAGAGAGACAGTTGAGGTGGATTAGGATTCATTCAGAGAGACAGTTGAGGTTGATTTGGATTCATTCAGAGAGACAGTTGAGGTGCATTAGGATTCATTCAGAGAGACAGTTGAGGTGGATTAGGATTCATTCAGAGAGACAGTTGAGGTGGATTAGGATTCATTTAGAGAGACAGTTGAGGTGGATTAGGATTCATTCAGAGAGACAGTTGAGGTGGATTAGGATTCATTTAGAGAGACAGTTGAGGTGGATTAGGATTCATTTAGAGAGACAGTTGAGGTGGATTAGGATTCATTTAGAGAGACAGTTGAGGTGGATTATGATTCATTTAGAGAGATAGTTGAGGTGGATTAGGATTCATTTAGAGAGACAGTTGAGGCACATTAGGATTTATTCAGAGAGATAGTTGAGGTGGATTAGGATTCATTCAGAGGGACAGTTGAGGTGGATTAGGATTTATTCAGAGAGATAGTTGAGGTGGATTAGGATTCATTCAGAGAGACAGTTGAGGTGGATTAGGATTCATTCAGAGAGACAGTTGAGGCACATTAGGATTTATTCAGAGAGACAGTTGAGGTGGATTAGGAACCATTCAGAGAAGATGAGAAGAGACAACATAGAAGAAGGTGGTCAGATGTTGGTCATGTGATGAGAAGAGACAACAAAGAGGAAGGTGGTCATATGATGAGAAGAGACAACAAAGAGGAAGGTGGTCATATGTTGGTCATGTGATGAGAAGAGACAACAAAGAGGAAGGTGGTCATATGTTGGTCATGTGATGAGAAGAGACAACAAAGAGGAAGGTGGTCATATATTGGTCATGTGATGAGAAGAGACAACAAAGAGGAAGGTGGTCATATTTTGGTCATGTGATGAGAAGAGACAACAAGAGAGGAAGGTGGTGATATATTGGTCATGTGATGAGAAGAGACAACAAGAGAGGAAGGTGGTCATATGTTGGTCATGCGATGAGAAGAGACAACAAGAGAGGAAGGTGGTCATATATTGGTCATGGTATGAGAAGAGACAACAAGAAAGGATTTAGGATTCAGTCAGAGAGACAGTTGAGGTGGATTAGGATTCATTCAGAGAGACAGTTGAGGTGGATTTGGATTAATTCAGAGAGACAGTTGAGGTGCATTAGGATTCATTCAGAGAGACAGTTGAGGTGCATTAGGATTCATTCAGAGAGACAGTTGAGGTGGATTAGGATTCATTCAGAGAGACAGTTGAGGTGGATTTGGATTAATTCAGAGAGACAGTTGAGGTGCATTAGGATTCATTCAGAGAGACAGTTGAGGTGGATTAGGATTCATTCAGAGAGACAGTTGAGGTGAATTAGGATTCATTCAGAGAGACAGTTGAGGTGGATTAGAATTAATTCAGAGAGACAGTTGAGGTGGATTAGAATTAATTCTGAGAGACAGTTGAGGTGGATTAGAATTTATTCAGAGAGACAGTTGAGGTGGATTAGGATTCATTCAGAGAGACAGTTGAGGTGAATTAGGATTCATTCAGAGAGACAGTTGAGGTGGATTATGATTCATTCAGAGAGACAGTTGAGGTGAATTAGGATTCATTCAGAGAAACTGTTGAGGTGCATTAGGATTCATTCAGAGAGACAGTTGAGGTGCATTAGGATTCATTTAGAGAGACAGTTGAGGTGCATTAGGATTCATTCAGAGAGACAGTTGAGGTGCATTAGGATTCATTTAGAGAGACAGTTGAGGTGGATTAGGATTCATTCAGAGAGACAGTTGAGGTGGATTAGGATTCATTCAGAGAGACAGTTGAGGTGGATTAGGATTCATTCAGAGAGACAGTTGAGGTGGATTAGGATTCATTCAGAGAGACAGTTGAGGTGCATTAGGATTCATTCAGAGAGACAGTTGAGGTGGATTAGGATTCATTCAGAGAGACAGTTGAGGTGCATTAGGATTCATTCAGAGAGACAGTTGAGGTGGATTAGGATTCATTCAGAGAGACAGTTGAGGTGCATTAGGATTCATTTAGAGAGACAGTTGAGGTGGATTAGGATTCATTCAGAGAGACAGTTGAGGTTGATTTGGATTCATTCAGAGAGACAGTTGAGGTGCATTAGGATTCATTTAGAGAGACAGTTGAGGTGGATTAGGATTCATTTAGAGAGACAGTTGAGGTTGATTAGGATTCATTCAGAGAGACAGTTGAGGTGAATTAGGATTCATTTAGAGAGACAGTTGAGGTGGATTAGGATTCATTTAGAGAGACAGTTGAGGTGGATTATGATTCATTTAGAGAGATAGTTGAGGTGGATTAGGATTCATTTAGAGAGACAGTTGAGGCACATTAGGATTTATTCAGAGAGATAGTTGAGGTGGATTAGGATTCATTCAGAGGGACAGTTGAGGTGGATTAGGATTTATTCAGAGAGATAGTTGAGGTGGATTAGGATTCATTCAGAGAGACAGTTGAGGTGGATTAGGATTCATTCAGAGAGACAGTTGAGGCACATTAGGATTTATTCAGAGAGACAGTTGAGGTGGATTAGGAACCATTCAGAGAAGATGAGAAGAGACAACATAGAAGAAGGTGGTCAGATGTTGGTCATGTGATGAGAAGAGACAACAAAGAGGAAGGTGGTCATATGATGAGAAGAGACAACAAAGAGGAAGGTGGTCATATGTTGGTCATGTGATGAGAAGAGACAACAAAGAGGAAGGTGGTCATATGTTGGTCATGTGATGAGAAGAGACAACAAAGAGGAAGGTGGTCATATATTGGTCATGTGATGAGAAGAGACAACAAAGAGGAAGGTGGTCATATTTTGGTCATGTGATGAGAAGAGACAACAAGAGAGGAAGGTGGTCATATATTGTCATGTGATGAGAAGAGACAACAAGAGAGGAAGGTGGTCATATGTTGGTCATGCGATGAGAAGAGACAACAAGAGAGGAAGGTGGTCATATATTGGTCATGGTATGAGAAGAGACAAGAGAGAAAGGTAACCATATGTTGGCCATGTGATGAGAAGAGACAACAAAGAGGAATGTGGTCATATGTTGGTCATGTGATGAGAAGAGACAACAAAGAGGAAGGTGGTCATATATTGGTTATGTGATGAGAAGAGACAACAAAGAGGAAGGTGGTCATATGTTGGTCATGTGATGAGAAGAGACAACAAGAGAGGAAGGTGGTCATATATTGGTCATGTGATGAGAAGAGACAACAAGAGAGGAAGGTGGTCATATGTTGGTCATGTGATGAGAAGAGACAACAAAGAGGAAGGTGGTCATATGTTGGTCATGTGATGAGAAGAGACAACGAGAGAGGAAGGTGGTCATATGTTGGTCATGTGATGAGAAGAGACACAAGAGAGGAAGGTGGTCATATGTTGATCATGTGATGAGAAGAGACAACAAGAGAGGAAGGTGGTCATATGTTGGTCATGTGATGAGAAGAGACAACAAAGAGGAAGGTGGTCATATATTGGTAGTGTGATGAGAAGAGACAACAAGAGAGGAAGGTGGTCATATGTTGGTCATGTGATGAGAAGCGACAACAAAGAGGAAGGTGGTCATATATTGGTCATGTGATGAGAAGAGACAATAAAGAGGAAGGTGGTCATATATTGGTCATGTGATGAGAAGAGACAACAAAGATGAAGGTGGTCATATGTTGGTCATGGTATGAGAAGAGACAACAAGAAAGGATTTAGGATTCATTCAGAGGGACAGTTGAGGTGGATTAGGATTCATTCAGAGAGACAGTTCAGGTGGATTTGGATTCATTCAGAGAGACAGTTGAGGTGCATTAGGATTCATTCAGAGAGACAGTTGAGGTGCATTAGGATTCATTCAGAGGGACAGTTGAGGTGGATTAGGATTTATTCAGAGAGATAGTTGAGGTGGATTAGGATTCATTCAGAGAGACAGTTGAGGTGGATTAGGATTCATTCAGAGAGACAGTTGAGGCACATTAGGATTTATTCAGAGAGACAGTTGAGGTGGATTAGGAACCATTCAGAGAAGATGAGAAGAGACAACATAGAAGAAGGTGGTCAGATGTTGGTCATGTGATGAGAAGAGACAACAAAGAGGAAGGTGGTCATATGATGAGAAGAGACAACAAAGAGGAAGGTGGTCATATGTTGGTCATGTGATGAGAAGAGACAACAAAGAGGAAGGTGGTCATATGTTGGTCATGTGATGAGAAGAGACAACAAAGAGGAAGGTGGTCATATATTGGTCATGTGATGAGAAGAGACAACAAAGAGGAAGGTGGTCATATTTTGGTCATGTGATGAGAAGAGACAACAAGAGAGGAAGGTGGTCATATATTGTCATGTGATGAGAAGAGACAACAAGAGAGGAAGGTGGTCATATGTTGGTCATGCGATGAGAAGAGACAACAAGAGAGGAAGGTGGTCATATATTGGTCATGGTATGAGAAGAGACAAGAGAGAAAGGTAACCATATGTTGGCCATGTGATGAGAAGAGACAACAAAGAGGAATGTGGTCATATGTTGGTCATGTGATGAGAAGAGACAACAAAGAGGAAGGTGGTCATATATTGGTTATGTGATGAGAAGAGACAACAAAGAGGAAGGTGGTCATATGTTGGTCATGTGATGAGAAGAGACAACAAGAGAGGAAGGTGGTCATATATTGGTCATGTGATGAGAAGAGACAACAAGAGAGGAAGGTGGTCATATGTTGGTCATGTGATGAGAAGAGACAACAAAGAGGAAGGTGGTCATATGTTGGTCATGTGATGAGAAGAGACAACGAGAGAGGAAGGTGGTCATATGTTGGTCATGTGATGAGAAGAGACACAAGAGAGGAAGGTGGTCATATGTTGATCATGTGATGAGAAGAGACAACAAGAGAGGAAGGTGGTCATATGTTGGTCATGTGATGAGAAGAGACAACAAAGAGGAAGGTGGTCATATATTGGTAGTGTGATGAGAAGAGACAACAAGAGAGGAAGGTGGTCATATGTTGGTCATGCGATGAGAAGTGACAACAAAGAGGAAGGTGGTCATATATTGGTCATGTGATGAGAAGAGACAATAAAGAGGAAGGTGGTCATATATTGGTCATGTGATGAGAAGAGACAACAAAGATGAAGGTGGTCATATGTTGGTCATGGTATGAGAAGAGACAACAAGAAAGGATTTAGGATTCATTCAGAGGGACAGTTGAGGTGGATTAGGATTCATTCAGAGAGACAGTTCAGGTGGATTTGGATTCATTCAGAGAGATATTCGAGATGGATTAGGATTCATTCAGAGAGATAGTTGAGGTGGATTAGGATTCATTTAGAGAGACAGTTGAGGTGCATTAGGATTCATTCAGAGAGACAGTTGAGGTGGATTAGGATTCATTCAGAGAGATATTCGAGATGGATTAGGATTCATTCAGAGAGATAGTTGAGGTGGATTAGGATTCATTTAGAGAGACAGTTGAGGTGCATTAGGATTCATTCAGAGAGACAGTTGAGGTGGATTAGGATTCATTCAGAGAGATATTCGAGATGGATTAGGATTCATTCCGAGAGACAGTTGAGGTGGATTAGGATTCATTCAGAGAGACAGTTGAGGTGGATTAGGATTCATTCAGAGAGACAGTTGAGGTGCATTAGGATTCATTCAGAGAGACAGTTGAGGTGCATTAGGATTCATTTAGAGAGATAGTTGAGGTGCATTAGGATTCATTCAGAGAGACAGTTGAGGTGGATTAGGATTAATTCAGAGAGACAGTTGAGGTGGATTAGGATTCATTCAGAGAGACAGTTGAGGTGGATTAGGATTCATTCAGAGAGACAGTTGAGGTGGATTAGGATTCATTCAGAGAGACAGTTGAGGTGCATTAGGATTCATTCAGAGAGACAGTTGAGGTGGATTAGGATTCATTCAGAGAGACAGTTGAGATGGATTAGGATTCATTCAGAGAGACAGTTGAGGTGGATTAGGATTCATTCAGAGAGACAGTTGAGGTGGATTAGGATTCATTTAGAGAGATAGTTGAGGTGGATTAGGATTCCTTTAGAGAGACAGTTGAGGTGGATTAGGATTCATTTAGAGAGACAGTTGAGGTGGATTAGGATTCATTTAGAGAGACAGTTGAGGTGGATTAGGATTCATTCAGAGAGACAGTTGAGGTGCATTAGGATTCATTCAGAGAGACAGTTGAGGTGGATTAGGATTCATTCTAAAAGTCCAAGCAAATCCTTAAGAAAAATGTCGCAACAAGTGAACATATCATTGGGCACAGCACACACAATTCTTAACAAAATTCTTAAACACAATTCTTAAACACCGGTTACATTTTTATCCATACAGGATTTCTGTTGTTTCTGAGCTAAAAGAGTGTGACTATCAATGGAAGGTCAACAACTGCACGTGGTTTTAAGCATTTTAAGCTGAAGAAGACGAATCGATTCTTGATGTAACATTCTTTTCTGATGAGACATGGTTTCATCTATCTGGATGTGTTAATAGCCAAAATAATCGTATTTGGAGCAGTTTTAATCCCAATGCATTTCAAGAAGTGCCTCCTAGCGATGCACAAATTTGGGTATGGTGTGTCATCAGTAGAAAACGTTTAATTGGACTAATTTTCTTCAACAGCACTATTAATGTCAATTGGTACCATACTGACATACTGGAACCTTTTTTAGAACAGCTGAATGAACATGAAATTGAGGAAGCGTGGTTCCAGCAAGATGGTGCAACTGCACACACAGCTAGAGCATCACTGCATTTTTTTGAAGAAATTTTTACAAATCACATAATATCACGTGGAATTTGGCCTGCTCGTTCTCAAGATCTAACTCCATTAGATTATTATCTGTGGGGTTTCTTGAAAGGAAATGTTTTCAAGAATAATGTACGCACAATTGAGGACCTGAAAGAATCAATCAGAATTACCATTCAAGAAATAACAACAGACATGTTACAGAAAGTATTTGACAACATGAAGAGATGTGTACAGTCATGTCTTGAAGCCCATGGTGGACATTTCCAACACCTTTTGAAATGAATATTTTATTGGTACTTTCCAGATTGCTCAAAACAGCATTAGACCATAACAGTAACTATTGTAACTAATTTAATGACTTTTTAAGCACATTTTATTAATGATGTCATTTACTTATTTTTTTCAAATGTGTTCTATATACAAAGTGTAGTGAGACTTAATGAATACACTGTATATATATATATATATATATATCTATCTATCTATCTATTGACCTTTCGAGCCGTAACCGGCCCATAGGGCGTAGACCAAGATACACCTTCTCCTATATGAATTTTTGTTCTAGCAGTTTTCTTTTAAAGATATTTTATCAAATCTCGCCATCTGTCTCTGTTCTGTGCAAGCAGTTCTATCTCATTGAGGGAGCCGATTCCTGCTGCTCTTGCCTCTCTCATCAATGTTCTTCTCAGTGTCTCCCTGGGTCTTCCTCTTTTTCTTTTACCTGTTGTTTCCCATATGAGGGCTTGCTTTGCTATTCGATTATTATCTCTTCTCATCACATGTCCAACGTATGACCATCGTCTTTTCTTTATTACTGAAGATATTAGTGGTTGATTGGCGATTTCTCTAATTTCCTCGTTTGTTTTGAATTCGTTCCATTCTATACCAAGTATTTTCCTTAGACATTTATTTTCGAATGCGTTCAACTTTGTTTCTATATCTCTTGTTGTTTTCCAGCTTTCACACGCATACGTAAGGGTTGATAGTACATTTGATTTGAATAGCCTAAGTTTTGTGTTTGTGCTAATGAGTTTTGATTTCCACAACTTTTCAAGGCTTCTGAAAGACATTGCTGCTTTAGCCAGTCTGATTCTAATTTCTTTGCTCGTATCCCCTTCTCGATCAATGTGACTTCCAAGATAGATGAAGTGATCGATCTCTTCTACTGGTTTGTTTTCCATGTATATTTTGTCACTTGTTGGAATTAAACTTTTCATGACTTTAGTCTTTTCATGATTGACCTCAAGCCCAATTTTGCTGGCTATTGATGATAGTTCATTTGTGTTTTCCTGCATCGTTTTTATCTGATTGCTGATGAGAACTATGTCATCAGCAAAGTCCAGGTCCTCCAAATGGTCTCCTTGTATCCATTCGATGCCTTTATTACCAGTGCAGCATTTCTTCATTATGAAGTCCATAACAATTCCAAATAACAAGGGCGATAAAATACATCCTTGTTTAACCCCAGTTTCTATTGGGAAACATTCGCTCAGTCCTTCCTCTGTTCGAACTGCACATGTGTAACCATCATACATGTCTTTGATAATATTTATGATTTTTGATGGTAAGCCATATTGCTTCAGAATTTTCCACAAAGAATCTCTATGAATACTATCAAATGCTTTTTTGAAGTCGATGAAGTTAAGTACAAAAGGTTTTTGCTTTTCAATGTGTTCCTCCAATATAAGTCGTAGAGTGAAAATGTGGTCAAGACAGCTTCTCCCTTTTCTAAACCCAGCCTGTTCTTCACGCATTACTGTATCTATTGAATCCTTTATTCTATTTAGGATGATTTTACAGAATAATTTTGAGGCAACTGACAAAAGTGTCACGCCTCTCCAATTGTTACAATCTCTAAGATTGCCCTTTTTTGGGATCTTAACAATGATTCCTTTTTTCCATTTATGAGGCGTCTTCTCTGTTTTCCAAATGATGTTGAACATTTTTTGGAGATGTATTAAATTATGGCTATCAATTGCCTTGAGGATCTCAGCTGTTAACTTATCCTCTCCAGCAGCCTTGTTATTGGTCATTAGCTTTAAGGTGGTTTCTATTTCACTCAAGGTGAAGTCATCTAAATTTACATCTAATTCTGCTGCTGGTGTTTCAGCTTCAAAATCTATTAAACTGTGAGGTAGTGGACGGTTAAGAATTTCTTTGAAGTGTTCCGCCCAACGGGCTTTTATGTCTGCGCTTGTTGTTAGCATTAATCCAGATTTGTCTAGAATTGGTGTTCCACTGGATGTATAGGTGTTTGTCAGCATCTTTTGTACAGTATAAAGAGTTCTGCTGTCTCCTGTAATTGCAGCTGTCTCTGCTTTCTCTGCCAAGTTGTCTATATAAGCTCTTGTATCTCTTCTTGCCGAACTTTTCACTTTGTTGTCTAATTCTTTGTATGTTGCTTTTGCCAGAACCTTTCCAAGATCTGTCTTTACATTAGTCATGGCTCTCTTCGCTTCTCTTCTTTCTTTGATGTATTTCCATGTGGTGTCTGAGATCCAAGCTCGTTTTTCCATTTTCTTCAGTCCAGCACTTGCTTCTGCTGCTGTCATTAGTATTTTGCTCTGTGAGTCCCACATTTCATTGATATCTAAGTCTATTTCACCAAGTGCTGAATAACAATTGCTTAGCTCTATGTTAAACTTTTCCTTTATTGCTTCATCTTTCAGTTTATGACTATCAATTTTATGTGTAATTGACCTCTTCTGTTGGTTTCTAAATTTTAATCTTATTTTCCCAATGCACAGGTTGTGGTCACTATTAACATCAGCACCTCTGTATGCTCTTACATCTATTAATGATGATCTGAATTGTTGTTTAATACATAGGTGGTCAATTTGATTTGATGTTCTATCATCAGGAGATATCCATGTTGTTTTGTGGATATTTTTATGTGGAAATAATGTCCCACCTATAACTAAATTTTCTATTAAACATAATTCTATATATATATATATATATATATATATATATATATATATATATATATATATACCATCATCGGGTGTCATCTCCGCAACGAAGGTTGGCTACCATGGATCACCATTCCACTGTTTCTTGCTTTGATGGTGCATGTTGATATATATATCTATATATATATATCTATATACAAAACAAACGAGGAAATTAGAGAAATCGCCAATCAACCACTAATATCTTCAGTAATAAAGAAAAGACGATGGTCATACGTTGGACATGTGATGAGAAGAGATAATAATCGAATAGCAAAGCAAGCCCTCATATGGGAAACAACAGGTAAAAGAAAAAGAGGAAGACCCAGGGAGACACTGAGAAGAACATTGATGAGAGAGGCAAGAGCAGCAGGAATCGGCTCCCTCAATGAGATAGAACTGCTTGCACAGAACAGAGACAGATGGCGAGATTTGATAAAATATCTTTAAAAGAAAACTGCTAGAACAAAAATTCATATAGGAGAAGGTGTATCTTGGTCTACGCCCTATGGGCCGGTTACAGCTCGAAAGGTCAATAGATAGATAGATAGATATATATATATATATATATATATATATATATATACACACTCACATCTACAACTATGTACGCACACACACATCTACAACTACATATATCCTGACCATGATACTTCCGGCGTTGTTAGATGTTGCATAAGGCTTGTAGTGTTTTTTGCCATCCATCTCTATTCTTGGTGAGATGTTCAATTCTATCTAAAGAGTCTATGCCTGCCAACTTTGCTTCTCTTATAAGTGTTGTTTGTAGTGTCTCTTTAGGTCTTCTTTTTCTGTATCCTGATATTTCTCATTGAATAGCCTGTTTTGGAATTCTCTTGTTGTCTCTTCTCATCACAAGTCTGACATATGCTCATCTTATTACCTTGTATATAAGATCGTGGGTTGTATGGTCATTTCTCTTATTTCAATATTAATCTTGAATACATTCTATACACAGAGTATTTTTCTGAGGCATTTGTCTTCAAAAGAGTTTAGTTTTATTCTCATTCTTGATGTTTTCCAGCTTTCACATGCATAGTTAAGTGCCACATATATACCTATATATATGCACATATCAGGTTTACGTTTCATTAACAACATTGTTTTTACGATAGCGGCTTGTTAAACCTCTGATCAACGGTTATATACCAAGCCGGAGAAAAATAATTCCTCCATTTTGGAAACAACCGGAAACCAGTAAAATTGGGCTTGAGATCAATCAAGAAAAGACTAAAGTCATGAAAAGCTTAATTCTAACAGATGACAGAATATACATGGAAAACAAACCAGTGGAAGAGATCGATCACTTTATCTATCTTGGAAGTCACATTGATTGAGAAGAGGATACAAGTAAAGAAATTAGAATCAGAATGGCTAAAACAGCAATGTCTTTCAGAAGCCTTGAAAAGTTGTAGAAATCAAAACTAATCAGCACAAACACAAAACTTAGGCTATTCAAATCAAATGTACTATCAACCCTTACGTATGCGTGTGAAAGCTGGAAAACAACAAGAGATATAGAAACAAAGTTGAACGCATTCGAAAATAAATGTCTAAGGAAAATACTTGGTATAGCGTGGAACAAATTTAAAAAAAACGAAGAAATTAGAGAAATCGCCAATCAACCACTAATATCTCCAGTAATAAAGAAAAGACGATGGTCATATGTTGGACATGTGATGAGAAGAGATAATAACCGAATAGCAAAGCAAGCCCTCATATGGGAAACAACAGGTAAGAGAAAAAGAGGAAGACCCAGGGAGACACTGAGAAGAACATTGATGAGAGAGGCAAGAGCAGCAGGATTCGGCTCCCTCAATGAGATAGAGCTGCTTGCACAGAACAGAGACAGATGGCGAGATTTGATAAAATATCTTTAAAAGAAAACTGCTAGAATAAAAATTCAGATAGGAGAAGGTGTATCTTGGTCTACGCCCTAAGGGCTGGCTACGGCTCGAAAGGTCAATAGATAGATAGATAGATATGCACATATATGTATGGCTGGGAGTAAGAGGGGGATGGGGGTAGCCTAAAGAAATGCCATCCCTAAGTGTTGTCTGGTAGAATCACATCAAGGTGCTGAAGAGGTTAGAGTGGGAGAAGGGGAAAAGAGAGGGGTGGGGGTAGGAAAACAGTTGGAGGGAAGAAGGATAAATTAAGTAGAGGGAGAAAGGTGACTAGTTACCTTGAGAATGGGATACATTGATCCCCCGTGGGGGTAGGAGAACAGTCAGAGGGAAGAAGGATAAATTAAGTAGAGGGAGACAGGTGACTAGTTACCTTGAGAATGGGATACATTCATCCCCCATGGGGGTAGGAGAACAGTCAGAGGGAAGAAGGATAAATTAAGTAGAGGGAGACAGGTGACTAGTTACCTTGAGAATGGGATACATTCATCCCCCGTTGGGGTAGGTCTGGGAAAAATAGATGGGTAGTGGGGTCAGAGCTAAGTATGGGGAGGTAGCAGTGAATGATTCTGATCATCACACAGTGGTGAGTGAGAGTGAGTACTACTCTATAGGAGGAGGGATGGGTAGAGGGGGTAAGAGCAGCCTGGCGAGAGGTGTGGAGAACTCGCTGATTCATGATAGAGGTGTCAGTGAAAGAAGGCTAGCATCAGGTGGGCTTCAAAAAAGGAAATCATCATCCTGGCACAGGCAATGAAATTAGAGTAATTGGGAATAGAGAGTTCTTGGAAGATGTTAGGTGGGAAGAGTCATAGAGGGGGAAACTATGGGAGTCAGTAGATTTGTAGAAGACCTTAGTACGTAGATAAGAGACACCTAAGGAAACTGTAATATTTAAGAAAGAGACAAAGGAGCTGGAAATGTAGGAAGTAATGTGGATTGAAGAGTGAATCTGATCAACATGCTTGATAAATATGGAGATTCCTCCATGGACATGTTGGCCAAACTGATGCAGTCATCTAGAGTACATAGGGAGAAGAGGATCCTGGTAGGTGTGTGGATGATCTATAGTCCGTTTCATAACTCGTGCCCAACTTTTAAAATCCATATCTTTTTAACCGCTTTTTGTAAGTTGTTCAAGATTGGCATGTAAAGTTATAATGATTAGAACCCAACAGGGAATTAATTTCATTAAAAAAAAACATTTGGTTATTATTGTTGCTTATTTGATTTATATAAATTTATAACGACCCATTGATGTAGTCAAAACTTAATGTTTACAGTATTTTAAGTTAAAAATAGCGATAAAATCCATACACGGTCAAATTGACGTGTTTGCACGCTTTCAACGTGGGTTTTCTGACACAATTAGACACTTGTAAAAAACACGACACATTGTGTGTTCCATTTCCGTTCATTCAGCGGCGGAGAGACGTGGAACGATAACATTTATCATGAGTCTTAAAATGAAATTCTGCAGTTTACAAAACATCGCAATAAAAATGTATGACTATTTTTGCAAAGAGGCTAAACGAGGAAGATTATTTCATTCTTTAGAAAACCCTGAGAATAGGACAAGACACATTTTGGATTTATCTAAACGGTCATTTAATCGCTGGATTCAAGCACGTGACCGTCAATGTTCAAAATATACAAAATCACAAGGAAGAGCAAAAATGTTGGATAATTTCGACAGTGAACTTATTAGAAGTGAAATTCACAAAATGTTGGGTATGAATGAAACTGTTACAATAAGAAAATTAAAAGTATCGCTGAAAAAGAACAACAGTATTGAAATATCAAAGTCTACATTATGGAGGAATGTGAGAGCTGCAGGCTTTACATTCAGAAAGTATTCCAATGGACGAAACATCATCTGTGAGAAGCCACATATAGTAGTCATGAGAAGCAAGTACTTACGTGAAGTAAAAGAGGTGCGCAAGCAAGGTTATGATATTGTGTACTTGGATGAAACATGGATCAATGTTCACCACACTAACCAAAGGGAATGGCAGTCATCAGATGGAAAGATTAAGAGATTAATACCTAGCAGCAAAGGACAGCGCTTGATAATTGCGCATGCAGGTAGTCGACAACATGGACTAATACAGAATGCAGAGCTCATTTTTCTTTCAAAATCCATAGACAATCGGGATTATCACTCTGAGATGAATGGTCACATATTTAGACATTGGATTGAAAATTCTGCTCTCCCATCACTAGATCGACCATCTTGCCTAATAATGGACAATGCAGCGTACCACAACATTGTTGCACTTGAAGATAAAGTCCCGACGTCATCCAGTACAAAAGATGCTATTAAGATATGGCTCACAAAGGAGCACATACAATTTAATAACATGTACTTAAAACCTGAATTACTATCTCTAGTAAAGCAAAAACAAAGGACAAAGATTTTTCAAATAGATAAGATTATCCAAGAGCACGGTCATATAAGTTTGAGGCTGCCACCTTACCATGCTCATTTAAATCCAATAGAACTAATCTGGGCAAAATTAAAAGGACAAGTGGCAGATGAAAATACAACATTCAAAATATGCGATGTAAAGACTCTTGCTAATCTCGCTTTATTAAATATAGACAAAGATTATTGGGCTAAATGTGAAGACCACGTCTCAAAACAGGAAGAGGAATATTGGAAAAATGATGGTTTGTGGAATGTTCAACCCCAAACAGTCATTAATCTTTTAGACTCGTCTGATTCAGAATGAAAGTATATATCCCCCACAATGTTGGCCCCTATATTACCTTAAATTAGTTCAACAAACGGTCGTTTTCAGGACCACACAACTATGAAAATTGGACATACAGGTATACCTTGATATTATCGTCCGTCCTCGAACTGAGAAGACAATAATTCTCCTGGTGTTTTGTCTTATCCAGTTATTTTCCCATTACAGGCCACGCCTTTACCTAGTGAAAATTAATCACAGACCAGCAACTACTGTAATTTCTATTCTTTAGGGGTTCACAATTTACAATTTTGACAAACATCAAAGAAATTCGCTGCTTTAAGAAAACTGCAGCTGCAAGATATTTGTTAAATATACATTTAAAGGGTCTTTTGCATTCTAATAACATTTGGAAAATTTCAACAGTTTTTAACAAATGGTTACTGAGTAATAGCGTTTTGAAGTTGGGCACATGATTTGAAACGAGCTATAGTGCTCCAGGTAACCCATGAACAGACAAACATAGCTAGGGCCCATTTT
Source organism: Megaustenia siamemsis (assembly GCA_032433765.1). Taxonomy (NCBI): domain Eukaryota; kingdom Metazoa; phylum Mollusca; class Gastropoda; order Stylommatophora; family Ariophantidae; genus Megaustenia; species Megaustenia siamemsis. Next base: position 536,200 of record JAVIAB010000145.1, on the reverse strand, counting down.
GGTGTCCATCGCTACTCCATTGACCTGTGTGAAGACGATGCCATTGAACTCAGAGTTGAGAATATTTCCTGGATAAGACAAGTCAACATTCAATTGTGACACACTCGTCTGTCTAGTAGTACTAGTACTCACCCTCTACTCCTTTGAGTTCAATCAATTGTTGTGTCTAGTAGTACTAGTACTCACCCTCTACTCCTTTGAGTTCAATCAATTGTTGTGTCTAGTAGTACTAGTACTCAGCCTCTACTCTCTGAGTTCAATCAAATGTTGTGTCTAGTAGTACTTGTACTCACCCTCTACTCCTCTGAGTTCAATCAATTGTTGTGTCTAGTAGTACTAGTACTCACCCTCTACTCCTCTGGTTCAATCAGTTGTTGTGTCTAGTAGTACTAGTACTCACCCTCTACTCCTTTGAGTTCAATCAATTGTTGTGTCTAGTAGTACTAGTACTCAGCCTCTACTCTCTGAGTTCAATCAAATGTTGTGTCTAGTAGTACTAGTACTCACCCTCTACTCCTCTGAGTTCAATCAATTGTTGTGTCTAGTAGTACTAGTACTCACCCTCTACTCCTCTGGTTCAATCAGTTGTTGTGTCTAGTAGTACTAGTACTCACCCTCTACTCCTCTGAGTTCAATCAGTTGTTGTGTCTAGTAGTACTAGTACTCACCCTCTACTCCTCTGGTTCAATCAGTTGTTGTGTCTAGTAGTACTAGTACTCACCCTCTACTCCTCTGAGTTCAATCAATTGTTGTGTCTAGTAGTACTAGTACTCACCCTCTACTCCTCTGGTTCAATCAGTTGTTGTGTCTAGTCCCATGCCCTGTCAAGAATTAGTTCTTAAGAAAACTGGCAGGGAAGAGCCAGAGAAATATGTTCTCATCAACAGTGTCAGAGAAATAGCTTCTCATCAACAGTGTCAGAGAAATAACTTCTCATCAACAGTGTCAGAGAAATAGCTTCTCATCAATACTGTCAGAGAAATACCTTCTCATCAATACTGCCAGAGAAATACCTTCTCATCAGCACTGCCAGAAAAATACCTTCTCATTAACACTGTCAGAGAAATACCTTCTTACCAACAGTGCTAGGGAAACACCTTCTTATTAACAGTGCCAGAGCATAATGTACATAGCAAAGTACACTACAACCACATACTAACCATAACCTGGAACCACATACTTACATAGCAAAGTACACTGCAATCACATACTCAATGAGCAATGATGGACTGACGTAAATACGAAAACTCCCAGTGCAATCTTGATTGGGCATGAATCCAGTGCTGCTCAGTCTGGAGTTGATTGAGAAGAAAATATCATTAACTCTACAACTGGACTAAATAATCAAGTGATTAGAATAAATAAGAGATGAGTACAAGGTCTCAATAATCAAGTGATTAGAATAAATAAGAGATGAGTACATGGTCTAAAAAATCAAGAGATTGGAATAAATAAGAGATGAGTACATGGTCTAAAAAATCAGGAGATTAGAATAAATAAGAGATGAGTACTAGGTCTAAAAAATCAGGAGATTAGAATAAATAAGAGATGAGTACAAGGTCTAAAAAATCAGGAGATTAGAATAAATAAGAGATGAGTACATGGTCTAAAAAATCAAGAGACTGGAATAAATAAAGCACAAGTCATCATCATTTAGTTGCTTATCCCAGTTGGAACTGGACTCTAAGTGCAGCTACTCTATAGTTTTCTCTGTCCTGCGCCTGCAGCAGTCTATCACAGCATGTCAGTGATATAGTCCACTCACCTTCTTTCTCTCTCTCTCTTGTTTACCTGAAATATTGCCTTCCATATTTATCTCCATAAAATTGTTCTACATGACCAAGATAGTTTATTTTCCTTGTTTTGATGTTCTTTCTTTATCAACTAGTTATTCTTGCAGCCACGTTTCTTGTTCTTGTCTCCGACTAAGGTATTTTTCTGTAACACCTGCATTAAAAGAGATGCATTTTTCAGCAGGTATATCGATTGTCCATGTTTCACAACATCTCAAAGAGAATCTCAAAGCAAGTCCTCAAATGGGAACCAGAGGGTAAAAGAAAAAGAGGCCGACCTAGAGAAACACTAAAGTGAACACGGAGGTGAGAGGCAACAACAGCAGGCCCCAGCTCTCTCGCCGAAATTGAGCAACTCGCCCAAAACAGACATGTGGTGAAGCACAATGCAGGTCCTGTGCAAGGTCTGACAGTTGAGCGATCGTCAGATACACAAGAGTCAAGAATTTCTGCCCTATGTGCCGTCTTCTGCTCAAAAAGACAATAGATAGATTAGATTGGATGGGATGCATGGTTGCTGCTGTGTGGAAAAATACAGGTTCTTGGAAACCGAAGTTTTTATTAAAATATATCAATTCCTGGCCAAATGTTGTGCAGTTGTTTTCTCACAGCTTTGTTCAGCCTTTTTGTGATCTTGATGGGCTTTTGATCTCTTTGATAGTCTTGTGATCTCTTTGATAGTCGTTTGATCTCCTTGACAGTCTTGTGATCTCTTTGATAGTCTTGTGATCTCTTTGATAGTCGTTTGATCTCCTTGACAGTCTTGTGATCTCTTTGATAGTCTTGTGATCTCTTTGACAGTCTTGTGATCTCTTTGATAGTCTTGTGATCTCTTAGACAGTCTTGTGATCTCTTTGATAGTCTTGTGATCTCTTTGATAGTCTTGTGATATCTTTGACAGTCTTGTGATCTCTTTGATAGTCTTGTGATCTCTTTGATAGTCTTGTGATCTCTTTGATAGTCTTGTGATCTCTTTGATAGTCTTGTGATCTCTTTGATAGTCTTGTGATCTCTTTGATAGTCTTGTGATCTCTTTGATAGTCTTGTGATCTCTTTGATAGTCTTGTGATCTCTTTGATAGTCTTGTGATCTCTTTGATAGTCTTGTGATCTCTTTGATAGTCTTGTGATCTCTTTGACAGTCTTGTGATCTCTTTGACAGTCTTAAGATCTCTTTGATAGTCTTGTGATCTCTTTGACAGTCTTGTGATCTCCTTGATAGTCTTGTGATCTCTTTCACAGTCTTGTGATCTTTTTGACAGTCTTGTGATCTCTTTGACAGTCTTGTGATCTCTTTGATAGTCGTTTGATCTCCTTGATTGTCTTGTGATCTCTTTGATAGTCTTGTGATCTCTTTATAGTCTTGTGATCTCTTTATAGTCTTGTGATCTCTTTATAGTCTTGTGATCTCTTTGATAGTCTTGTGATCTCCTTGACAGTCTTGTGATCTCTTTGATAGTCTTGTGATCTCTTTGATAGTCTTGTGATCTCTTTGATAGTCTTGTGATCTCTTTGACAGTCTTGTGATCTCCTTGATAGTCTTGTGATCTCTTTCACAGTCTTGTGATCTTTTTGACAGTCTTATGATCTCCTTGACAGTCTTATGATCTCGTTGGTAGTCTTATGATCTTCTTGACAGTCTTTTTTTTTTTTTTGTTTTATTTCTTTATCTTTGATATTAATGTTTAATTTTCATTGGGTTGACTTCTGGTGCGTAACTGTGCTGGCAACACGATGCAATTTTCGATGGGAGTCAAATTTAAGTTATAAGTGAATTTCAATGCCCATAGTAAAAAGAAATTAAAGCGTTCTTGTGTTATTTCGAACGGATTTATTTGTGATTTATTCTTAAAGTTTGTGCGATATAAGTCGAATTACCATCCATTGTGCTATTACGATCACGAACGAAAATGCAAAATGAAAGTGGGAAATCTACAACTACAACAACACAAAGAAAACAATCAGAACATTTAATAGGTACTTGGAACATCTGCGGTTTAGGTGATACAAGCACAGAAATAGTTGAATTTATGAAGAAAAGGAATATAACAATCTTAGGATTAGCGGACACAAGAAAGAGAGGCAAAATCATTAAAGAAATACACCAAAGAAAGCTACATACTCATCACGAGCGGAATTAACAACATGGCGGAAGTAAACAAACACGGGGCCGGTTTCATTGAAATAATAACAAGAAATAATAAAGTAAAATAAAAGATTGGGGACAAGAATGGACAGAGGAAATACATACATAATGGCTGCATTGCAGACTGCATCTAGTGCCAATTTTGGGAAGCTGTCTATGTGGTTGTTGTATCGCTGCATAATAAAAGATAGGATGCTGAACCTGAAGAAAGAAGTTCAACAAAATGATAGACACACATTACAACAAATAAAATTCAACAAAATGATAGACACACATTACAACAAATAAAGTTCAACAAAATAATAGACACACATTACAACAAATAAAATTCAACAAAATAATAGACACACATTACAACAAATAAAGTTCAACAAAATAATAGACACACATTACAACAAATAAAGTTCAACAAAATAATAGACACACATTACAACAAATAAAGTTCAACAAATGATAAACACACATTACAACAAATAAAGTTCAACAAAATAATAGACACATTAACAAATGTTCTTGTTAGTGTCACAATGATAATAGTACAAAACAAATGGTCTTGTTAGTGTCATGATGATAAATGGTACAAAACATATGGTCTTGTTAGTGTCATGATGATAAATGGTACAAAACAAATGGTCTTGTTAGTGTCATGATGATAAATGGTACAAAACAAATGGTCTTGTTAGTGTCATGATGTTAAATGGTACAAAACAAATGGTCTTGTTAATTTTGTCATGATGATAAATGATACAAAACAAATGGTCTTGTTAGTGTCATGATGATAAATGGTACAAAACAAATGGTCTTGTTAGTGTCATGATAATGAATGGTACAAAACAAATGGTCTTGTTAGTGTCATGATGATAAATGGTACAAACAAATGGTCTTGTTAGTGTCACAATGATAAATGTTACAAAACAAATGGTCTTGTTAGTGTTATGAAATAAATGGTACAAAACAAATGGTCTTGTTAGTGTCATGATGATAAATGGTACAAAACAAATGGTCTTGTTAGTGTCACAATGATAAATGTTACAAAACAAATGGTCTTGTTAGTGTCATGATGTTAAATGGTACAAAACAAATGGTCTTGTTAGTGTCATGAAATAAATGGTACAAAACAAATGGTCTTGTTAGTGTCATGAAATAAATGGTACAAAACAAATGGTCTTGTTAGTGTCATGAAATAAATGGTACAAAACAAATGGTCTTGTTAGTGTCATGAAATAAATGTTACAAAACAAATGGTCTTGTTAGTGTCATGATGATAAATGGTACAAAACAAATGGTCTTGTTAGTGTCACAATGATAAATGTTACAAAACAAATAATCTTGTTAGTGTCATGATGATAAATGGTACAAAACAAATGGTCTTCTTAATTTTGTCATGATGATAAATGGTACAAAATAAATGGTCTTGTTAATTTTGTCATGATGATAAATGGTACAAAACAAATGGTCTTGTTAGTGTCATGAAATAAATGGTACAAAACAATTGGTCTTGTTAGTGTCATGATGATAAATGGTACAAAACAAATGGTCTTGTTAGTGTCACAATGATAAATGTTACAAAACAAATGGTCTTGTTAGTGTCACAATGATAAATGTTACAAAACAAATGGTCTTGTTAGTGTCATGAAATAAATGTTACAAAACAAATGGTCTTGTTAGTGTCATGAAATAAATGGTACAAAACAAATGGTCTTGTTAGTGTCATGATGATAAATGGTACAAAACAAATGGTCTTGTTAGTGTCACAATGATAAATGTTACAAAACAAATGGTCTTGTTAGTGTCACAATGATAAATGTTACAAAACAAATGGTCTTGTTAGTGTCACAATGATAAATGTTACAAAACAAATGGTCTTGTTAGTGTCATGATGATAAATGGTACAAAACAAATGGTCTTCTTAATTTTGTCATGATGATAAATGGTACAAAATAAATGGTCTTGTTAATTTTGTCATGATGATAAATGGTACAAAACAAATGGTCTTGTTAGTGTCATGATAATAAATGGTACAAAACAAATGGTCTTGTTAGTGTCATGATGATAAATGGTACAAAACAAATGGTCTTGTTAGTGTCATGATGATAAATGGTACAAAACAAATGGTCTTATAAGTGTCACAATGATAAATGTTACAAAACAAATGGTCTTGTTAGTGTCACAATGATAAATGTTACAAAACAAATGGTCTTGTTAGTGTCATGAAATAAATGTTACAAAACAAATGGTCTTGTTAGTGTCATGATGATAAATGGTACAAAACAAATGGTCTTGTTAGTGTCACAATGATAAATGTTACAAAACAAATGGTCTTGTTAGTGTCACAATGATAAATGTTACAAAACAAATGGTCTTGTTAGTGTCATGAAATAAATGTTACAAAACAAATGGTCATGTTAGTGTCATGAAATAAATATTAAAAAACAAATGGTCTTGTTAGTGTCATAATGATAAATGTTACAAAACAAATGGTCTTGTTAGTGTCATGAAATAAATGGTACAAAACAAATGGTCTTGTTAGTGTCATGATGATAAATGGTACAAAACAAATGGTCTTGTTAGTGTCACAATGATAAATGTTACAAAACAAATGGTCTTGTTAGTGTCATGAAATAAATGTTACAAAACAAATGGTCTTGTTAGTGTCATGAAATAAATGTTAAAAAACAAATGGTCTTGTTAGTGTCACAATGACAAATGTTACAAAACAAATGGTCTTGTTAGTGTCATGAAATAAATGTTACAAAACAAATGGTCTTGTTAGTGTCACAATGATAAATTGTACAAAACAAATGGTCTTGTTAGTGTCATGATGATAAATGATACAAAACAAATGGTCTTGTTAGTGTCATGAAATAAATGTTACAAAACAAATGGTCTTGTTAGTGTCATGATGATAAATGGTACAAACAAATGGTCTTGTTAGTGTCACAATGACAAATGTTACAAAACAAATGGTCTTGTTAGTGTCATGAAATAAATGGTACAAAACAAATGGTCTTGTTAGTGTCATGATGATAAATGGTACAAAACAAATGGTCTTGTTAGTGTCACAATGATAAATGTTACAAAACAAATGGTCTTGTTAGTGTCATGAAATAAATGTTACAAAACAAATGGTCTTGTTAGTGTCATGATGATAAATGGTACAAAACAAATGGTCTTGTTAGTGTCATGATGATAAATGGTACAAAAAAATGGTCTTGTTAGTGTCATGATGATAAATGGTACAAAACAAATGGTCTTGTTAGTGTCACAATGATAAATGTTACAAAACAAATGGTCTTGTTAGTGTCATGAAATAAATGTTACAAAACAAATGGTCTTGTTAGTGTCATGAAATAAATGTTACAAAACAAATGGTCTTGTTAGTGTCATGATGATAACTAGTACAAAACAAATGGTCTTGTTAGTGTCATGATGTTAAATGGTACAAAACAAATGGTCTTGTTAATTTTGTCATGATGATAAATGGTACAAAACAAATGGTCTTGTTAGTGTCACAATGATAAATGGTACAAACAAATGGTCTTGTTAGTGTCACAATGATAAATGGTACAAAACAAATGGTCTTGTTAGTGTCACAATGATAAATGGTACAAAACAAATGGTCTTGTTAGTGTCATGATGATAAATGGTACAAAACAAATGGTCTTGTTAGTGTCACAATGATAAATGGTACAAAACAAATGGTCTTGTTAGTGTCACAATGATAAATGGTACAAAACAAATGGTCTTGTTAGTGTCACAATGATAAATGGTACAAAACAAATGGTCTTGTTAGTAGTAGTCTTAGTAGTCTCTGTCAGTTATAGTTGGCTATGGATTTTGCAGTGCCCCTACAAATGTTTCGAAATGTTATTTTTTCTTGTCTATTGAAGTGCATTCTCATTTTTTTCTATAAATCTGTCTGCTCTTGTTTTAGCTGGAGCTTTAGAGTGTGTTTGCAAAGATTGCGGTCTGCAGCTATTTCTTCCTAAACTGCAGGGTTCATGTTGAGAGTCTTCATGTCACGTCTACAAATCAAAGTTTTGGGCACCCCTAGTTCTTTTGTCATCTGCTAGTTGTCCATAGAGTATATCTTTGGTATGTGGCCATCTTTCATACCGTGTAAGTGGCCAAGCGATACCTACATTGTTTGAGCAGTGTGTAGATGCACAGGAGGTCTGTGCGAGTGAAGACCTTCACATTTGTCACTTTGTCCTTCCAGGTGATACCAAGAATACAGTGGAGACATTGCATATGGAATGCATTTAGCCTTCTCTTCTGTTGTGCATAGACATACCATGATTTATAGGAGAAAGTTACTTTTCTTTACTCCAAATCATTTATGATAAATAATAACTATTAACAGTACATAACTATGCATTTCTTTCTTATTTCTGAATACTTGCACTATGGGTTGTTATTTTTGTACATTATCTTAACAGAGATAAGTTATATAATACTGTTGTTGTGAGATTGTAACCATTTTTAAAAATCTGAACATTGACTTTGATTTTTAGAAACATAGACTCTCATGGGTTAAATCACAGGCAATCAATATTTGATAGACAATAGACTGTTACTTTGTGTTTTGTGTTAAAGGGCCTTACAAAAAATTAGTGGTTAAGGTTGATAATGTAAAAGTATATAGACTATGATAGAATAGATCACATAATGAGAGATAGAGATATAGCTAGGGTTGTATATATCTTTGTAGTTAGCCAAACTCAGTGGATGATAGCAGTACAATTATAACACAGACACAGAAGAATAACATAGCAAGTTTTGGGAAAGGACAATTTTTAGCTGTTATTGGAAAGATGGGGGAATAGATGTCAACTTGGCTTGACCGTCACATGTCCAGAAATTTGGTTGATAGACAAACTTGGGGGCAGGTTAAGTTTATGACAGAGATGTCACTCTTCATGTTAGCATTATTTTTAAAACTCAGAGGTTAACTAAATGTCAAGATGGTGTTCTGTTTTGCTTTGACAAATTTGACAAAAAAAAGTCATCCAGAGTTGATATTCACATTCAGCCATTCACTGAGAAATCACTAGACAGCGACAAAGCCAATATATTATGCAAATGAGACAGAGGTACATGCATTAGCAGAATTAGAAAGTTTTAGAATGATTAGAGAAACATCAGAACAACCTCCAGAAACACCAAGGGAGAGAAACACCTAGAGTTAGAAACATAAATATAGAGGACAAGATCAATAAAGATAAAAGTTAGAGAGAGACAGAGAACAAGATCTATAAATATATAAGTTAGAGTGAGATAGCAAACCAGATATATGAAGATATAAGTTAGAGAGAGACAGAGAACAAGATCAATAAAGATATAAGTTACAGAGAGATAGAAAACAAGATCTATAAAGATATAAGCTAGAGAGAGATTGAGAACAAGATCTATAAAGATATAAGTTAGAGAGAGATAGAGAACAATATCTATAATGATATAAGTTAGAGAGAGATAGAGAACAAGACCAATAAAGATATAAGATAGAGAGAGATAGAGAACAAGATCTATAAAGATATAAGCTAGAGAGATATAGTGAATCACCCAGTGAACATCAAGTTAGACCAGACATAGTTTAGTTGAGTGTTTCAAGTTAGACCAGACATAGTTTAGTAGAGAAGTGTTTCAAGTTAGACCAGACATAGTTTAGTTGAGTGTTTCAAGTTAGACCAGACATAGTTTAGTTGAGTGTTTCAAAATAGACCAGACATAGTTTAGTAGAGAAGTGTTTCAAGTTAGACCAGACATAGTTTAGTTGAGTGTTTCAAGTTAGACCAGACATAGTTTAGTTGAGAAATGTTTCAGGTTAGACCAGACATAGTTTAGTTGAGAAATGTTTCAAGTTAGACCAGACATAGTTTAGTAGAGAAGTGTTTCAAGTTAGACCAGACATAGTTTAGTTGAGTGTTTCAAGTTAGACCAGACATAGTTTAGTAGAGAAGTGTTTCAAGTTAGACCAGCCATAGTTTAGTAGAGAAGTGTTTCAAGTTAGACCAGACATAGTTTAGTAGAGAAGTGTTTCAAGTTAGACCAGACATAGTTTAGTTGAGAAGTGTTTCAAGTTAGACCAGACATAGTTTAGTTGAGAAGTGTTTCAAGTTAGACCAGACATAGTTTAGTTGAGAAATGTTTCTAGTTAGACCAGACATAGTTTAGTAGAGAAGTGTTTCAAGTTAGACCAGACATAGTTTAGTAGAGAAATGTTTCAAGTTAAACCAGACATAGTTTAGTAGAGAAGTGTTTCAAGTTAGACCAGACATAGTTTAGTAGAGAAGTGTTTCAAGTTAGACCAGACATAGTTTAGTAGAGAAATGTATCAAGTTAGACCAGACATAGTTTAGTTGAGAAATGTTTCAAGTTAGACCAGACATAGTTTAGTTGAGAAATGTTTCAAGTTAGACCAGACATAGTTTAGTAGAGAAGTGTTTCAAGTTAGACCAGACATAGTTTAGTAGAGAAGTGTTTCAAGTTAGACCAGACATAGTTTAGTAGAGAAATGTTTCAAGTTAAACCAGACATAGTTTAGTAGAGAAGTGTTTCAAGTTAGACCAGACATAGTTTAGTAGAGAAGTGTTTCAAGTTAGACCAGACATAGTTTAGTAGAGAAATGTATCAAGTTAGACCAGACATAGTTTAGTTGAGAAATGTTTCTAGTTAGACCAGACATAGTTTAGTAGAGAAATGTTTCAAGTTAGACCAGACATAGTTTAGTTGAGAAATGTTTCAAGTTAGACCAGACATAGTTTAGTAGAGAAGTGTTTCAAGTTAGACCAGACATAGTTTAGTAGAGAAGTGTTTCAAGTTAGACCAGACATAGTTTAGTTGAAAAATGTTTCAAGTTAGACCAGACATAGTTTAGTAGAGAAATGTTTCAAGTTAGACCAGACATAGTTTAGTTGAGAAATGTTTCAAGTTAGACCAGACATAGTTTAGTAGAGAAATGTTTCAAGTTAGACCAGCCATAGTTTAGTTGAGAAATGTTTCAAGTTAGACCAGACATAGTTTAGTAGAGAAATGTTTCAAGTTAGACCAGACATAGTTTAGTAGAGAAATGTTTCAAGTTAGACCAGACATAGTTTAGTTGAGAAATGTTTCAAGTTAGACCAGACATAGTTTAGTTGAGAAATGTTTCAAGTTAGACCAGCCATAGTTTAGTAAAGAAATGTTTCAAGTTAGACCAGACATAGTTTAGTAGAGAAGTGTTTCAAGTTAGACCAGACATAGTTTAGTTGAGAAATGTTTCAAGTTAGACCAGACATAGTTTAGTAGAGAAGTGTTTCAAGTTAGACCAGACATAGTTTAGTTGAGAAATGTTTCAAGTTAGACCAGACATAGTTTAGTTGAGAAATGTTTCAAGTTAGACCAGACATAGTTTAGTTGAGAAATGTTTCAAGTTAGACCAGACATAGTTTAGTTGAGAAATGTTTCAAGTTAGACCAGACATAGTTTAGTAGAGAAATGTTTCAAGTTAGACCAGACATAGTTTAGTTGAGAAATGTTTCAAGTTAGACCAGACATAGTTTAGTAGAGAAATGTTTCAAGTTAGACCAGACATAGTTTAGTTGAGAAATGTTTCAAGTTAGACCAGACATAGTTTAGTAGAGAAATGTTTCAAGTTAGACCAGACATAGTTTAGTTGAGAAATGTTTCAAGTTAGACCAGACATAATTTAGTTGAGAAATGTTTCAAGTTAGACCAGACATAGTTTAGTTGAGAAATGTTTCAAGTTAGACCAGACATAGTTTAGTTGAGAAATGTTTCAAGTTAGACCAGACATAGTTTAGTTGAGAAATGTTTCAAGTTAGATTCAGAAGTTTTGTCTTTCAGAGAGCAATAGTAAGTAGATTAATAGTAGCAATAAATAAGTTAAGACATATATATAGAATAAAAATGTATCACGCAAGACAAGTTGTGATATGTGATAGAATTAGAAATGTCACTAGAATATGTACTAAGAGATACTTTTAAAAAAAAAATGTTAACCTCTTGAGCACATCCAGATCAAGAGCGTGAATTTTAGAATTGGAATTAGACTTATAATTGAGATGTACTCCACTATACTTCACATGTACAGCTGATGATCAAATCAACTTGTATAAGCAAACATTCATAGTCTGTGATTATTGACTGCATGTATCTATGTCAAGACATTGTTTTGTGATCTATGGGTCCTAATTATAAAAATATCTAAACTCTGTATCATAAATATGTAGTAGCAGTTTCCAATCAAAAGATATGGGTCTAGTGAAAACAAAGAAGATACTATCACATACTGTACACAGATCTGTTTACATTTGTAAATAGCACATAACTGTTGATCTACATTTGTAAATAGCACTTAACTGTTGACCTACATTTGTAAATAGCACCTAACTGTTAACCTACATTTGTAAGTAGCACCTAACTGTTAATCTGCATTTGTAAATAGACCTAACTGTTGACCTGCATTTGTAAATAGCACCTAACTGTTGACCTGCATTTGTAAATAACACCTAACTGTTGACCTACATTTGTAAATAGCACCTAATTGATTACCAACATTTGTAAATAGCACATAACTGTTGACCTACATTTGTAAATAACACCTAACTGTTGACCTACATTTGTAAATAGCACATATCTGTTGACCTACATTTGTAAATGACACATAACTGTTGACCTACATTTGTAAATAGCACCTAACTGTTGACCTACATTTGTAAATAACACCTAATTGTTGACCTACATTTGCAAATATCACCTAAATGTTGACCTACATTCGTAAATAGCACCTAACTGTTGACCTACATTCATAAAGAGCACCTAACTGTTGACCTACATTTGCAAATAGCACCTAACTTTTGACCTACATTTGTAAATAACACCGAAATATTGACCTACATTTGTAAATAGCATATACATTTTGACCTATATTTGTAAATAGCACCCAAAAGTTGACCTACATTTGTAAAGAGCACCGAAATGTTGACCTACATTTGTAAATAGCACACAATTTTTGACATACATTTGTAAATAACACCTAACTGTTGACCTACATTTGTAAACAGAACCTAACTGTTGACCTGTATTTATAAACATAACTTTACAGTTGACCTGTATTTATAAACAGAACTTTACAGTTGACCTATATTTGTAAACAGAACTTACAGTCAACCTATATTTCTAAACAGAACCTAACTTTTAACCTATATTTGTAAACATAACTCTACAGTTGACCTATATTTGTAAACAGAACTCTACAGTTGACCTATATTTGTAAACAGAACATTAACTGTACACCTATATTTATAAACAGAACATTAACTGTACACCTATATTTGTAAACAGAACATTAACTGTACACCTATATTTATAAACAGAAGTTTGTACTGGACCTATACTCGTATGCAGGACCATACTGATTTCATTTAGGCACTGATTTGTTTGCTGACTACTGAACTCAGCACAGAGCACAAACTCCATATTCTGGAAGCAAATAACTTACCTGTTCTGAGCATTGAATCTCTCATGTTGAGAGAATGGCCCACTTTTCCACAATGCCTGTGTGGGGTTCAGTGATCGGAGAGCATGTTCTGTCAATGGTTCTGTTACACCAGGTATGCGAGACTGTTGAGAAACATTGACTTTAGGTGAATGAAACACATGCTGGCAACAAACAGTTATGAAACATTGACAGAAAGGTATTCCTGCAAAAATAAAACAAACTGACAAATATCCAGGAAGTGACCATCACTCAAGAAGAGACAATCACTCAAGAAATGGTCAATGCCCAGAACAGCAGCTGGTACACAAATAGATAAAAACAATCAATAAGGGATGACAAAAACACTAGTAGAGAGAAACACTCAATAAGTGATGACCAACACACAGGCACCTACTCCAAATAAAGGAGTAATAGGCAAATAGTTTTAACATTCATAAAGTGACTAACAGGTAAAAGAGTGACAAAATAAGAATGACAATACATAAAAAGTAACAAAGCATAAAAAGTGACAAAATATAAAAAGTGACAACACATAAAAAATGACCAAGAGAAATGAAAAAGTGACTAATGTATAAAAAAAAAAATTACAACACAAAAAAGAGACAAAACATTTTAAAAATGCTAAAAACTTAATGATAAAAAAATTGTAAAACATAAAAAGTGACAAATGTTAAAAGCACTACAACACAAAATTTACAAAGCATAAAAAAAGTGACAAATGTTAAAACATAAAAATAAAAAACTTACAAAACATAAAAAGTGACAAAGTGGCAAATAAACGACTAATTTTTACAAAGAAGATAACACAAAAAGGGACCAAAGACAAAAAGCAATTGACATGCAAACCAATAATCAACATAATAAAAGTATGAAGACTCCACAATAAAAAAAAAAAAACAAGAGAGAAAACATCACTGACCTCATGGTAAATAGAAGCCTTGCTGATTGAGGGTATAGAAAAGTTCTCCACAAGTGGTGATCCATCGGACATGACGATCTCCTGAATAAAGAGAAATATTCAAGATGATGCAGTTTTGTACTTTCCTACAGCATCAAGTATCTGTGGGAGAGGTTTTCTTATCAACACCAGGAGAAAACAGTCTAAAGAGAGCCACAAAAACATGTTGTGACAACTTGGAGCCAGGAGAGACAGAGCAAAACATATTGTGACAACTTGGAGGCAGGAGAGACAGAGCAAAACATGTTGTGACAACTTGGAGGCAGGAGAGACAGAGCAAAACATGTTGTGACAACTTGGAGGCAGGAGAGACAGAGCAAAACATGTTGTGACAACTTGGAGGCAGGAGAGACAGAACAAAACATGTTGTGACAACTTGGAGGCAGGAGAGACAGAACAAAACATGTTGTGACAACTTGGAGGCAGGAGAGACAGAGCAAAACATGTTGTGACAACTTGGAGGCAGGAGAGACAGAACAAAACATGTTGTGACAACTTGGAGGCAGGAGAGACAGAGCAAAACATGTTGTGACAACTTGGAGGCAGGAGAGACAGAACAAAACATGTTGTGACAACTTGGAGGCAGGAGAGACAGAGCAAAACATGTTGTGACAACTTGGAGGCAGGAGAGACAGAACAAAACATGTTGTGACAACTTGGAGGCAGGAGAGACAGAACAAAACATATTGTGACAACTTGGAGGCAGGAGAGACAGAGCAAAACATGTTGTGACAACTTGGAGGCAGGAGAGACAGAACAAAACATGTTGTGTCAACTTGGAGGCAGGAGAGACAGAACAAAACATGTTGTGACAACTTGGAGGCAGGAGAGACAGAACAAAACATGTTGTGTCAACTTGGAGGCAGGAGAGACAGAACAAAACATGTTGTGACAACTTGGAGGCAGGAGAGACAGAGCAAAACATGTTGTGACAACTTGGAGGCAGGAGAGACAGAACAAAACATGTTGTGACAACTTGGAGGCAGGAGAGACAGAACAAAACATATTGTGACAACTTGGAGGCAGGAGAGACAGAGCAAAACATGTTGTGACAACTTGGAGGCAGGAGAGACAGAACAAAACATGTTGTGTCAACTTGGAGGCAGGAGAGACAGAACAAAACATGTTGTGACAACTTGGAGGCAGGAGAGACAGAACAAAACATGTTGTGTCAACTTGGAGGCAGGAGAGACAGAACAAAACATGTTGTGTCAACTTGGAGGCAGGAGAGACAGAACAAAACATGTTGTGTCAACTTGGAGGCAGGAGAGACAGAACAAAACATGTTGTGTCAACTTGGAGGCAGGAGAGACAGAACAAAACATGTTGTGTCAACTTGGAGGCAGGAGAGACAGAACAAAACATGTTGTGACAACTTGGAGGCAGGAGAGACAGAGCAAAACATGTTGTGACAACTTGGAGGCAGGAGAGACAGAACAAAACATGTTGTGTCAACTTGGAGGCAGGAGAGACAGAACAAAAGATGTTGTGTCAACTTGGAGGCAGGAGAGACAAAGCAAAACATATTGTGACAACTTGGAGGCAGGAGAGACAGAGCAAAACATGTTGTGACAACTTGGAGGCAGGAGAGACAGAACAAAACATGTTGTGACAACTTGGAGGCAGGAGAGACAGAGCAAAACATGTAGTGACAACTTAGAGGCAGGAGAGACAGAGCAAAACATGTTGTGACAACTTGGAGGCAGGAGAGACAGAGCAAAACATGTTGTGACAACTTAGAGGCAGGAGAGACAGAGCAAAACATGTTGTGACAACTTAGAGGCAGGAGAGACAGAACAAAACATATTGTGACAACTTAGAGGCAGGAGAGACAGAGCAAAACATGTTGTGACAACTTAGAGGCAGGAGAGACAGAGCAAAACATGTTGTGACAAATTAGAGGCAGGAGAGACAGAACAAAACATGTTGTGACAACTTGGAGGCAGGAGAGACAGAGCAAAACATGTTGTGACAAATTAGAGGCAGGAGAGACAGAACAACACATATTGTGACAAGAGACAAATAATAATAAATGAATATTATTGTAGAGGGAAACTTCCGAGGCGATAATCAGTGAATCAATTCAGAGGAAGAGCTATGTCTACAGCACTC
Source organism: Megaustenia siamemsis (assembly GCA_032433765.1). Lineage (NCBI taxonomy): Eukaryota > Metazoa > Mollusca > Gastropoda > Stylommatophora > Ariophantidae > Megaustenia > Megaustenia siamemsis. The sequence goes on along the minus strand of JAVIAB010000145.1, from coordinate 519,690 downwards.
GGAAAAAATGACAAATAATCAACAACAGATAAAAATATGGACCAAGGCAGGATCGAACCCGTACTCAGTGGCATAGCGCCTTGCCACGAAAAGCCAAACGCTAGGGAACACTGCCACTCAGCTAACTAACAAATTAGCTTCGTAGGCAAGGTCCTTTCGCGAAGGCTTTCCCATGACTATAGCATAAGGCTGCGATCACAGCTCGGAAATATTTTTCCTGTTAAGACAAGTATCTCCCGGATAGGGTAGAGCTGAATACTTGCGTTGCAGACAAACATTTAGGACGAAACAGCACGAATAGTAGTTTCCAGTGGTTAAGACTGGAGACAAATAATAATAAATGAATATTATTATAGAGGGAAAATACCGAGGCGATAATCAGTGAATCAATTCAGGGGAAGAGGTATGTTTACAGCACTCGGAAAAAATGACAAATAATCAACAACAGAAAAAAATATGGACCAAGGCAGGATCGAACACGTACTCAGTGGCACAGCGCCTTGCCACGAAACGCCAAACGCTAGGGAACACTGCCCCTCAGCTAACTAAAAAATTAGCTTCGTAGGCAAAAGGACCTTTTCTGTCTCTCCTTCCATCAAGTTATTACATGTTGTGTCCTCTGTCTCTCCTCCCATCAAGTTGTCACATGTTGTACCTTCTGTTTCTCCTCCCATCAAGTTGTCACATGTTGTGCCTTCTGTTTCTCCTCCGATCAAGTTGTCAACACCTCTCCAAGTTGTCACTTGCTCTCTGTCTACCTCTCCAAGTTGTCACATGTTGTGCCCTCTGTCACTTCTCCCATCAAGTTGTCACATGCTGTGCCCTCTGTCTCTCCTCCCATCAAGTTATCACATGTTGTGCGCTCTGTCTCTCCTCCCATCAAGTTATCACATGTTGTGCGCTCTGTCTCTCCTCCCATCAAGTTGTCACATGTTGTGCCCTCTGTCACTTCTCCCATCAAGTTATCACATGTTGTGCGCTCTGTCTCTCCTCCCATCAAGTTGTCACATGTTGTGCGCTCTGTCTCTCCTCCCATCAAGTTGTCACATGTTGTGCGCTCTGTCTCTCCTCCCATCAAGTTGTCACATGCTGTGCTCTCTGTCTACCCATCCAAGTTGTTACTACCTGTTTTGTTGTCCCTTTTCCCTACAAGTTGTCATGTGCTCTTTGTCTCTCCTCCCATCAAGTTGTCACATGTTATAGTCTCTAGCTCTCCTCCCCCCCGCCCCCACCAAGACGGTCATATGTTTTCCCTTGTCTCTCCTCCCTCCAAGTTGTCATGTGCTCTTTGTCTCTCCTCCCATCAAGTTGTCACATGTTGTACTCTCTAGCTCTCCTCCCTCCCCCCCCACCCAGACGGTCATATGTTTTCCCTTGTCTCTCCTCCTTCCAAGTTGTCTACTAATATTATGCTTTCTGTCTCTCCTGTTTTGCTCTCTTTGTCCTCCTTCCAAGTTGTCACAACATGTTTTGCTCTCTCAGGATATCACATGCTGTTCCCTCTGTCTCTCCTCCCATCAAGATATCACATGCTGTTCCCTCTGTCTCTCCTCCCATCAAGATATCACATGCTGTTCCCTCTGTCTCTCCTCCCATCAAGATATCACATGCTGTTCCCTCTGTCTCTTCTCCCATCAAGATATCACATGCTGTTCCCTCTGTCTCTTCTCCCATCAAGATATCACATGCTGTTCTTTCTGTCTCCCCTCCCATCAAGATATCACATGCTGTTACCACTGTCTCTTCTCCCATCAGGATATCACATGCTGTTCCCTCTGTCTTTTCTCCCATCAGGGTATCACATGCTGTTCCCTCTGTCTCTCCTCCCATCAAGATATCACATGCTGTTCCCTCTGTCTCTTCTCCCATCAGGATATCACATGCTGTTACCTCTGTCTCTCCTCCCATCAAGATATCACATGCTGTTCCCTCTGTCTCTTCTCCCATCAGGATATCACATGCTGTTCCCTCTGTCTCTTCTCCCATCAGGAAATAACATGATGTTCCCTTTGCCTCTTCTCCCATCAGGATATCACATGCTGTTCCCTCTGTCTCTCCCCCCCATCAAGATATCACATGCTGTTCCCTCTGTCTCTTCTGCCATCAGTATATCACATGTTGTCCCTCTGTCTCTCCTCCCATCAAGATATCACATGCTGTTCCCTCAGCCTCTCCCCCATCAAGATATCACATGCTGTTCCCTCTGTCTCTCCTCCCATCAGTATATCACATGCTGTTCCCTCTGTCTCTCCTCCCATCAAGATATCACAAGATGTTCCCTTTGTCTCTCCTCCCATCAAGATATTTCATATGCTGTTACCTATGTCTCTCCTCCCATCAAGATATCACATGCTGTTCCCTCTGTCTCTTCTCCCATCAGGAAATAACATGATGTTCCCTTTGACTCTTCTCCCATCAGGATATCACATGCTGTTCCCTCTGTCTCTCCCCCTCATCAAGATATCACATGCTGTTCCCTCTGTCTCTCCTGCCATCAGTATATCACATGTCCCTCTGTCTCTCCTCCCATCAAGATATCACATGTTGTTCCCTCTGTCAGGGAACAACATGTGACATCTTGATGGGAGGAGAGACAGAAGGCACAATATGTGACAACTTGATGAGAGGAGAGACAGAGGGAACAACATGTGACAACTTGATGGGAAGAGAGACTGAGTTCACAACATGTGAAAACTTAGGGAGGTAGACAGAAAGCAAGTCACAACATGGAGGGGTAGACAGAGAACAAGTAAGATCTTGGTGTAGTTGACAGCGAGCATGTGACAACTTCGAGGGGTAGACAGAGAGCAAGTAACAACTTGGAGTGGTAGACAGAGAGCAAGTCACAACTTGGAGTGGTTGACAGCGAGCAAGTGACAACTTGGAGAGGTAGTCAGAGAGCAAGTGACAACTTGAAGAGGAAGAAAGAAAGTAAGTCACAACTTGGAGAGGTGTGTGACAGCTTGATGAGTGGAAAAAAAAGTGATACATTGATGAGAAGAGAGACAGAGGGAATAGCATGTGATATCTTGATGGGATGAGAGAAAAAGGGAACAGCAAGTGATATCTTGATGGGAGGAGAGACAGAGGGAACAGCATGTGACAACTGATGGGAGGAGAGACAGAGGGAACAGCATGTGACAACTGATGGGAGAAGAGACAGAAGGAACAGCATGTGGTAAATTGATGGGAAGAGAGACAGAGGGAACAGCATGTGATATCCTGATGGGATGAGAGACAAAGGGAAAAGCAAGTGATATCTTGATGGGAGTAGAGACAGAGGGAACAGCATGTGATATCCTGATGGGAAGAGAGACAGAGGGAACAGAATGTGGTAAATTGATGGGAAGAGAGACAGAGGGAACAGCATGTGATATCCTGATAGGAGAAGAGACAAAGGGAACAGCATGTTATTTCCTGATGGGAGAAAAGACAGAGGGAACAGCATGTGATATCCTGATGGGAAGAGAGACAGAGGGAACAGCATGTGGTAAATTGATGGGAAGAGAGACAGAGGGAACAGCATGTGATATCCTGATGGGAGTAGAGACAAAGGGAACAGCATGTTATTACCTGATGGGAGAAGAGACAGAGGGAACAGCATGTGATATCCTGATGGGAGAAGAGACAGAGGGAACAGCATGTGATATCTTGATGGGAGGAGAGACAGAGGGAACAGCATGTGATATCCTGATGGGAGAAGAGACAGAGGGAACAGCATGTGATATCTTGATGGGAGGAGAGACAGAGGGAACAGCATGTGATATTCTGATGGGAAGAGAGACAGAGGGAACAGCATGTGATATCCTGATGGGAGAAAAGACAGTGGTAACAGTATGTGATATCTTGATGGGAGGAAAGACAGAAAGAACAGCATGTGACATCTTGATGGGAAGAGAGACAGAGACACAACAGGTGACAGCTTGATGAGTGGAGAGACAGGGCACAACATTTGACAGCTTGATGAGTGGAGAGACGGCACAACATAGGACAGCTTAATGGGAGAAGAGACAGAAGGCAAAACATGTGACAACATGATGGGAGGAAAGATAGAGGGCACAACATGTGACAACTTGATGGGAGGAGAGACAGAAGGGACAACATGTGACAACTTGATGGGAAAAGATACTGAGTTCGCAACATGTGACAACTTGGGCGGTAGACAGAAAGCAAGTCACAACTTGGAGGGGTAGACAGAGAGCAAGTGACAACTTGGAGTGGTTGACAGCGAGCATGTGACAACTTGCAGAGGTAGACAGAGAGCAAGTGACAACTTGGCGAGGCAGAAAGAAAGAAAGTCACAACTTGGAGAGGTGTGTGACAACTTGATGAGTGGAAAAAAAGGCACAACATGTGACAACTGATGGGAGAAGAGACAGAGGGAACAGCATGTGATATCTTGATGGGAGAAGAGACAGAGGGAACAGCATGTGATAAATTGATGGGAAGAGAGAAAGAGGGAACAGCATGTGAAATATCTTGATGGGATGAGAGACAAAGGGAACAGCAAGTGATATCTTGATGGGAGGAGAGACAGAGGGACATGTGATATACTGATGGCAGGTGAGACAGTGGGAACAGCATGTGATATCTTGATGGGGGGAGACACAGAGGGAACAGCATGTGATATCCTGATGGGAGAAGAGACAAAGAGAACAGCATGTTATTTCCTGATGAGAGAAGAGACAGAGGGTACAGCATGTGATATCTTGATGGGAGGAGAGACAGAGGGAACAGCATGTGATATACTGATGGCAGTAGAGACAGAGGGAACAACATGTGATATCTCTTGGGGGGAGAGACAGAGGGAACAGCATGTGATATCCTGATGGGAGACGAGACAAAGGGAACAGCATGTGATATACTGATGGCAGGAGAGACAGAAGGCACAACACGTGACAACTTGATGAGAGGAAAGACAGAGGAAACAACATGTGACAACTTGATGGGAAGAGAGACTGAGTTCACAACATGTGACAACTTGGGGAGGTAGACAGAAAGCAAGTCACAATTTGGAGGGGTAGACAGAGAGCAAGTGACAACTTGGAGTGATTGACAGCGAGCATGTGACAACTTGGAGAGGTAGACAGCGAGCAAGTGACAACTTGGAGGGGTAGACAGAGAGCAAGTAACAACTTGGAGTGGTTGACAGCGAGCAAGTGACAACTTGGAGAGGTAGACAGAGAGCAAGTCACAACTTGGAGAGGTAGACAGAGAGCAAGTGACAACTTGAAGAGGAAGAAAGAAAGTAAGTCACAACTTGGAGAGGTGTGTGACAACTTGATGAGTGGAAAAAAAGGGCACAACATGTGACAACTGATGGGAGAAGAGACAGAGGGAACAGCATGTGATACATTGATGGGAAGAGAGACAGAGGGAATAGCATGTGATATCTTGATGGGATGAGAGACAAAGGGAACAGCAAGTGATATCTTGATGGGAGGAGAGACAGAGGGAACAGCATGTGATATCCTGATGGGAAGAGAGACAGAGGGAACAGCATGTGATATCTTGTTGGGAGGAGAGACAGAGGGAACAGCATGTGATATTCTGATGGGAAGAGAGACAGAGGGAACAGCATGTGATATATTGATGGGAGTAGAGACAGAGGGAACAGCATGTGATATCTTGATGGGAGGATAGACAGAGGGAACAGCTTGTGGCATCTTGATGGGAAGAGAGACAAAGGGAATAGCATGTGACATCTTGATGGGAGGAGAGACAGAGGCAGAACAGCTGACAGTTTGATGAGTGGAAAGACAGGGCACAACATGTGTGACAGCTTGATGAGTGGAGAGACAGGGCACAACATGTAACAGCTTGATGACTGGAAGGACAGGGCACAACATGTGACAACTTGATGAGTGGAGAGACAGGGCACACCATGTAACAGCTTGATGACTGGAAAGACAGGGCACAACATGTGACAACTTGATCAGTGGAGAGACAGGGCACAACATGTGTGACAGCTTGATGAGTGGAGAGACAGGGCACAACATGTGACAACTTGATGAGTGGAGAGACAGGGCACAACATGTAAAAGCTTGATGACTGTGAAGACAGGGCACACCATGTGACAACTTGATGAGTGGAGAGACAGGGCACAACATGTGTGACAGCTTGATGAGTGGAGAGACAGGTCACAACATGTAACAGCTTGATGACTGGAAAGACAGGGCACAACATGTAACAGCTTGATGACTGGAAAGACAGGGCACAACATGTAACAGCTTGATGAGTGGAGAGACAGGGCACAACATGTAACAGCTTGATGACTGAAAAGACAGGGCACAACATGTAACAGCTTGATAAGTGGAGAGACAGGGCACAACATGTAACAGCTTGATGACTGGAAAGACAGGGCACAACATGTAACAGCTTGATGAGTGGAGAGACAGGGCACAACATGTAACAGCTTGATGACTGGAAAGACAGGGCACAACATGTAACAGCTTGATGAGTGGAGAGACAGGGCACAACATGTAACAGCTTGATGACGGGAAAGACAGGGCACAACATGTGACAACTTGATGAGTGGAGAGACAGGGCACAACATGTATCAGCTTGATGACCGGAAAGACAGGGCACAACATGTGACAACTTGATCAGTGGAGAGACAGGGCACAACATGTGTGACAGCTTGATGAGTGGAGAGACAGGGCACAACATGTGACAGCTTGATGAGTGGAGAGACAGGGCACATCATGTAACAGCTTGATGAGTGGAGAGACAGGGCACAATAAGTGACAACTTAGATGGTGTAACAACTTAGATAGTGTAACAACTTAGTGTAACAACTTAGTGTAACAACTTAGATAGTGTAACAAGTTAGAGATAGTGTAACAACTTAGATAGTGTAATAACTTAGCTAGTTCAAGAAAGTAGATAGTAACAACTTAGACAGTGTAACAACTTAGTGTAACAACTTAGATAGTGTAACAACTTTGATAGTTCAAGAAAGTAGATAGTAACAACTTAGGTAGTGTAAAAACTTAGACAGTGTAACAACTTAGTTCAAGAAAGTAGATAGTAACAACTTAGACAGTGTAACAACTTAGTGTAAAAACTTAGATAGTGTAACAACTTTGATAGTTCAAGAAAGTAGATAGTAACAACTTAGATAGTGTAACAACTTAGATAGTGTAACAACTTAGACAGTGTAACAACTTAGACAGTGTAACAACTTAGCTAGTTCAATAAAGTAGATAGTAACAACTTAGACAGTGTAACAACTTAGATAGTGTAACAACTTAGACAGTGTAACAACTTAGATAGTGTAACAACTTAGCTAGTTCAAGAAAGTAGATAGCAACAACTTAGACAGTGTAACAACTTAGTGTAACAACTTAGATAGTGTAACAACTAAGTCAACTTAAATAGTGTAACAACTAAGTCAACTTAGATAGTGTAACAACTTAGATAGTGTAACAACTTAGATAGTGTAACAACTAAGTCAACTTAGATAGTGTAACAACTAAGTCAACTTAGATAGTGTAACAACTTAGATAGTGTAACAACTTAAATAGTGTAACAACTAAGTCAACTTAGATAGTGTAACAACTTAGATGGTGTAACAACTAAATCAACTTAGATAGTGTAACAACTTAGATAGTGTAACAACTTAGACAGTGTAACAACTTAGACAGTGTAACAACTTAGATAGTGTAACAACTTAGACAGTGTAACAACTAAGTCAACTTAGACAGTGTAACAACTTAGACAGTGTAACAACTTAGATAGTGTAACAACTAAGTCAACTTAGATAGTGTAACAACTTAGATAGTGTAACACTTAGACAGTGTAACAACTTAGATAGTGTAACAACTTACATAGTGTAACAACTTGGACAGTGTAACAACTAAGTCAACTTAGACAGTGTAACAACATAGACAGTGTAACAACTTAGATAGTGTAACAACTAAGTCAACTTAGATAGTGTAACAACTTAGATAGTGTAACAACTTAGACAGTGTAACAACTTAGACAGTGTAACAACTTAGATAGTGTAACAACTTAGATAGTGTAACAACTTGGACAGTGTAACAACTAAGTCAACTTAGACAGTGTAACAACTTAGACAGTGTAACAACTTAGATAGTGTAACATGTGACAACTGATGGGAGAAGAGACACAGGGAACAGCATGTGATATCTTGATGGGAGATGAGACAGAGAGAACAGCATGTGATAAATTGATGGAAGAGAGAAAGAGGGAACAGCATATGAAATATCTTGATGGGAGGAGAGACAAAGGGAACAGCATGTGATATCTTGATGGGGGAGAGTCAAAGGGAACATCATGTTATTTCCTGATGGGAGAAGAGACAGAGGGAACAGCATGTGATATCTTGATGGGAGGAGAGACATAGGGAACAGCATATGAAATATCTTGATGGGAGGAGAGACAAAGGGAACATCTTGTGATATCTTGATGGGAGGAGAGACAGAGGGAACAACATGTGATATCTCGTTGGGGGGAGAGACAGAGGGAACAGCATGTGATATCCTGATGGGAGACGAGACAAAGGGAACAGCATGTGATATACTGATGGCAGGAGAGACAGAAGGCACAACACGTGACAACTTGATGAGAGGAAAGACAGAGGAAACAACATGTGGTGACAACTTGGGGAGGTAGACAGAAAGCAAGTCACAATTTGGAGGGGTAGACAGAGAGCAAGTGACAACTTGGAGTGATTGACAGCGAGCACGTGACAACTTGGAGAGGTAGACAGCGAGCAAGTGACAACTTGGAGGGGTAGACAGCGAGCAAGTGACAACTTGGAGTGGTTGACAGCAAGCAAGTGACAACTTGGAGAGGTAGACAGAGAGCAAGTCACAACTTGGAGAGGTGTGTGACAACTTGATGAGTGGAAAAAAAGGGCACAACATGTGACAACTGATGGGAGAAGAGACAGAGGGAACAGCATGTGATACATTGATGGGAAGAGAGACATAGGGAATAGCATGTGATATCTTGATGTGATGAGAGACAAAGGGAACAGCAAGTGATATCTTGATGGGAGGAGAGACAGAGGGAACAGCATGTGATATCCTGATGGGAAGAGAGACAGAGGGAACAGCATGTGATATCTTGTTGGGAGGAGAGACAGAGGGAACAGCATGTGATATTCTGATGGGAAGAGAGACAGAGGAACAGCATGTGATATATTGATGGGAGTATAGACAGAGGGAACAGCATGTGATATCTTGATGGGAGGATAGACAGAGGGAACAGCTTGTGACATCTTGATGGAAGAGAGACAAAGGGAATAGCATGTGACCTCTTGATGGGAGGAGAGACAGAGGCAAAACAGCTGATAGTTTGATGAGTGGAAAGACAGGGCACAACATGTGTGACAGCTTGATGAGTGGAGAGACAGGGCACAACATGTAACAGGTTGATGACTGGAAAGACAGGGCACAGCATGTGATAACTTGACGAGTGGAGAGACAGTGCACAACATCTAACAGCTTGATGACTGGAAAGACAGGGCACAACATGTGACAACTTGATGAGTGGAGAGACAGGGCACAACATGTAACAGCTTGATGACTGGAAAGACAGGGCACAACATGTGATAACTTGATGAGTGGAGAGACAGGGCACAACATGTAACAGCTTGATGACTGGAAAGACAGGGCACAACATGTGACAACTTGATCAGTGGAGAGAAAGGGCACAACATGTAACAGGTTGATGACTGGAAAGACAGGGCACAGCATGTGATAACTTGACGAGTGGAGAGACAGTGCACAACATCTAACAGCTTGATGACTGGAAAGACAGGGCACAACATGTGACAACTTGATGAGTGGAGAGACAGGGCACAACATGTAACAGCTTGATGACTGGAAAGACAGGGCACAACATGTGACAACTTGATCAGTGGAGAGACAGGGCACAACATGTGTGACAGCTTGATGAGTGGAGAGACAGGGCACAACATGTGACAACTTGATGAGTGGAGAGACAGGGCACAACATGTAAAAGCTTGATGACTGGAAAGACAGGGCACAACATGTAACAGCTTGATGAGTGGAGAGACAGGGCACAACATGTGTGACAGCTTGATGAGTGGAGAGACAGGTCACAACATGTAACAGCTTGATGACTGGAAAGACAGGGCACAACATGTAACAGCTTGATGACTGGAAAGACAGGGCACAACATGTAACAGCTTGATGAGTGGAGAGACAGGGCACAACATGTAACAGCTTGATGACTGAAAAGACAGGGCACAACATGTAACAGGTTGATGAGTGGAGAGACAGGGCACAACATGTAACAGCTTGATGACTGGAAAGACAGGGCACAACATGTAACAGCTTGATGAGTGGAGAGACAGGCACAACATGTAACAGCTTGATGACGGGAAAGACAGGGCACAACATGTGACAACTTGATGAGTGGAGAGACAGGGCACAACATGTATCAGCTTGATGACCGAAAGACAGGGCACAACATGTGACAACTTGATCAGTGGAGAGACAGGGCACAACATGTGTGACAGCTTGATGAGTGGAGAGACAGGGCACAACATGTGACAGCTTGATGAGTGGAGAGACAGGGCACATCATGTAACAGCTTGATGAGTGGAGAGACAGGGCACAACAAGTGATAACTTAGATGGTGTAACAACTTAGATAGTGTAACAACTTAGTGTAACAACTTAGTGTAACAACTTAGATAGTGTAACAAGTTAGAGATAGTGTAACAACTTAGATAGTGTAATAACTTAGCTAGTTCAAGAAAGTAGATAGTAACAACTTAGACAGTGTAACAACTTAGTGTAACAACTTAGATAGTGTAACAACTTTGATAGTTCAAGAAAGTAGATAGTAACAACTTAGATAGTGTAACAACTTAGACAGTGTAACAACTTAGTTCAAGAAAGTAGATAGTAACAACTTAGACAGTGTAACAACTTAGTGTAACAACTTAGATAGTGTAACAACTTTGATAGTTCAAGAAAGTAGATAGTAACAACTTAGATAGTGTAACAACTTAGATAGTGTAACAACTTAGACAGTGTAACAACTTAGATAGTGTAACAACTTAGCTAGTTCAAGAAAGTAGAAAACAACAACTTAGACAGTGTAACAACTTAGTGTAACAACTTAGATAGTGTAACAACTAAGTCAACTTAAATAGTGTAACAACTAAGTCAACTTAGATAGTGTAACAACTTAGATAGTGTAACAACTTAGATAGTGTAACAACTTAAATAGTGTAACAACTAAGTCAACTTAGATAGTGTAACAACTTAGATGGTGTAACAACTAAATCAACTTAGATAGTGTAACAACTTAGATAGTGTAACAACTTAGACAGTGTAACAACTTAGACAGTGTAACAACTTAGATAGTGTAACAACTTAGACAGTGTAACAACTAAGTCAACTTAGACAGTGTAACAACTTAGACAGTGTAACAACTTAGATAGTGTAACAACTAAGTCAACTTAGATAGTGTAACAACTTAGATAGTGTAACAACTTAGACAGTGTAACAACTTAGATAGTGTAACAACTTACATAGTGTAACAACTTGGACAGTGTAACAACTAAGTCAACTTAGACAGTGTAACAACATAGACAGTGTAACAACTTAGATAGTGTAACAACTAAGTCAACTTAGATAGTGTAACAACTTAGATAGTGTAACAACTTAGACAGTGTAACAACTTAGATAGTGTAACAACTTAGATAGTGTAACAACTTAGACAGTGTAACAACTAAGTCAACTTAGACAGTGTAACAACTTAGACAGTGTAACAACTTAGATAGTGTAACATGTGACAACTGATGGGAGAAGAGACAGAGGGCACAACATGTAACAGGTTGATGACTGGAAAGACAGGGCACAGCATGTGATAACTTGACGAGTGGAGAGACAGTGCACAACATCTAACAGCTTGATGACTGGAAAGACAGGGCACAACATGTGACAACTTGATGAGTGGAGAGACAGGGCACAACATGTAACAGCTTGATGACTGGAAAGACAGGGCACAACATGTGACAACTTGATCAGTGGAGAGACAGGGCACAACATGTGTGACAGCTTGATGAGTGGAGAGACAGGGCACAACATGTGACAACTTGATGAGTGGAGAGACAGGGCACAACATGTAAAAGCTTGATGACTGGAAAGACAGGGCACAACATGTAACAGCTTGATGAGTGGAGAGACAGGGCACAACATGTGTGACAGCTTGATGAGTGGAGAGACAGGTCACAACATGTAACAGCTTGATGACTGGAAAGACAGGGCACAACATGTAACAGCTTGATGACTGGAAAGACAGGGCACAACATGTAACAGCTTGATGAGTGGAGAGACAGGGCACAACATGTAACAGCTTGATGACTGAAAAGACAGGGCACAACATGTAACAGGTTGATGAGTGGAGAGACAGGGCACAACATGTAACAGCTTGATGACTGGAAAGACAGGGCACAACATGTAACAGCTTGATGAGTGGAGAGACAGGGCACAACATGTAACAGCTTGATGACGGGAAAGACAGGGCACAACATGTGACAACTTGATGAGTGGAGAGACAGGGCACACATGTATCAGCTTGATGACCGGAAAGACAGGGCACAACATGTGACAACTTGATCAGTGAGAGACAGGGCACAACATGTGTGACAGCTTGATGAGTGGAGAGACAGGCACAACATGTGACAGCTTGATGAGTGGAGAGACAGGGCACATCATGTAACAGCTTGATGAGTGGAGAGACAGGGCACAACAAGTGATAACTTAGATGGTGTAACAACTTAGATATGTAACAACTTAGTGTAACAACTTAGTGTAACAACTTAGATAGTGTAACAAGTTAGAGATAGTGTAACAACTTAGATAGTGTAATAACTTAGCTAGTTCAAGAAAGTAGATAGTAACAACTTAGACAGTGTAACAACTTAGTGTAACAACTTAGATAGTGTAACAACTTTGATAGTTCAAGAAAGTAGATAGTAACAACTTAGATAGTGTAACAACTTAGACAGTGTAACAACTTAGTTCAAGAAAGTAGATAGTAACAACTTAGACAGTGTAACAACTTAGTGTAACAACTTAGATAGTGTAACAACTTTGATAGTTCAAGAAAGTAGATAGTAACAACTTAGATAGTGTAACAACTTAGATAGTGTAACAACTTAGACAGTGTAACAACTTAGATAGTGTAACAACTTAGCTAGTTCAAGAAAGTAGAAACAACAACTTAGACAGTGTAACAACTTAGTGTAACAACTTAGATAGTGTAACAACTAAGTCAACTTAAATAGTGTAACAACTAAGTCAACTTAGATAGTGTAACAACTTAGATAGTGTAACAACTTAGATAGTGTAACAACTTAAATAGTGTAACAACTAAGTCAACTTAGATAGTGTAACAACTTAGATGGTGTAACAACTAAATCAACTTAGATAGTGTAACAACTTAGATAGTGTAACAACTTAGACAGTGTAACAACTTAGACAGTGTAACACTTAGATAGTGTAACAACTTAGACAGTGTAACAACTAAGTCAACTTAGACAGTGTAACAACTTAGACAGTGTAACAACTTAGATAGTGTAACAACTAAGTCAACTTAGATAGTGTAACAACTTAGATAGTGTAACAACTTAGACAGTGTAACAACTTAGATAGTGTAACAACTTACATAGTGTAACAACTTGGACAGTGTAACAACTAAGTCAACTTAGACAGTGTAACAACATAGACAGTGTACCAACTTAGATAGTGTAACAACTAAGTCAACTTAGATAGTGTAACAACTTAGATAGTGTAACAACTTAGACAGTGTAACAACTTAGATAGTGTAACAACTTAGATAGTGTAACAACTTAGACAGTGTAACAACTAAGTCAACTTAGACAGTGTAACAACTTAGACAGTGTAACAACTTAGATAGTGTAACATGTGACAACTGATGGGAGAAGAGACAGAGGGAACAGCATGTGATATCTTGATGGGAGATGAGACAGAGAGAACAGCATGTGATAAATTGATGGGAGAGAGAAAGAGGAACAGCATATGAAATATCTTGATGGGAGGAGAGACAAAGGGAACAGCATGTGATATCTTGATGGGGGGAGAGACAGAGGAACAGCATGTGATATCTTAATGGGAGGAGAGACAGAGGGACATGTGATATACTGATGGCAGGAGAGACAGATGGAACAGCATGTGATATCTTGATGGGGGAGAGACAGAGGGAACAGCATGTGATATCCTGATGGGAGAAGAGACAAAAAGAACAGCATGTTATTTCCTGATGGGAGAAGAGACAGAGGGAACAGCATGTGATATCTTGATGGGAGGAGAGACATAGGGAACAGCATATGAAATATCTTGATGGTAGGAGAGACAAAGGGAACAGCATGTGATATCTTGATTGGAGGAGAGACAGAGGGAACAGCATGTGATATACTGATGGCAGGAGAGACAGAGGGAACAGCATGTAATATCTTGAGGGGGTTGAGAGACAGAGGGACAACATGTGATATACTGATGGCAGGAGAGACAGAGGGAACAGCATGTGATATCTTGATGGGGGGAGAGACAGATGGAACAGCATGTGATATCCTGATGGGAGAAGAGGCAAAGAGAACAACATGTTATTTCCTGATGGGAGAAGAGACAGAGGGAACAGCATGTGATATCCTGATGGGAGAAGAGACAGAAGGAACAGCATGTGATTTCTTGATGGGAGGAGAGACAGAGGGAACAGCATATGATACCCTGATGGGAGAAAAAAACAGAGGGAACAGCATGTGATATCCTGATGGGGGAAGAGACAGTGGTAACAGCATGTGATATCTTGATGGGAGGACAGACAGAAAGAACAGCATGTGATATCTTGATGGAGGAGAGACAGAGGGAACAGCATGTGATATCTTGATGGGAGGAGAGACAGAGGGAACAGCATGTGGTATACTGATGGCAGGAGAGACAGAGGGAACAACATGTGATATCTCGTTGGGGGGAGAGACAGAGGGAACAGCATGTGATATCCTGATGGGAGACGAGACAAAGGGAACAGCATGTGATATACTGATGGCAGGAGAGACAGAAGGCACAACACGTGACAACTTGATGAGAGGAAAGACAGAGGAAACAACATGTGGTGACAACTTGGGGAGGTAGACAGAAAGCAAGTCACAATTTGGAGGGGTAGACAGAGAGCAAGTGACAACTTGGAGTGATTGACAGCGAGCACGTGACAACTTGGAGAGGTAGACAGCGAGCAAGTGACAACTTGGAGGGTAGACAGAGAGCAAGTAACAACTTGGAGTGGTTGACAGCGAGCAAGTGACAACTTGGAGAGGTAGACAGAGAGCAAGTCACAACTTGGAGAGGTGTGTGACAACTTGATGAGTGGAAAAAAAGGGCACAACATGTGACAACTGATGGGAGAAGAGACAGAGGGAACAGCATGTGATACATTGATGGGAAAGAGACAGAGGGAATAGCATGTGATATCTTGATGTGATGAGAGACAAAGGGAACAGCAAGTGATATCTTGATGGGAGGAGAGACAGAGGGAACAGCATGTGATATCCTGATGGGAAGAGAGACAGAGGGAACAGCATGTGATATCTTGTTGGGAGGAGAGACAGAGGGAACAGCATGTGATATTCTGATGGGAAGAGAGACAGAGGGAACAGCATGTGATATATTGATGGGAGTATAGACAGAGGGAACAGCATGTGATATCTTGATGGGAGGATAGACAGAGGGAACAGCTTGTGACATCTTGATGGGAGGAGAGACAAAGGGAATAGCATGTGACATCTTGATGGGAGGAGAGACAGAGGCAGAACAGCTGATAGTTTGATGAGTGGAAAGACAGGGCACAACATGTGTGACAGCTTGATGAGTGGAGAGACAGGGCACAACATGTAATAGGTTGATGACTGGAAAGACAGGGCACAGCATGTGATAACTTGACGAGTGGAGAGACAGTGCACAACATCTAACAGCTTGATGACTGGAAAGACAGGGCACAACATGTGACAACTTGATGAGTGGAGAGACAGGGCACAACATGTAACAGCTTGATGACTGGAAAGACAGGGCACAACATGTGATAACTTGATGAGTGGAGAGACAGGGCACAACATGTAACAGCTTGATGACTGGAAAGACAGGGCACAACTTGTGACAACTTGATGAGTGGAGAGACAGGGCACAACATGTAACAGCTTGATGACTGGAAGGACAGGGCACAACATGTGACAACTTGATGAGTGGAGAGACAGGGCACACCATGTAACAGCTTGATGACTGGAAAGACAGGGCACAACATGTGACAACTTGATCAGTGGAGAGACAGGGCACAACATGTGTGACAGCTTGATGAGTGGAGAGACAGGGCACAACATGTGACAACTTGATGAGTGGAGAGACAGGGCACAACATGTAAAAGCTTGATGACTGGAAAGACAGGGCACAACATGTAACAGCTTGATGACTGGAAAGACAGGGCACAACATGTAACAGTTTGATGAGTGGAGAGACAGGGCACAACATGTAACAGCTTGATGACTGGAAAGACAGGGCACAACATGTAACAGCTTGATGAGTGGAGAGACAGGGCACAACATGTAACAGCTTGATGACTGGAAAGACAGGGCACAACATGTAACAGCTTGATGAGTGGAGAGACAGGGCACAACATGTAACAGCTTGATGACTGGAAAGACAGGGCACAACATGTAACAGCTTGATGAGTGGAGAGACAGGGCACAACATGTAACAGCTTGATGAGTGGAGAGACAGGGCACAACATGTACCAGCTTGATGAGTGGAGAGACAGGGCACAACATGTAACAGCTTGATGACGGGAAAGACAGGGCACAATATATGACAACTTGATGATTGGAGAGACAGGGCACAACATGTATCAGCTTGATGACCGGAAAGACAGGGCACAACATGTGACAACTTGATCAGTGGAGAGACAGGGCACAACATGTGTGACAGCTTGATGAGTGGAGAGACAGGGCACAACATGTGACAGCTTGATGAGTGGAGAGACAGGGCACATCATGTAACAGCTTGATGAGCGGAGAGACAGGGCACAACAAGTGACAACTTAGATGGTGTAACAACTTAGATAGTGTAACAACTTAGACAGTGTAACAACTTAGTGTAACAACTTAGATAGTGTAACAAGTTAGAGATAGTGTAACAACTTAGATAGTGTAATAACTTAGCTAGTTCAAGAAATTAGATAGTAACAACTTAGACAGTGTAACAACTTAGTGTAACAACTTAGATAGTGTAACAACTTTGATAGTTCAAGAAAGTAGATAGTAACAACTTAGATAGTGTAACAACTTAGATAGTGTAACAACTTAGACAGTGTAACAACTTAGACAGTGTAACAACTTAGCTAGTTCAAGAAAGTAGATAGTAACAACTTAGACAGTGTAACAACTTAGATAGTGTAACAACTTAGACAGTGTAAAAACTTAGATAGTGTAACAACTTAGCTAGTTCAAGAAAGTAGATTGCAACAACTTAGTGTAACAACTTAGTGTAACAACTTAGATAGTGTAACAACTAAGTCAACTTAAATAGTGTAACAACTAAGTCAACTTAGATAGTGTAACAACTTAGATAGTGTAACAACTTAGATAGTGTAACAACTAAGTCAACTTAGATAGTGTAACAACTAAGTCAACTTAGATAGTGTAACAACTTAGATAGTGTAACAACTTAAATAGTGTAACAACTAAGTCAACTTAGATAGTGTAACAACTTAGATGGTGTAACAACTAAGTCAACTTAGATAGTGTAACAACTTAGATAGTGTAACAACTTAGACAGTATAACAACTTAGACAGTGTAACAACTTAGATAGTGTAACAACTTAGACAGTGTAACAACTAAGTCAACTTAGACAGTGTAACAACTTAGACAGTGTAACAACTTAGATGTGTAACAACTAAGTCAACTTAGATAGTGTAACAACTTAGATAGTGTAACAACTTAGACAGTGTAACAACTTAGATAGTGTAACAACTTACATAGTGTAACAACTTAGACAGTGTAACAACTAAGTCAACTTAGACAATGTAACAACTTAGACAGTGTAACAACTTAGATAGTGTAACAACTAAGTCAACTTAGACAGTGTAACAACTTAGACAGTGTAACAACTTAGATGGTGTAACAACTAAGTCAACTTAGATAGTGTAACAACTTAGATAGTGTAACAACTTAGACAGTGTAACAACTTAGATAGTGTAACACTTACATAGTGTAACAACTTAGACAGTGTAACAACTAAGTCAACTTAGACAATGTAACAACTTAGACAGTGTAACAACTTAGACAGTGTAACAACTTAGACAGTGTTAACACAACCTGAGCTCTTGAAGCGTCTGAAAGTAGAGGTCGACCAAAAAATGATGCACTTTAAACTATGCGCTAAGCAGGCTAAGGATGCCAAATGGGATGACTTCTGTAGAAAAGTGTGCTCAGAAAAATCGCTAGCAACATTCTGGCACCTTCATCAGTGCATGAATGGCACACCACGACACAGAGGTATACCAGACTTTCAGAGCACAGACCAGATATGGCACAAATCTGATGAGAGCAAAGGGAAGGCCCTGCTTGCCCGCTACATTGAGCAGACGGACCAAAGAAATGAGGCTGTAAGAATGAGGATACGGGAATCTTTGTCAAATTTGTGTAAGGATGTAGGGCTGGAAGAAGATCTCACAATCACAACCGATACCATTCGCGCGACACTTAAAAGGTCACACAACACTGCCCCTGGTCCAGATGGTGTTCGGTATGATGACATAGGCGATTTAGCTGATGACGACTTGTCAACACTGGCCAATGAGTTTAATGCCAGTATTCGGAGTGGCCAGATTAAGGAGGAGTGGCTACACAGCTACTTACTACCGCTACCGAAGCCAAACAAGGACCATTCTCAGATCAGTGCCTACAGAATCATCACAATGCAGAACACTGTGGGCAAGCTGCTGGAGAAAATATTTGCCCGTGTCCTCACGTGTCGCCTTGAACAGAACGCGTATTCCCATCCACACTCGGAGGTTATAGATATAACAAAGAGACATGGCTCAATGCGGCAGTATTTGCATATGACGTCTTCGAAGGCTTCCACAGACGAGAGGAGACATGTGCTGCTGCTATAGATCTGGAGGATGCATACAACAGGGTACCATTTGAATATCTCATGCATATGCTTCTCAACTGGCGGTGAACCCCTTCCTCATAAGATGGATCGCCGCGGCACTGTTTCAGAGGAAGGTGATACTCAGATGTGGAAGTTGGTCTTCCGAGCCAACATCCATTTGTCCTGGGCTGCCACAAGGCTCACCATTGTCACCAGTTCTATTTAATGTGTACACAATAACGATCACGTCCCAACAGCTGGATGGGAGGGGAAGAACTATGACTTTTGCTGATGATATTCTGGTATATCGACAGGGAAGAGACAGACGGGGATCGCCTCCACAATGCAAGACGAACTCGATCGCATTTCTTCCTGGTGTGGGGTTTCAGGTGCCTTGGTTAATCCTAATAAAGCATCAGTTTCATGGTTCTCCCTTAACAATCATATCGTTAATACGACCACACCGGTAGTACGAATGGGAGCTGATGAGGTGACCAGGGACAAGTTGATGACATACCTCGGAGTTAAGTTTGATCGCAGCCTGTGTTTTCGGGACCACGTCGACCATGTGATAACAAAATCCCGCAAAGGATTAGCCGCCTTGAAGGTCATGGCAGCTGCCAACATCGAGCAGAGGCTACTTACTCTTCTGTTCCAGGGATTAGTCCTCGCACCAATCGAGTATGCCCTGGCCATTCTTACTGTTAGTACGACTCAAATTGATAGGCTGGAGAAAATACAAAATGAAGCCATGCGCATTATCCTGGGATGTACGAGGGACACTCCCTGTGTGGCAATGAGGTATCTTCTTGACTTTCCAACCATGGATGACAGAATCAAGATCTGGAGAGCACGAGCATACCTGAAGATTAGTACAGATACAGAGCATCCATTGCACCACGTGCTCAACACAGAGAAAGGCACCAGGCTAAAAAGAGGCAAATCATGGTGGGCCGAGCAGAAGATGTCATCAAACAGGTCTGTGGGCTTACCAATCTCAGCGTTGGTGAGGAGTGGATACGGTGCCTACGACATTCAAGGGGACTTTCTCATGTATTGTCACACTCGACAGGAAAAGTAGGGAACAGAACCCGGTCGTGGTTAATGCTGAGGTCAACGGTCTCATCTGCGATAACACCGATGAGAAAGATGCAGTCATCTATACAGACGGATCTGTAAGACGACACGAAAGAAGTGCATGGGCATTTACAGCACGTTCGGCAGGCAGAATGGCCAAGGAAGACAGTGGTGCATACGCCATGACCACGAGTAGCATGACAATGGAGGTGATGGCAGTGACCAAGGCATTCAAATGGTTAGAGTCACAAGACTACATCCACGCATGTATACTGAGTGATTCGATGAGCATGATAAAAAAAGTGGAGGCGGGCTTTGTACGCATGCAATGGGTAGAGTCGTTGCAGAAATCCAAAATACGTAAGGTCACCTTTGTCTATGTCCCTGGACATGCGGGAGTGCGGGGAAATGAGAGAGCGGACAGGTTGGCTAGCTGCGCTGTCGTTGAGGACGGGCAACCGATGGATCGGGCGGACATCATCAATGCACTCCGAGATGTGGGAAGAGCACGGGACTTCGACAAACACAGATCAACGTCGCTTCTTCGGATGATGGAAATGGGAGTTAAGATGGGCACAGCCAGAAATGAGAAACTTGGTGGCCGTGTAAGAAGACTTATCAACCAACATAGAACTGGAGTCGTCAGTCGCTGGACACTGAGAATTGCTGAGGAGGGGATCTGAGCACCTATGGACATGTTCGGAGTGCAATGATGATGACCCGCATATAACTCAATAACAATAACAGTGTAGCAACTTAGATTGTGTAACAACTTAGATAGTGTAACAACAACTTAGATAGTGTAACAACTTAGACAGTGTAACAACTTAGACAGTGTAACAACTTAGACAGTGTAACAACTTAGATAGTGTAACAACTTAGATAGTGTAACAACTTAGACTGTGTAACAACTTAGACAGTGTAACAACTTAGATAGTGTAACAACTTAGATAGTGTAACAACTTAGACAGTGTAACAACTTAGATAGTGTAACAACTTAGACAGTGTAACAACTTAGATAGTGTAACAACTTAGATAGTGTAACAACTTAGATAGTGTAACAACTTAGATAGTGTAACACTTAGATAGTGTAACAACTTAGATGGTGTAACAACTAAGTCAACTTAGATAGTGTAACAACTTAGACAGTGTAACAACTTAGATAGTGTAACAACTTAGATAGTGTAACAACTTAGACAGTGTAACAACTTTGATAGATTATGGATACTGGGATAGATTACTAGGGAAGGCCCAAATATGGGAAACAATTATGAACTACAAGAACGTTTTTTAACCATTCCTTTTCTAATCAACAAATTATTGACATGAATCATATCAAAATAGTTAAATTCATTCTATTGCTGAGTTGTATGTGCGGTCTAACATAAGCTGAGGGACTTGATATGAGATTGAGCAGATCAAGCCAAAATATGGGCAGACAACAACAGTCATGGTGAACTATGACTTTCGCCCTATATGCCGTCTTCGGAGAGGAAGATGAAATGATATAATAAGATGATTTTCTGAAATGTTACCATAAGATGATTTTCTGAAATGTTACAAAAATGTTTTTTTCTGAAATGTTACAATAATATGATTTCCTGAAATGTTACAATAAAATGATTTTCTGAAATGTTACAATAAAATGATTTTCTCTCTCTCTGCGATCAGGACTCAATCAGAGTAAGGATTCCAGACTCTCACATAAAGTCAGCTGTCAGGCTAAGTGTGTTGATCGCCCCCACAGACAGAACATCACAAGTAGAGTTCGCCAGATCCACTCTTATTGAACACCCGTTAAAACGTTGCACTGTGTTCTGTGCCAGTGGCCCAGTACATCCGATTTCAGCCAGCATTTTATTTGGGTTTGCTTTCCCTAGCCTTTGATTGTCCCCAATCTTTCTGCAAGGCAGCAGATTGTCTTTTCTGTAGGGGGATTCTACCCTTAGATGGTCTGCCCTCCCAGGTTTACGAGCACCATCTGCCCGAGTCACTAGAGGTGACTAACACAGACATGCACGCACAAAGATGTGAGATGTGACTAACACAGACATGCACACGCAAAGATGTGAGATGTGACTAACACAGACATGCACACATCGATACGAGGCATGACTAACACTGACACACATCAAGATATATGACACATGACTAACATAAACATACACATAAAGATATGAGATATAACTGACATTGACATGCACACACAAAGATATGACACATGCCTAACATAGACATGCACACAAAGATAAGAGATATGACTAACATAGATATGCACACACAAGGATATGAGATGGGACTAACATAGCCATGCACACACAAGGATATGAGATGTGACAAACACAGACATGCAAACACAAAGATATGAGATATGACTAACATAAGCATGCACACAAAGATATGAGATATCACTAACCCAGACATGCACACACAAAGATATGACATATGACTAACACTGGTACACATTAAGTTAGGGATGTGGACCAGAGGCCGCAGTTAATAGCAAAACAAAGACCAATCTCTATGACAATGACTGCACACACACACAATGGAGAAGTGGAACCAATTCTGTTTACTGGTATCTGAACTTTGCAACGCCCCAGAAGACTCACACCATTCGAATCTATCATCGAGCTAGCACTATGATTCGGGTAAAGAATGCCAGTCTAAAGGCTTTCTCTGACAGTGGCGGAGTAGTGTTCCAGTATAATGATATATCATACCCTAATTTATCTGTGAACACTATTGTAGTCAAAACACAAACGCCAATGGCACACATTAAGATTGAGTTCTCACCGACCATTTCGCAGGCCGACAGTGAACTGACGGTATGTGAGGTGCAAACATTTACAGACACCTATTGTCTGGACGAGCATTCTTGGTCGTTTTGTGCAATGTGTAGTGGGTGTAGTAAAGGCTGCAATGTCATCATCGGTACTTGTCATGGCAACTGTTCACATGTGATCTATGGACACGACTGTTCCGGGTCTTGTCTCAGTGTCTGTCCTTTATTTGAGGAAAAATCCGGAAAATGCCTACAATGTAAACATCTTGGCTATACTTGTAATGACACTTGTCCCGATGGTAATTTTGGGCTACAGTGCGAACAGATGTGTTCTGATGGCTGTGACATCATATGTACTCTCAAATGTCCGGACAACTGTTTCAACGACACCTGTGAACAGTCGATCGGGAATCTGTACATGCAAGAGAACGTTCTATGGGTCAGACTGCACTCTCAAATCTCCGGACAACTGTTTAACTAAACCTGTGATCCCCACGTTCAGAAGAGTCTGCCGACTACAACAAGCCCAAGCATATGGGCACTTTAATGTGTTTCTGTGCTAGACATGGTTCATATCTTGGTGTTTTTTAGTGAAGCCATGGCTCATATCTTGTTGTGTTTCTGTCCTAGCCATGGCTCATATCTTAGCTTGTGTGTGCTGGCCATGGCTCATATCTTGGTGTGTGTCATGTTAGTCATGTTAGTCATATCTCATATCTCGGTGTGTCCGTTTCAATCATGTCTCATATCTTTATGTATGTCTGTGTTTCTGAAATGTTACAATAAAATGATTTTCTGAAATGTTACAATACAATGTTTTTCTGAAATGTTACAATAAAATGTTTTTCTGAAATGTTATATAATTACGATTTTATTTAAGTCTGTTATATGAAGATTAAAGTGTAAAAGTAATGAGAGTAAGAAATAGTGATTATAACCCAACCACTATAATAAACGACAAGAATGGTAGACAAATCAGCAGCAGGAAAAACATAATAATCAGATGGAGAGAATACTTTAAGGAACTATTAAATCAGGCAAATACAAACGGAAATACAGAGTTTAAACATAGGCAGTATGATGAACAGGAACCGAATATACTTAAAGCAGAAGTAGAATGGGCTGTGAAGCAGAATAAAAAGAACAAAGCAGCTGGTATAGATGGAATAACAACATAAATGCTACTAGCCTGTAAGGAAACAGCTATAGATTGGCTTACTATCATATTCAATATGGCGTGGGAAGAAAGAAAAGTCCCAGACGACTGGCAAAAAGCTATCATTGTCCCATTTTGGAAGAATAAGGGAAGTAAAATGGAGTGTGAAATGTACAGAGGAATATCCCTATTGAGTCAAGTTGGTAAAATGTTTGCTAAAATATTAGAGAGGAGAGTAAGATACATAATAGAACCTCAATTAAGTAATAATCAATTCGGATTCAGAAAAGGCAAAAGCTGTACTGATGCTATATTTACATTGAGACAACTATGTGAAAAAACAATAGAATATGACAGAAACCTAAATATAGTGTTTATAGATCAGGAAAAAGCGTTTGATCGTGTGGACAGGAACAAACTTTGGCAAACTTTAGAAACCTACGGGGTAGCAGGACAACTACTAGAAAATATAATAGCACTATATAAAAACAGTCAAAGTGCCGTCAGAACATCGGAAGGTCTGTCAGAATGGTTTCAGGTTACAACAGGAGTAAGACAAGGATGTGTCCTTTCACCACTCCTCTTCATCATATATATGGACAAAATAAATCAGGAAACAACCAACAACAAGGACAAATCAAATAATAACATAGAGGTAGAAAACTACAACATCAATGAGCTATTCTTCACAGATGACCAATGCCTAATATATGAGGATGAAAACCTGCTACAACAGCATTTAACATCTCTAGATAAAAGCTGCACAAACTACAGTATGAAAATTAACACAGCAAAAACATAGGCTATAAGAATAAGCAAATTAAGACACCCATTAAATATCAAGATCAAAGATAAAGAAATAAAACAAGTAGAGGAATTCAAGTATTTAGGCACAATGTTCACAGAAGATGGAAAACTAGACAGAGAAATTGACATGAGAATACAAAAAGCAAATGCTGTCACATACCAGCTTTCACCATTGTTAAGACATCCAAACATTTCTATGTCAGCTAAACAACAAATGATAAATAACATCTTCATACCAACTTTGTGCTATGAAAGTCAAACATGGACTCTTTCTAAATCACATTTAAGAAAGATCAATCAATACATGTGAGATGCGATGCTTGAGAAAGGTAACAAACAAGAAGAGATAGAATACCAAATGAAACCATAAGAAAAATAGTAGGAACAAAACCCTGCCAAGAATATATAGAACAACAATTTAAATGGTTTGGCCACCTGGTCAGAATTAATCCTCACCAATCACCATCAAGGGCGTTCTTCTCGAGAATGCATGGAAAAAGACCAAGAGGAAGACCCAGAAGAAGATGGATAGATGCAGTGACAGAGACATGTAACAACAAAGGAAAATCACTAATTCAGACAATTCGAGCAGCACAAGAACGACAAATGATATAAACCACGACACCTTTTAGGTATCAGTGAAAGAGAAAAGAAGAAGATATGAAGATTATTTTTTTTTTGGAAGTGTCGTATTAAGACGATTTTGTTAAAGTGTTTGGTATATATATATTTGTTCGCCAGCCTTGACCTCTGACGAAGTCCCTAGAGACTTGGTACTGAATTTTGCGTGTTAATCCATTTTTCCCTGGCAGCCGTGTGCTCAAGGGGGGGGGGGGGGGGTTTTGTGCTCTCGCCGCAAGGGCAGATAACTCCGTGTTTAGTATATATAGATGATTTTGCTAAAGTGATATAAAGATGATTTTGTTGAAGTGACGTATACAGATGATTTTGTTAAAGTGTTATATAAAGATAATTTTGTTGCAGTGTTTGTTATAAGAAGATGATTTTGTTGCAGCCTCATGTAAAGATAATTTTGATGATTATTGTAAAGTGTAATTTATACAAAGACAATGAAAGTGGTTTTATTGAAAGGTGGAGTTTATTTTATTTAATGAAGATGATTTTATCAATGAATGATATCTAGGTGATTGTATTGAATGATTGTAGATGCCCGGTGTTGAATGATTGTAAAATTGGTGTTATTCGAAGATCATAATGATGATTTTTGTGAATATTTATAAATGTGGTCTTGCTGAATGATTTAGGATATTGTTCTGATAGGTGCTTGTGAAGATGATTACGATAGTATAGCTATAGTGAAGATGATTACGATAGTATAGCTATAGTGAAGATGATTATGATAGTATAGCAATAGTGAAGATGATTACGATAGTATAGCTATAGTGAAGATGATTATGATAGTATAGCAATAGTGAAGATGATTACGATAGTATAGCTATAGTGAAGATGATTACGATAGTATAGCTATAGTGAAGATAATTACGATAGTATAGCTATAGTGAAGATGATTACGATAGTATAGCAATAGTGAAGATGATTACGATAGTATAGCTATAGTGAAGATGATTACGATAGTATAGCTATAGTGAAGATGATTATGATTGTATAGCAATAGTGAAGATGATTACGATAGTATAGCTATAGTGAAGATGATTATGATTGTATAGCAATAGTGAAGATGATTACGATAGTATATCAATAGTGAAGATGATTACGATAGTATAGCTATAGTGAAGATGATTACGATAGTATAGCTATAGTGAAGATGATTACGATAGTATAGCTATAGTGAAGATGATTACGATAGTATAGCTATAGTGAAGATGATTACGATAGTATAGCTATAGTGAAGATGATTACGATAGTATAGCCATAGTGAAGATGATTACGATAGTATAGCAATAGTGAAGATGATTACGATAGTATAGCAATAGTGAAGATGGTTACGATAGTATAGTTATAGTGAAGATGATTACGATAGTATAGTTATAGTGAAGATGATTACGATAGTATAGTTATAGTGAAGATGATTACGATAGTATAGTTATAGTGAAGATGATTACGATAGTATAGTTATAGTGAAGATGATTACGATAGTATAGCTATAGTGAAGATGATTACGATAGTATAGCTATAGTGAAGATGATTACGATAGTATAGTTATAGTGAAGATGATTACGATAGTATAGTTATAGTGAAGATGATTACGATAGTATAGCTAAAGTGAAGATGGTTACGATAGTATAGCAATAGTGAAGATGATTACGATAGTATAGCTATAATGAAGATGATTACGATAGTATAGTTATAGTGAAGATGATTACGATAGCATAATAATAGTGAAGATGATTACGATAGTATAGCTAAAGTGAAGATGATTACGATAGTATAGCTATAGTGAAGATGATTACGATAGTATAGCAATAGTGAAGATGATTACGATAGTATAGCAATAGTGAAGATGATTACGATAGTATAGTTATAGTGAAGATGATTACGATAGTATAGCAATAGTGAAGATGATTACGATAGTATAGCAATAGTGAAGATGATTACGATAGTATAGCTATAGTGAAGATGATTACGATAGTATAGCTATAGTGAAGATGATTACGATAGTATAATAATAGTGAAGATGATTACGATAGTATAGCAATAGTGAAGATGATTACGATAGTATAGCTATAGTGAAGATGTTTACGATAGTATAGTTATAGTGAAGATGATTACGATAGTATAATAATAGTGAATATGATTACGATAATATAGCAATAGTGAATATGATTACGATAGTATAGCTATAGTGAAGATGATTACGATAGTATAGCTATAGTGAAGATGATTATGATAGTATAGCAATAGTGAAGATGATTACGATAGTATAGCAATAGTGAAGATGATTACGATAGTATAGCAATAGTGAAGATGATTACGATAGTATAGTTATAGTGAAGATGATTACAATAGTATAGCTAAAGTATAAGTGAAGATGATTACGATAGTATAGCAATAGTGAAGATGATTACGATAGTATAGCCATAGTGATGATGATTACGATAGTATAGCTAAAGTATAAGTGAAGATGATTACGATAGTATAGCAATAGTGAAGATGATTACGATAGTATAGCTATAGTGAAGATGATTACGATAGCATAGCTAAAGTATAAGTGAAGATGATTACGATAGTATAGCCATAGTGATGATGATTACGATAGTATAGCTAAAGTATAAGTGAAGATGATTATGATAGCATAGCAATAGTGAAGATGATTACGATAGTATAGCAATAGCGAAGATGATTACGATAGTATAGTTATAGTGAAGATGAGATAACAGTAGTAGTGAAGATAACAGCAATAGTGAAGATGAGATAGTAGTAGTGAAGATAACAGCAATAATGAAGATGAGATAACAGCAATAATGAAGATGAGATAACAGCAATAATGAAGATGAGATAACAGTAGCAGTGAAGACTAAAGCAAAAATGAAGATGAGGTAACAGCAATAATGAAGATGAGATAACAGTAATAATGAAGATGAAATAACAGCAATAATGAAGATGAGATAACAGCAATAATGAAGATGAGATAACAGCAATAATGAAGATGAGATAAAAGTAGCAGTGAAGATTACAGCAATAGTGAAGATGAGATAACAGCAATAATGAAGATGAGATAACAGCAATAATGAAGATGAGATAACAGCAATAATGAAGACGAGATAAAAGTAGCAGTGAAGATTACAGCAATAGTGAAGATGAGATAACAACAATAATTAAGATGAGATAACAGCAATAATGAAGATGAGATAACAGCAATAATGAAGTTGAGATAACAGCAATAATGAAGATGAGATGACAACAATCATGAAGATGAACTGAGATGATAACAATCATGAAGATAAATTGAGATGACATCATTAATGAAGATGAATTGAGATGGCAACAATCATGAAGATGAACTGAGATGACAACAATCATGAAGAGGAATTGAGATTACATCATTGAAGATGAATTGAGATGACCACAATGATGAAGATGAATTGAGATGACATCATTGATGAAGATAAACTGAGATGACAACAATCATGAAGTTGAATTGAGATGACATCATTGATGAAGATGAATTGAGATGACAACAATCATGAAGATGAATTGTGATGACAAAAATCACGAAGATGAATTGTGATGACAACAATCATGAAGATGAATTGTGATGACAAAAATCACGAAGATGAATTGTGATGACAACAATCATGAAGATGAATTGTGATGACAACAATCATGAAGATGAATTGTGATGACAACAATCATGAAGATGAATTGTGATGACAACAATCATGAAGATGAACTGTGATGACAACAATCATGAAGATGAATTGTGATAACAATCATGAAGATGAACTGTGATGACAACAATCATGAAGATGAATTGTGATGACAACAATCATGAAGATGAATTGTGATGACAACAATCATGAAGATGAACTGTGATGACAACAATCATGAAGATGAATTGTGATGACAACAATCATGAAGATGAATTGTGATGACAACAATCATGAAGATGAATTGTGATGATGAATTCGCAAAAGACTTTCCAAGTGAGTAACTCTGTGACGTCAAGGAGCACTGTAATCAAATCAGTGGTACAACTGCTGATACGGCCAGCACTATCAAAGCAACTGTCCACTGACGGACTATAGGGCTCGTCCTGTCTATGTTTGTTTGGAGTGGATGTGAGGAGAGAGATAAGATGTCGGCTTCAGCAAATGTGTTGGCAAGTGTTGTAGGCGCTAGTAGTTAGTAATGATTATGATAGTATGATACTAGCGTTATGGATCATCCCAAACGAGACAATCTGATACTGGTGCTGGTGTGTGTCGGTCATTATACTGGTTTGGCTACCCAGCCTGACTCCCAAACGTCTCTTTAGCGCTGCGGTTGACGACAGTTTCTGCAGTTGAATCTAAACTTAACCCTTCAATGGCACGTGGTTCACGGTTGACGACAGTTTCTGCAGTTGAATCTAAACTTAACCCTTCAATGGCACATGGTTCACGGTTGACGACAGTTTCTGCAGTTGAATCTAAACTTAACCCTTCAATGGCACATGGTTCACGGTTGACGACAGTTTCTGCAGTTCACTCTAAACTTAACCCTTCAATGGCACGTGGTTCACGGTTGACGACAGTTTCTGCAGTTCACTCTAAACTTAACCCTTCAATGGCACGTGGTTCACGGTTGACGACAGTTTCTGCAGTTCACTCTAAACTTAACCCTTCAATGGCACATGGTTCACGGTTGACGACAGTTTCTGCAGTTGAATCTAAACTTAACCCTTCAATGGCACATGGTTCACGGTTGACGACAGTTTCTGCAGTTGAATCTAAACTTAACCCTTCAATGGCACATGGTTCACGGTTGACGACAGTTTCTGCAGTTCACTCTAAACTTAACCCTTCAATGGCACATGGTTCACGGTTGACGACAGTTTCTGCAGTTGAATCTAAACTTAACCCTTCAATGGCACGTGGTTCACGGTTGACGACAGTTTCTGCAGTTCACTCTAAACTTAACCCTTCAATGGCACGTGGTTCACGGTTGACGACAACAGATGTCGGACAGACGATTTAGTTGGACGGCACGTTACCAACGATGACGTGGCGACTCGCACAGAGCCAAGTTTAGAGCGCAAGGTGAGCACATGTCAAAACATAATCTTCGCTTAATTGCGTCATTCGTTGACATCATGTATGGTGTCAACGATTCAAGTCCCCTCCCCCCTTCATGTCACTCAAATTCTAAGTACCGCATTACTAATCTGTCAAAGGCAGGTGTTGTTGCAGTCTCCGCTTCTCAGCTCATGTCAGATCTAGGAAATCAGACAATTTTGCTTTTTACTACAAACTTTCAGATAAACGAGGCTTCTACTACAAACTGTCAAACAAATGAGGTTTCTACTACAAATTTTCAGACAAATGATGTTTCTACTATAAACAGCCAGACAAATGAGGTTTCCTTTGCAAACTTTCAGACAAATGATGTTTCTACCATAAACTGTCAGACAAATGAAGTTTCCTTTGCAAACTTTCAGACAAATGATGTTTCTTCTAAAAACTGTCAGACAAATGAGGTTTCTGCTATAAACTGTCAGACAAATGAGGTTTCCTTTGCAAACTTTCAGACAAATGATGTTTCTATTACAAACTTTCAGACAAATGAGGTTTCTATTACAAACTTTCAGACAAATGATGTTTCTATTACAAACTTTCAGACAAACGAGGTTTCTATTACAAACTTTCAGACAAACGAGGTTTCTATTACAAACTTTCAGACAAACGAGGTTTCTATTACAAACTTTCAGACAAACGAGGTTTCTATTACAAACTTTCAGACAAACGAGGTTTCTATTACAAACTTTCAGACAAACGAGGTT
Organism: Megaustenia siamemsis; assembly: GCA_032433765.1. Taxonomy (NCBI): domain Eukaryota; kingdom Metazoa; phylum Mollusca; class Gastropoda; order Stylommatophora; family Ariophantidae; genus Megaustenia; species Megaustenia siamemsis. The sequence goes on along the minus strand of JAVIAB010000145.1, from coordinate 488,233 downwards.
TCTATTACAAACTTTCAGACAAACGAGGTTTCTATTACAAACTTTCAGACAAACGAGGTTTCCACTAGGCGATGTCAAACGACATGGTCTGCATCCTTCAGATCAAGTGTTTTACAAGCAGAACAAAGAAAAGATGCAATTGCAGTCGCAACATAAGATAAAGAATAAACGAGTTGCAGAGATAGAGCTTTGCCAACAGAACACAGGACCACCAAGAATCGGTCCATGTACAGCCAACACATTGGCAGAGGTCAGAGTTCATCAAATATACCTCTTGATACGCTCACAGATTGTAAACGGACACTTTCGGTTTGTGATTGTTCAGCTCAAAGATTGTAGGTTGGACCACTGACTATTCCGTTGTCCCGACCACACAAAACCATGAAACACAATTGTAGGTCGGACATGTTCACTGTCCTGCTCAGAAACTGTATATTGGACCACTGACTATTCCGTTGTCCCGACCACACAAAACCATGAAACACAATTGTAGGTCGGACATGTTCACTGTCCTGCTCAGAAACTGTATGTTGGACATAGAAACCACCTGACTCTTCATTACCACGCTATAGGATTGTATTTTGGTTTTCGACACTGCCCGACTCCTCACTGACATATCACCTACCCCCACACTCGTTTCCCACCTCACCCCTTGCACATCACCTGGTGCAGCTCAACTCTTGCACATCACCACGTGCACCTCACACCTTGCACATCACCACGTGCACGTCATATATCACCACGTGCATCTCAAACCTCACACATCACCACGTGCACCTCACACCTTGCACATCACAAAGTGCACCTCATACATCACCACGTGCACCTCACACCTTGCACATCACCACGTGCACCTCACACTTCAAATATCACCACGTGCACCTCACACCTCAAATATCACCACGTGTGTCTAATAACTTATCTCTTGTACCTCTCAAACCTTACACATCACCACGTGCACCTCATACATCACCACGTGCATCTCAAACCTCACACATCACCACGTGCACCTCACAACTTGCACATCACCACGTGCACCTCATACATTACCACGTGCATCTCAAACCTCACACATCACCACGTGCATCTGAAACCTCACACATCACCACGTGCATCTCAAACCTCACACATCACCATGTGCACCACCATTACTTTACACATCACCACGTGCACCTCACACCTTACACATCACCACGTGCGCCTAATAACTCATCTCTTGTACCTCTCACACCTTACACATCACCACGTGCACCTCACCACGTGCACCTCATACATCACCACGTGCATCTCAAACTTCACACATCACCACGTGCACCTCACACCTTGCCCATCACCACGTGCATCTCATACATCACCACGTGCATCTCAAACCTCACACATCACCACGTGCACCTCATACATCACCACATGCATCTCAAACCTCACACATCACCACGTGCACCTCATACATCAACACGTGCATCACAAACCTCACACATCACCACGTGCACCTCACACCTTGCATATCACCACGTGCACCTCACACCTTGCACAACACTATGTGCACCTCATACATCACCACATGCACCTCACACCTTGCACATCACCACGTGCACCTAACACCTCAAATATCACCACGTACATCTAATAACTCATCTATTGTACCTCTCACACCTTACACATCACCACGTGCACCTCACAACTTGCACATCACTACGTGCACTTCACACCTGACCACGTGCACCTTATACGTGACATATCACCACGTGCACCTTATACTTCACATATCACCACGTGTACCTTATACTTGAAGTATCACCACGTGCACCTTATACTTCACACCTCACCACTTGCACCTTATACTTCACATATCACCACGTGCACCTTATATTTCACATATCACTACATGCACCTCACACATCACCACGTCCACCTCACCACGTGCACCTCACACAACATTATGTGCAACTCACCACGTGCAGCTCATACTTCACATATCACAACGTGCACCTCACACCTCACCACGTGCACCTCATACTTCACATATCACTACGTGCATCTCACACCTCACCACGTGCACCTCATACTTTACATATCACCACGTGCACCTCACACCTCACCACGTGCACCTCACACCTCACCACGTGCACCTTATACTTCACACTTCACCACATGCACATCACACATAACCAAGTGCACCTCAAACCTCACCACGTGCACCTCTTACCTCACACATCACCACGTGCACCACACACACATCACTACGTGCACCTCACACCTCATCACGTACACCTTATACTTCATATATCATCACGTGCACCTCACGCATCACCACGTGCACCTTATACTTCACATATCACCAACGTGCACCTCACACATCACCACGTGCACCTTATACTTCACATATCACCACGTGCACCTCATGCATCACCACGTGCACCTCACACATTACCACGTGCACCTCACCCTACCATCGACCGTGAACACTAATGTGCTGTCACACACACCAAGATTACCTTCCATCACAAAAGTGTTTCTAATCGACTCTCTCTGAAATCATTCAAGTGTATCTAATCGACTCTCCCTGAAATCATTCAAGTGTTTCTAATCGACTCTCTATGAAATCATTCAAGTGTTTCTAATCGATTCTCTCTGAAATCATTCAAGTGTTTCTAATCGATTCTCTCTGAAATCATTCAAGTATTTCTAATTGATTTTCTCTTAAATCATTCAAATGTTTCTAATCGACTCTCTCTGAAATCATGCAAGTGTTTCTAATCGACTCTCTCTGAAATCATTCAAGTATTTTTAATCGACTCTCTCTGAAATCATTCAAGTGTTTCTAATCGACTCACTCTGAACTCATTCAAGTGTTTCTAATCGACTCTCTGAAATCATTCAAGTGTTTCTAATCGACTCTCTCTGAAAGCATTCAAGTGTTTCTAATCGACTCTCTCTGAAATCATTCAAGTGTTTCTAATCAGCTCTCACTGAAATAGTTCAAGTGTTTTTATTTACTCTTACCAAGTGTTTCTATTTACTCTTACCGACTTGATACATCAAGTGTTTCTATTTACTCTTCCAAACATGATACTTCAAGTGTTTCTATTTACTCTCTCCAACTTATACACCAATTGTTTCTAATTGATTCTCTCAGACTTGATACACCAAGTATTTCTAATTAATTCTCTCAGTCTTGATACACCACAACTATTTCTAATTGAATCTCTTAGACTTGATACACCAAGTATTTCTAATTGATTCTCTCAGACTTGATACACCAAGCATTTCTAATTAATTCTATTAGACTTGATACACCAAGTATTTCTAATTAATTCTCTCAGACTTGATACACCAAGTATTCCTAATTGATTCTCATAGACTTGATACACCACAACTATTTCTAACTGATTCTCTCACACTTGATACACCAAGTATTTCTAACTGATTCTCTTAGACTTGATACACCACAACTATTTGTGACTGATTCTCTCAGACTTGATACACCAAGTATTTCTCATAGTTTCTCTCAGACTTCGCTTCTGGGGAATATGGCGCCCTGTTCACTAGGTTCTTCAGACGACTCACAGATAAGTTCTGATTTCCAGTGAACTTTTCTGTTCATTTGTTTGTTTTTATTGATATTTGAAGGGATCATGTGATTGTATGCGCTTTCTATTTGATGTAAATCACTTTGCTTCATTACAAACAAAACACCATTGCATTTTGTTACAATATCCTTATTTAATCACTTATACTCATCCTTGTTGTTGATTGCGCTATTGAACGCGTGACAAAATGGCGGTTTGTTTTCGCCGGTCTGTCGTCAAGGACGCGTAATTCATTTAATTTGTGGAAGGCTCACGGTGTATCCGCGTGCTGCTGAGCTATTTACTGGAGTTGGCCAGTTTATAATGTGGATCGGGCTCTGGACCGTGCGACTGAGTAAGTGCACGTGAGTCTAGACCATCCACAGCATCGACGTTCAGCGACAAAATCATCTATGACGACAGTAAGTGTATGTATTCAGATGCAGCCCAAACGACATCATCGAAGAAGGAAAACACGACAGGGCAGGCGTGGTGGTATTAAACTGTCAAAGTGTGAGAGGCTAGGCCTAAAGTATGTGCTCGTTACTTATTGGAATTGTGGGTCCATAAATCAACGACGGCCCATTCTTGATAAGCTACTGTGCGGCGCCGATATAATGGTTTTGCAAGAAACTCTTCTTGGTGACAGGACAGTAAGTACTCCTGGCTTTCATTGTTTCTACAATAGACGATACCTTGGGCAGGCCATCCTTGTGCGCAACAATATGGTGGCAGCTGTGGTTGATATGTCTGCGTGGAACAATGCAGAATTGCAGGTACATGCGGTTAGGGTGCAGACCCCAGTTCATTTCGTGATTGTTAATGTGTATGCCTGTAATGGGAAGGTGAACACACAACAATGGCAGAATCTCTTCGAGTTCGATGAAGAGAACGTCATTTTCTGCGGAGACTTTAATGCTAGAGGAAACCAGTGGAGTAACGTCATAACCAACAAGCAGGGAGAAGACCTAGAGAACGCACTAGTGTCAGTCGATTTAGTGTGCTTGAATGATGGAAGGGCAACAAGAATGGCCACTCGAACAGGGGACTCTGATAGTGTCATAGACCTGGCACTGGTGTCTTCCACCTTCGCACCGGTTTGCAGGTGGAGTGCACTGGGGTTCCACGGAAGTGATCACTATCCATGTGTCCTCCTAATTGAGAAAAGCAGAAATAGAAGCCAGAAAAGAAAGCTCTACACATTCAACTACGAGAAAACTGACCAGGACGTCATTAGTAAAATCAGACATAGGAAACAGAGCGCCCCTCGTAGGAGGCAGGAGAGATGGACGCAGTCACCCTAGTGGAACGTAGATGTCGAGGAAGCTTGGCGGAGCAAGAGACAAACGGTCAAGACATGGCAGAAAGCCAGAAGGAATGATAGAACACAAGCTGAGCTCTTGAAGCGTCTGAAAGTAGAGGTCGAAAAAAAAATGATGCACGTTAAACTATGCGCTAAGAAGGCTAAGGATGCCAAATGGGATGACTTCTGTGAAAAAGTGTGCTTAGAAAGATCGCTCGCCACATTCTGACGCCTTCATCAGAGCATGAATGGCACAACACGACACAGAGGCACACCAGACTTTCAGAGCACAGGCCGGATATGGCACAAATCTGATGAGAACAAAGAGAAGGCCCTGCTTGCCCACTACATTGAGCAGACGGACCAAAGAAATGAGGCTGTAAGAATGAGGATACGGGGATCGCTGTCAAAATTGTGTAAGGATGTAGGGCTGCAAGAAGATCTCACAATCACAACCGATACCATTCGCACGACACTTAAAAGGTCACACAATACTGCTCCTGGTCCAGATGGTGTTCGGTACGATGACGTAGGCGATCTAGCTGACGACGACTTGACAAAACTGGCCAATGAGTTTAATGCCAGTATTCGGAGTGGCCAGATTAGGGAGGAGTGGCTACACAGCTACTTACTACCGCTACCGAAGCCAAACAAGGACCATTCTCAGATCAGTGCCTACAGAATCATCAAAATGAAGAACACTGCGGGCAAGCTACTGGAGAAAATCGTTGCCCGTGTCCTCACCTGTCACCTAGAACAGAAGTGCTCATTCCCACCCACACTCGGAGGTTATAGATATAACAAAGAGGCATGGCTCAATGCGGCAGTCTTTACCTATGACGTCTTCGAAGGCTTCCACAGACGAGAGGAGACATGTGCTGCTGCTATAGATCTGGAGGATGCAAACAACAGGGTACCATTTGAATATCTCATGCATATGCTCCTCAAACTGGCGGTGCACCCCTTCCTCATTAGATGGATCGCCGCGGCACTGTTTCAGACGAAGGTGATACTCAGATATGGAAGTTGGTCTTCTGAGCCAACATCCATTTGTCCAGGGCTGCCACAAGGCTCACCATTGTCACCAGTTCTGTTTAATGTGTACACAATAACGATCACGGAACAACAGCTGGATGGGAGGGGAAGAACTATGACTTTTGCTGATGATATTCTGGTATATCGACAGGGAAGAGACAGACGGGGAATCGCCTCCACAATGCAAGACGAACTCGATCGCATTTCTTCCTGGTGTGGGGTTCAGGTGCCTTGGTTAATCATAATAAAGCATTAGTTTCATGGTTCTCCCTTAACAATCATATCGTTAATACAACCACACCGGTAGTGCGAATGGGAGCTGATAAGGTGACCAGGGACAAGTTGATGACATACCTCGGAGTTAAGTTTGATCGCAGCCTGTGTTTCCGGGACCACGTCGACCATGTGATAACAAAATCCCGCAAAGGATTAGCCGCCTTGAAGGTCATGGCAGTTGCCAACATCGAGCAGAGGCGACTTACTCTTCTGTTCCAGGGATTAGTCCTCGCACCAATCGAGTATGCCCTTGCAATTCTTACTGTCAGTACGACTCAAATTGATAGGCTGGAGAAAATACAAAATGAAGCCATGCGCATTATCTTGGGATGTACAAGGGACACTCCCTGTGTAGCAATGAGGTATCTTCTTGACTTTCCAACCATGGATGACAGAATCAAGATCTGGAGAACACGAGTAAACCTGAAGATTAGTACAGATACAGAGCATCCATCGCACCACGTGCTCAACACAGTGAAAAGTGCCAGGCTAAAAATAGACAAATCATGGGTGGGTCGAGCAGAAGATGTCATCAAACAGGTCTGTGGGCTTACCATTATCAGCGTTGGTGAGGAGTGGATACCGGTGTCAACGTCTTTCAAGGGGACTTTCTCGTGTATTGTCACACTCGACAGGAAAAGTAGGGAACAGAACCCGGTCGTGGTTAATGCTGAGGTCAACGGTCTCATCTGCGATAACACCGATGAGAAAGATGCAGTCAACTATACAGAAGGATCTGTAAGACGACACCAAAGAAGTGCATGGGCATTTACAGCACGCTCGGCAGGCAGAATAGTTAAGGAAGACAGTGGTGCATACGTCAGGAACACGAGTAGCATGACAATGGAGGCGATGCAGTGACAAAGGCATTCAAATGGTTAGAGTCACAAGACTACATCCACGCATGCATACTGAGTGATTCGATGAGCATGATAAAAAAGTGGAGGCGGGCTCTGTACGCATGCAATGGGTAGAGTCGTTGCAGAAATCCAAAATACGTAAGGTCACCTTTGTCTATGTCCCTGGACATGCGGGAGTACGGGGAAATGAAAGAGTGGACAGGTTGGCTAGCTGCGCTGTCGTTGAGGACGGGCAACCAATGGATCGGGCGGACATCATCAATGCCCTCCAAGATGTGGGAAGAGCACAGGACTTCGACGTCAGATCCACGTCACTTCGTCGGATGATGGAAATGGGAGTTAAGATGGGCACAGCCAGAAATGAGAAACTTAGTGGCCGTGTAAGAAGACCTATCAACCAACATAGAACTGGAGTCGTCAGTCGCTGGACACTGAGGGAATTGCTGAGGAGGGGATCTGAGCACCCATGGGCATGTTCGGAGTGCAATGAAGATGACCCGCAAATAACTAAATAACTCAATAACTCTCTCAGACTTGATACACCAAGTATTTCTAATTGATTCTCTCAGACTTGATACACCACAACTATTTCTAATTGATTCTCTCAGACTAGATACACCAAGTATTTCTAATTGATTCTCTCAGACTAGATACACCAAGTATTTCTAATTGATTCTCTCAGACTAGATACACCAAGTATTTCTAATTGATTCTCTCAGACGTGATACACCACAACTATTTCTAATTGATTCTCTCAGACGTGATACACCACAACTATTTCTAATTGATTCTTCTAGACTTGATACACCACAACTATTTCTAATTGATTCTCTCAGACCTGATACACCAAGTATTTCTAATTGATTCTCTCAGACTTGATACACCAAGTATTTCTAATTGATTCTCTCAGACTTGATACACCAAGTATTTCTAATTGATTCTCTCAGACTTGACACACCAAGTATTTTTAATTGATTCTCTCAGACTAGATACACCAAGTATTTCTAACTGATTCTCTCAGACTTGATACACCAAGTATTTCTAATTGATTCTTTCAGACTTGATACACCACAACTATTTCTAATTGATTCTCTCAGACTTGATACACCAAGAGTTTTTAATTAATTCTCTCAGACTAGATACACCAAGTATTTCTAATTGATTCTCTCAGACATGATACAGCAAGTATTTCTAATTTATTCTCTCAGACATGATACAGCAAGTATTTCTAATTGATTCTCTCAGACTTGATACATCAAGTGTTTCTAACTAATCTCTAACTAATCACTTTATCTTATTCTGACTACAATCACATCCTCACTCGATCTTCTTCTCGATTTCATCCTTACTCTGCTTTCATCCTTTCGCTGATGTCATCCTTTCTCTGATTTCATTTTCTTTCTCACATCAGGCTTCTCGGAATTCATTATCTAATATTTCATATTTTTTTTCTCTTTCATTAACAGATTCTCCTTCTCTCATTCTCCCTCAACATTTTCTGCAGATTTGCTCAAAGATTTCCCCACTAATGAAAGTATTAAAAAAGGAGGGGGGGCGAGGGACGGACGGATGGACAGACAGACAGACAAACAGACAGACAGATAGGTAGACAGATAGTTGACACGCATGGTGGCATTCAGGCAGTTAGATATACATAGACTGACAAATAGAGAGACTGACAGAAAGAGACAGGCAATTATGTCAGACAGAGAGACAGACAGAAAGAGACAGGCAGTTATGTCAGATAGAGACAGGCAGTTATGTCAGATAGAGAGACAGACAGAAAGAGACAGGCAGTTATGTCAGATAGAGAGACAGACATAAAGAGACAGGCAGTTATGTCAGATAGAGAGACAGACAGAAAGAGACAGGCAGTTATGTCAGATAGAGAGACAGACAGAAAGAGACAGGCAGTTATGTCAGATAGAGAGACAGACAGAAAGAGACAGGCAGTTATGTCAGATAGAGACAGGCAGTTATGTCAGATAGAGAGACAGACAGAAAGAGACAGGCAGTTATGTCAGATAGAGAGACAGACAGAAAGAGACAGGCAGTTATGTCTTAGAGAGACAGACAGAAAGAGACAGGCAGTTATGTCAGATAGAGAGACAGACAGAAAGAGACAGGCAGTTATGTCAGATAGAGAGACAGACAGAAAGAGACAGGCAGTTATGTCAGATAGAGAGACAGACAGAAAGAGACATGCAGTTATGTCAGATAGAGAGACAGACAGAAAGAGACAGGCAGTTATGTCAGATAGAGAGACAAACAGAAAGAGACAGGCAGTTATGTCAGATAGAGAGACATACAGAAAGAGACAGGCAGTTATGTCAGATAGAGAGACAGACAGAAAGAGACAGGCAGTTATGTCAGATAGAGACAGGCAGTTATGTCAGATAGAGAGACAGACAGAAAGAGACAGGCAGTTATGTCAGATAGAGAGACAGACAGAAAGAGACAGGCAGTTATGTCAGATAGAGAGACAGACAGAAAGAGACAGGCAGTTATGTCAGACAGAGAGACTGACAGAAAGAGACAGGCAGTTATGTCAGATAGAGAGACAGACAGCTATGTCAGACAGAGAGACTGACAGAAAGAGACAGACAGCTATGTCAGATAGAGAGACAGACAGCTATGTCAGATAGAGAGACAGACAGAAAGAGACAGGCAGTTATGTCAGATAGAGAGACAGACAGAAAGAGACAGGCAGTTATGTCAGACAGAGAGACTGACAGAAAGAGACAGGCAGTTATGTCAGATAGAGAGACAGACAGAAAGAGACAGGCAGTTATGTCAGATAGAGAGACAGACAGAAAGAGACAGGCAGTTATGTCAGATAGAGAGACAGACAGAAAGAGACAGGCAGTTATGTCAGACAAAGAGACTGACAGAAAGAGACAGGCAGTTATGTCAGATAGAGAGACAGACAGAACGAGACAGGCAGTTATGTCAGATAGAGACAGACAGTTATGTCAGATAGAGAGACAGACAGAAAGAGACAGGCAGTTATGTCAGATAGAGACAGACAGTTATGTCAGATAGAGAGACAGACAGAAAGAGACAGGCAGTTATGTCAGATAGAGACAGACAGTTATGTCAGATAGAGAGACAGACAGAAAGAAACAGGCAGTTATGTCAGATAGAGACAGACAGTTATGTCAGATAGAGAGACAGACAGAAAGAGACAGGCAGTTATGTCAGATAGAGAGACAGACATAAAGAGACAGGCAGTTATGTCAGATAGAGAGACAGACAGAAAGAGACAGGCAGTTATGTCAGATAGAGAGACAGACAGAAAGAGACAGGCAGTTATGTCAGATAGATAGGCAGACAGAAAGAGACAGGCAGTTATGTCAGATAGAGAGACAGACAGAAAGAGACAGACAGTTATGTCAGATAGAGAGACAGACAGAAAGAGACAGACAGTTATGTCAGATAGAGAGACAGACAGAAAGAGACAGACAGTTATGTCAGATAGAGAGACAGACAGAAAGAGACAGACAGTTATGTCAGATAGAGAGACAGACAGAAAGAGACAGGCAGTTATGTCAGATAGAGACAGGCAGTTATGTCAGATAGAGAGACAGACAGAAAGAGACAGGCAGTTATGTCAGATAGAGAGACAGACATAAAGAGACAGGCAGTTATGTCAGATAGAGAGACAGACAGAAAGAGACAGGCAGTTATGTCAGATAGAGAGACAGACAGAAAGAGACAGGCAGTTATGTCAGATAGAGAGACAGACAGAAAGAGACAGGCAGTTATGTCAGATAGAGACAGGCAGTTATGTCAGATAGAGAGACAGACAGAAAGAGACAGGCAGTTATGTCAGATAGAGAGACAGACAGAAAGAGACAGGCAGTTATGTCAGATAGAGAGACAGACAGAAAGAGACAGGCAGTTATGTCAGATAGAGAGACAGACAGAAAGAGACAGGCAGTTATGTCAGATAGAGAGACAGACAGAAAGAGACAGGCAGTTATGTCAGATAGAGAGACAGACAGAAAGAGACATGCAGTTATGTCAGATAGAGAGACAGACAGAAAGAGACAGGCAGTTATGTCAGATAGAGAGACAAACAGAAAGAGACAGGCAGTTATGTCAGATAGAGAGACATACAGAAAGAGACAGGCAGTTATGTCAGATAGAGAGACAGACAGAAAGAGACAGGCAGTTATGTCAGATAGAGACAGGCAGTTATGTCAGATAGAGAGACAGACAGAAAGAGACAGGCAGTTATGTCAGATAGAGAGACAGACAGAAAGAGACAGGCAGTTATGTCAGATAGAGAGACAGACAGAAAGAGACAGGCAGTTATGTCAGACAGAGAGACTGACAGAAAGAGACAGGCAGTTATGTCAGATAGAGAGACAGACAGCTATGTCAGACAGAGAGACTGACAGAAAGAGACAGACAGCTATGTCAGATAGAGAGACAGACAGCTATGTCAGATAGAGAGACAGACAGAAAGAGACAGGCAGTTATGTCAGATAGAGAGACAGACAGAAAGAGACAGGCAGTTATGTCAGACAGAGAGACTGACAGAAAGAGACAGGCAGTTATGTCAGATAGAGACAGGCAGTTATGTCAGATAGAGAGACAGACAGAAAGAGACAGGCAGTTATGTCAGATAGAGACAGGCAGTTATGTCAGATAGAGAGACAGACAGAAAGAGACAGGCAGTTATGTCAGATAGAGAGACAGACAGAAAGAGACAGGCAGTTATGTCAGATAGAGAGACAGACAGAAAGAGACAGGCAGTTATGTCAGACAAAGAGACTGACAGAAAGAGACAGGCAGTTATGTCAGATAGAGAGACAGACAGAACGAGACAGGCAGTTATGTCAGATAGAGACAGACAGTTATGTCAGATAGAGAGACAGACAGAAAGAGACAGGCAGTTATGTCAGATAGAGACAGACAGTTATGTCAGATAGAGAGACAGACAGAAAGAGACAGGCAGTTATGTCAGATAGAGACAGACAGTTATGTCAGATAGAGAGACAGACAGAAAGAAACAGGCAGTTATGTCAGATAGAGACAGACAGTTATGTCAGATAGAGAGACAGACAGAAAGAGACAGGCAGTTATGTCAGATAGAGAGACAGACATAAAGAGACAGGCAGTTATGTCAGATAGAGAGACAGACAGAAAGAGACAGGCAGTTATGTCAGATAGAGAGACAGACAGAAAGAGACAGGCAGTTATGTCAGATAGATAGGCAGACAGAAAGAGACAGGCAGTTATGTCAGATAGAGAGACAGACAGAAAGAGACAGACAGTTATGTCAGATAGAGAGACAGACAGAAAGAGACAGACAGTTATGTCAGATAGAGAGACAGACAGAAAGAGACAGACAGTTATGTCAGATAGAGAGACAGACAGAAAGAGACAGACAGTTATGTCAGATAGAGAGACAGACAGAAAGAGACAGGCAGTTATGTCAGATAGAGAGACAGACAGAAAGAGACAGACAGTTATGTCAGATAGAGAGACAGACAGAAAGAGACAGACAGTTATGTCAGATAGAGAGACAGACAGAAAGAGACAGACAGTTATGTCAGATAGAGAGACAGACAGAAAGAGACAGGCAGTTATGTCAGATAGAGAGACAGACAGAAAGAGACAGGCAGTTATGTCAGATAGAGAGACAGACAGAAAGAAACAGGCAGCTATGTCAGATAGAGAGACAGACAGAAAGAGACAGGCAGTTATGTCAGACAGAGAGACTGACAGAAAGAGACAGGCAGTTATGTCAGATAGAGAGACAGACAGAAAGAGACAGGCAGTTATGTCAGATAGAGAGACAAACAGAAAGAGACCGGCAGTTATGTCAGATAGAGAGACAGACAGAAAGAGACAGGCAGTTATGTCAGATAGAGAGACAGACAGAAAGAGACAGGCAGTTATGTCAGATAGAGAGACAGACAGAAAGAGACAGGCAGTTATGTCAGAAAGAGACAGGCAGTTATGTCAGATAGAGAGACAGACAGAAAGAGACAGGCAGTTATGTCAGATAGAGAGACAGACAGAAAGAGACAGGCAGTTATGTCAGAGTGACAGACAGAAAGAAATAGGCAGTTATGTCAGATAGAGACAGGCAGTTATGTCAGATAGAGAGACAGACAGAAAGAGACAGGCAGTTATGTCAGATAGAGAGACAGACAGAAAGAGACAGGCAGTTATGTCAGATAGAGAGACAGACAGAAAGAGACATGCAGTAATGTCAGATAGAGAGACAGACAGAAAGAGACAGGCAGTTATGTCAGATAGAGACAGGCAGTTATGTCAGATAGAGAGACAGACAGAAAGAGACAGGCAGTTATGTCAGATAGAGAGACAGACATAAAGAGACAGGCAGTTATGTCAGATAGAGAGACAGACAGAAAGAGACAGGCAGTTATGTCAGATAGAGAGACAGACAGAAAGAGACAGGCAGTTATGTCAGATAGAGAGACAGACAGAAAGAGACAGGCAGTTATGTCAGATAGAGAGACAGACAGAAAGAGACATGCAGTTATGTCAGATAGAGAGACAGACAGAAAGAGACAGGCAGTTATGTCAGATAGAGAGACAGACAGAAAGAGACAGGCAGTTATGTCAGATAGAGAGACAGACAGAAAGAGACAGGCAGTTATGTCAGATAGAGAGACAGACAGAAAGAGACATGCAGTAATGTCAGATAGAGAGACAGACAGAAAGAGACAGGCAGTTATGTCAGATAGAGAGACAAGCAGAAAGAGACATGCAGTTATGTCAGATAGAGAGACAGACAGAAAGAGACAGGCAGTTATGTCAGATAGAGAGACAGACAGAAAGAGACAGGCAGTTATGTCAGATAGAGAGACAGACAGAAAGAGACAGGCAGTAATGTCAGATAGAGAGACAGACAGAAAGAGACAGGCAGTTATGTCAGATAGAGAGACAGACAGAAAGAGACAGGCAGTTATGTCAGATAGAGAGACAGACAGAAAGAGACAGGCAGTAATGTCAGATAGAGAGACAGACAGAAAGAGACAGGCAGTTATGTCAGATAGAGAGACAGACAGAAAGAGACAGGCAGTTATGTCAGATAGAGAGACAGACAGAAAGAGACAGGCAGTTATGTCAGATAGAGAGACAGACAGAAAGAGACATGCAGTAATGTCAGATAGAGAGACAGACAGAAAGAGACAGGCAGTAATGTCAGATAGAGAGACAGACAGAAAGAGACAGGCAGTTATGTCAGATAGAGAGACAGACAGAAAGAGACAGGCAGTTATGTCAGATAGAGAGACAGACAGAAAGAGACAGGCAGTTATGTCAGATAGAGAGACAGACAGAAAGAGACATGCAGTAATGTCAGATAGAGAGACAGACAGAAAGAGACAGGCAGTTATGTCAGATAGAGAGACAGACAGAAAGAGACAGGCAGTAATGTCAGATAGAGAGACAGACAGAAAGAGACAGGCAGTAATGTCAGATAGAGAGACAGGTTACTGTAAAAGAAGAAACTCTGCTCATTAAAACCAAATCCACAATATGTTGAAATGATCGCCAGCGATACAACTGAACTAATTAGCGCAGTGGGGAGGGACAAGCAATGATTCAGTCACAGAGACACTAGTGGAGGAAGGAAGTGAGCTGGGCATGTATGTAGCCAGAGAAATACCGAACTGAGAACGAGGGCATCAACTATGGTGAGGTGACTCGTGGGTTCCAAGAGACATTAAAGGGGCATAACCAGGAGCAAATAAAAGAATCCGGAAATGGATAGCCGACCCTAGTTGATATGTTCGTTCATTGATTTATTGATCATCAAAGCTAGTGATAGATTATTTATTCACGGACGGTTTGTTTGTTACTTGACAGAGTCACACTTGCATATGAAATCATCGTCATTGTACTCTGATAGTGTTCAATAGTACTCAGATAAAACCATTAACATTATACTTTGACAATAATAGTACTCAGATAAAACCATTAACAGTGTATTTTGACAATAATAACACTCAGATAAAACTATTAACATTGTACTTTGACAATGTTAGTACTTAGATAAAAACTATTAACATTGTACTTTGACAATTTTAGTACTTAGATTAAAAACTATTAACATTGAACTATGACAATATTAGTACTTAGATTAAAAACTATTAACATAGAACTTTGACAATATTAGTACTTAGATAAAAACTATTAACATTGTACTTTGACAATTTTAGTATTTAGATAAAAACTATTAACATTGTACTTTGACAATTTTAGTATTTAGATAAAAACTATTAACATTGTACTTTGACAATTTAAGTACTTAGATAAAAACTATTAACACTGTACTTCAAAGCGAACATTATCATCCCCCCCCCCCTTTTTTTCTCTCTCTCTCTCTCTCTCTCTCTCAAAAATAAAAAAAAATAAACATTGTACTTTGACTCCACCAATAAGTACTCTAACAAAACCATTCGTATTGTACTCTGACAGTATTTATTAGCACCCAGATAAAGCAATCAACATTGTACTTTGACTCCACCAATAAGTACTGTAACAAAACCATCCGTATTGTACTCTGACAGTATTCATTAGCACCCAGATAAAGCAATCAACATTGTACTTTGAGTGTATGCATCAGAATTGTGATAAAACCACCAACTTCCCTGACTCCTTAAAGATATCCCAACAAACTTCACACTACCGAGGACGCTCTACGAAATCTACATCATCATCATCATGTGCCATACCGGTTGGCGTAGGTGATCATGTCCCTATACAATCTTCTATCTACAGTGCATCGTATCAGTTCCGTTGTTGACTGTTTTCCATGCCATGACACCAAGCTATCCAGTATTTTCTCTCTTTGTCGCCCGCGATCTCTCTTTCCTTTTATTTTGCCAGTTGTAACCAAGTATTCCAACTTTCCTCTTCTCATAATGTACCCGAAAAATGTTGATTGTTTCTTTCTGATGTTTTTAAAGAGCTCCCTTTTTGTGTTGGCCTCTTTGAGAACTTCCTCATTGGTCTTTTTATCTGTCCAGGGAACTTTCAACATTCTTCTGAGAAATCCCATCTCTGTGGCCTCTAATTGTCTTTTTATTTGTTTGTCTATTGTCCATGATTCGCGTCCATAGGTCAGAATTGGCTCTATATAGCACCGATGAACTCTCTTTCTCACTTCTATTGACATAGATTTGTTGCATAAGATATTTTTCATTTTCTGAAATGCTATTTCGGCCTGAGCTATTTTGCTTTTTATTTCTGTGATGCATCTCCCATCTGATGTTATTATTGTGCCCAAGTATTTGAAATGTTGCACTTGTTTCAGATTTGTCTCGTTTATTTTTATGCTGCATGATGGTGATGATTGTTTCTTCGATATAACCATTACTTCTGTTTTATTACTATTCAGAATGAGACCTTTCTTGTTGCTTTCTTTTACTATTATGTCTATCATTTCTTGTAGTTCATTCTCTGTCTCTGCTATTAGGACTGTGTCATCCGCATATCGCAAATTATTTATGTTGTGACCGTTGACTTCAATTCCTTTTTTGTCCACTATTGATCTCATAATATATTCGCTGTAAAGTGAAAACACATCCGGCGACAGAGCACAGCCTTCTCTGACTCCTTGCTTTACGAAATCTACATATATATTTATAATGCATATCCTCCAATCTATACCTTCTATACTGTATACCACCTTTCCTCTACTTCATACCCTCTATCCTCTACACTATACCATCTATACTGTATACCACCTTTCCTCTACTTCATACCATCTATCCTCTACACTATACCATCTATACTGTATACCACCTTTCCTCTACTTCATACCCTCTATCCTCTACACTATACCATCTATACTGTATACCACCTTTCCTGTACTTCATACCATCTATCCTCTACACTATACCATCTATACTGTATACCACCTTTCCTCTACTTCATACCATCTATAGGGAGCAGCGATAGCTCAGTGGTTAGTGAACTGGACTGCAAAGGACAAGGAGTAGGGTTCGATCCCAACCAACGGCTTCCGAGTCCACCCAGCCATAAATGGGTACCGGATTTTTTTGGGGAAAGTAAAGCGGCACGGGCGTAAAACCGACCACATTACCCCGAAAATCATGTGCCGAAGGTCTGTAAAATTTATGGTCACTAACACCATATTCCCTATACGCCACTTGGCGTGACGGGGGTACTTTACTTTTTACTGTCTATACTGTATACCATCTATCCTCTACTTTATACCATCTGTACGGTATAGCACCATTCCTCAGCTTTATACCATCTATCCTCTACTCTATACCATCTATACTCTATAACATCTATCCTCTACTCTATATCATCTATACTGTACACCATCATTCCTCTACTTCATACCATCTATCCTGTACTTTATACCATCTATCCTCTACTTTATACCATCTATCCTCTACTTTATACCATCTATCCTCTATTTTATACCATCTATCCTCTACTTTATACCATCTATCCTCTACTTCATACCATCTATCCTCTACTTTATACCATCTATCCTGTACTTTATACCATCTATCCTCTACTTTATACCATCTATCCTCTACTTTATACCATCTATCCTCTACTGTATACCATCTATCCTCTACTTTATACCACCTATCCTCTACTTTATACCATCTATCCTCTACTTTATACCATCTATCCTCTACTTTATACCACCTATCCTCTACTTTATACCATCTATCCTCTACTTTATAACATCTATCCTCTACTTTATACCATTTATCCTCTACTTTATACCATCTATCCTCTATTTTATACCATCTATCCTCTACTTTATACCATCTATCCTCTACTTTATACCACCTATCCTCTACTTTATACCATCCATCCTCTACTTTATACCATCTATCCTCTACTTTATACCATCTTCCTCTACTTTATACCATCTATCCTCTACTTTATACCATCTATCCTCTACTTTATATCATCTATCCTCTACTTTATACCATCTATCCTCTACTTTATACTATCTATCCTCTACTTTATATCATCTATCCTCAACTTTATATCATCTATCCTCTACATTATACCATCTATCCTCTATTTTATACTACCTATCCTATACTTTATACTATCTATCCTCTACGGCATATCATCTATCCTCTACTGTATACTATATATCCTCTAAGGCATATCATCTATCCTCTACTTTATACTATCTATCCTCTACAGCATATCATATATTCTCTACTTTATATCATCTACCCTCTACTTTATACTATCTATCCTCTACGGCATATCATCTATCCTCCACTTTATATCATCTATCCTCTATACCATCGATCCTCTATTTTATACCATCTATCCTCTATTTTATACTATCTATCCTCTACGGCATATCATCTATCCTCTACTTTATACCATCTACACTGTATACCACCTTTCCTCTACTTCATACCCTCTATGCTCTGCTGCATACCATCTATCCTCCACTTTATACCATCTATCCTCTACTTTATACCATCTATCGACCACGTTATACCATCTATCCTCTACTCTATACCATTTATCTTCTAATGTATATCATCTATTCTCTACTTTATACCATTTATTCTCTACTATCTACGATTTCTACGCTACTTTATACCATCTATTCTGCACTTTATACCATCTATCATCTCCTTTATATCATCTATCCTCTACTCTATAGCATATATGCTTCAAGTGTTTGACTGCTACTATTTCAAACAATATTAGACAAACTAGCCATTTCATAAAAAATATAATCCCAGCAATTCTCGTTGCTGTAACTGTAATCATCGCATGTATCAAGAAGGAGCAAAGAAGAAAAAAGGAGAAAATATGACATCAATTCTGAGGTACATGATCAATACGGTTACCATAAACAACCAGATGATGCAGAAACACTGAGGAAACAGAGGAAGTGAGCGAGAAAAGACATTAACCAAAAGAGACATTAATCACAAGAGACATTAACCACAAGATACATTAATCACAAGAGACAATCACAAGATACATTAATCACAAGAGACATTAATCACAAGAGACATTAATCACAAGAGACATTAACCACAAGATACATTAATCACAAGAGACAATCACAAGATACATTAATCACAAGAGACATTAATCACAAGAGACATTAATCACAAGAGACATTAATCACAAGAGACATTAATCAGAAGAGACATTAATCACAAGAGACATTAATCACAAGAGACATTAATCACAAGATACATTAATCACAAGAGACATTAATCACAAGTTACATTAATCACAAGAGACATTAATCACAAGAGACATTAATCACAAGAGACATTAATCACAAGAGACATTAATCACAAGAGACATTAATCACAAGAGACATTAATCACAAGATACATTAATCACAAGAGACATTAACCACAAGAGACATTAACCACAAGAGACATTAATCACAAGAGACATTAATTACAAGAGACATTAATCACAAGAGACATTAACCACAAGATACATTAATCACAAGAGACATTAACCACAAGATACATTAATCAGAAGAGACATTAATCAGAAGAGACATTAATCACAAGATACATTAACCACAAGATACATTAATCACAAGAGACATTAATCACAATAGACATTAGTCACAAGAGACATTAACCACAAGATACATTAATCACAAGAGACATTAACCACAAGAGACATTAATCACAAGAGACATAAATCACAAGATACATTAATCACATGAGACAATCATAAGAGACACTAATCACAAGAGACAACCACAAGAGACATTAATCACAAGATACACTAAACAAAAGATACATTAATCACAAGAGACAACCACAAGAGACATTAATCACAAGAGACAACCACAATATACATTAATCACAAGATACATTAAACAAAAGATACATTAATCACAAGAGACAACCACAAGAGACATTAATCACAAGAGACAACCACAAGAGACATTAATCACAAGAGACATAAATCACAAGATACATTAAACAAAAGATACACTAATCACAAGAGACAACCACAGGAGACAATCACATGAGACAAAATAGACATCCATATCCGAATTTCTTCGCTACCACAATCACCAACAAAAGCAACACATACGCGCATGACTACACACGCGCACGACCACACACTCGCACGACCACACACGCGCACGACCTTGAAGAGTCGATACCCGAGAGTCGGTTGTTGACATCCACCCCAGTGACGTTTATCGTAACTTAGGCACTGAAACTCGCCTTGTGTGTCAGCCTTTTTATCATAGCCGTATATACAACCTTGTTATTATCATAGCCGTACAGACAGCCTAGTTATCATAGCCGTATATACAGCCTTGTTATAGCCGTATATACAGCCTTGTTATCATAGCCGTATATACAGCCTTGTTATCATAGCCGTACAGACAGCCCTGTTATCATAGCCGTATATACAGCCTTGTTATCATAGCCGTATATACAGCCTTGTTATCATAGCCGTATATACAGCCTTGTTATCATAGCCGTACAGACAGCCTTGTTATCATAGCCGTACAGACAGCCTTGCTATCATAGCCGTATATACAGCCTTGTTATCATAGCCGTATATACAGCCTTGTTATCATAGCCGTATAGACAGCTTGTTATCATAGCCGTATATACAGCCTTGTTATCATAGCCGTACAGACAGCCTTGTTATCATAGCCGTACAGACAGCCTTGTTATCATAGCCGTATATACAGCCTTGTTATCATAACCGTATATACAGCCTTGTTATCATAGCCGTATAGACAGCCTTGTTATCATGGCCGTACAGACAGCCTTGTTATCATAGACGTACATACAGGCTTGTTATCATAGCCGTACAGACAGCCTTGTTATCATAGCCGTATATACAGCCTTGTTATCATAGCCGTATATACAGCCTTGTTATCATAGCCGTATATACAGCCTTGTTATCATAGCCGTATATACAGCCTTGTTATCATAGCCGTACATACAGGTTTGATATCATACCCATACAGACAGCCTTGTTATCATAGCCGTACATACAGGTTTGATATCATACCCATACAGACAGCCTTGTTATCATAGCCGTACATACAGGTTTGATATCATACCCATACAGACAGCCTTGTTATCATAGCCGTACATACAGGTTTGATATCATACCCATACAGACAGCCTTATTATCATAGACGTACATACAGGTTTGATATCATACCCATACAGGCAACCATGTTATCATAGACGTACATACAGGCTTGTTATCATAGCCGTACAGACAGCCTTGTTATCATAGCCGTACAGACAGCCTTGTTATCATAGCCGTACAGACAGCCTTGTTATCATAGCCGTACAGACAGCCTTGTTATCATACCCGTACAGACAGCTTTGTTATCATACCCGTACAGACAGCTTTGTTATCATAGCCGCACAGATAGTCTTGTTATCATAGCCGTACAGATAGTCTTGTTATGTAGCCGAACATTAGGTTTTGTTATCATATCCGTACATATAGACTTATTATCATAGCCGTACAAATAGTCTTGTTATCCAAGCCGTACAGATAGTCATGTTATCATAGCTGTACATATAGTCCTATTATAGTCGTATAGGCAGTTATATGGTCGGTTACTGTTACCGTGGTCTAGGTTTTCCCGCCCTTCGATCCAGCATCATCTAGTATCAAACTGTCTATGCTGAAGTATCGTCGACTTGTGCCGACCCGTGACCAAGGGAACGGTTGTGGCACCAAAGTAGAGGAATTAGCGGCAGTAAAGACTTGTTGGTTGACACATTGGTTCAAGAACACATGTCTCTGACAACAAACAACGGTCACCTTGCACGAAGGTCAGTCAACAGTTCAGACTAGACAGTCAAGAGTTAAGGCTAGACAGTCAAGAATTAAGGCTAGACAGTCAAGAGTTAAGGCTAGACAGTCAAGAGTTAAGGCTAGACAGTCAAGAGTTAAGGCTAGACAGTCAAGAGTTAAGGCTAGACGGTCAAGAGTTAAGACTAGACGGTCAAGAGTTAAGGCTAGACAGTCAAAAGTTAAGGCTAGACAGTCAAAAGTTAAGACTGGACAGTCAAGAGTTAACACTAGACGGTCAAGAGTTAAGACTAGACAGTCAAGAGTTAAGACTAGACAGTCAAGAGTTCAGACTAGACAGTTAAGAGTTCAGAGTAGACAGTCAAGAGTTCAGACTAGACAAGGGGCGCCGAGTATGCACGCACTAAGAACGTAATCAGTCGACAAAATTATCAAAACTTGCCCTACGATCCCATACAAAGAACGAAAATGTAGCTTTAATGGACAAATTCAGCAGTTGTGTACCATCAAGTCTGCAAAGACTCAAACCCACCCCTCGTCCTCTCCCATCATTCATCATCTTCTACCATGCACACACTGCAGAGAGAAAGAAATGTCTATTTTAAATTTGAGGACCCACAAAGTGTCGGTCAATATCTAATTCACATAATTGCAACATCGTCAGTTAACAGAAATATATGATTGCTAAGCGGCTACGTGCAGTCGTTTTTATATTTCGGCTCTTGCCGATATATTTAAATGATTTGCGTGACAGTCGAGTTATGAAATTATGTGTTGCTATTCCCCGTTTGGGTATGTTTTATTTCGGACGTGCGGATAAACTGTGATTACCGATATTTAAGTGGAATATGATTTATTCTTCTTTGTGTCGTGTGTTCGCGGTTCAATAGTCAAGCACATGGTTCGATAAAAAAATGGCGCCGCCGGGTGTGTTCAACCCGAATATAAAAAGTCTGTGTCGGTGGATGGGGCGGAGGAATCGAAAATGATCAACGGCCCAGAAGGCGAAAACAGCAAAGTGTGTGGTACACATGAGGCATATTCAGAACACGAAAGACGAATATGGCAGACCACCGTGAAAGAGATTGGAGCCTCATCACATAACACTCCAAAGAAAGCCATGGAGAGAAATTCTAACTACTGTTTTAGGAACGAACTAAAAATAACCACATGGAATGTTAGGACCTTATACCAACAAGGAAAATTAGAGTTTTAAAACAACTGAAAATAAAAAAAGAACTACTAAATACAATTAAGACAAGACAAATGAAATTTTTGGGGCATGTTAAAAGACACAACAACCTACTAAAAGTAATATTGGAAGGAAAAGTACAAGGTAAAAGAGGCAGAGGCAGACCAAGACTAACATGGACGAGTAACATCAAAAGATGGACAAGTCAATCTATGACAGCCTGCACCATCAAAGCAAGAAACAGAGTAGAATGGCGATCCATGGTAGCCAACCTTCGTTGCGGAGAAGGCACTCGATGATGATGATGATGATTGCTAAGACCGGCAGGAAGGGCAAATGCTTGTGAGTACATAGCATGACGTCACATAGTCAGGAACGATAACCGTGAAATGCGAAGAGACACTAATGAACATGGAACCCACTTAAAAGCAAAATCGCCAACTTCTAGGATGCCCTCTTTCAAGCCGATTAACAATGTTATCCTCTTTATTTCAACAAAGCGCATTTCCCAATGTTGAAGCTTGATGACAGCACAGTGACACTAATGGCGTCAACTTTCAGTCTCAATGTGGAAGTCAAGAGCCACTGCTTTGTTGGAGCTGATCATCACACAAGCACATTTTAATTATGTCTAACCATTATATTAATATATAACATGTAATCATTATATTTATATATAACATGTAACCCTTATATTTATATATAACATATAACCATTATATTTATATATAACACATAACCATTATATTTATATATAACATATAACCATTATATTTATATATAACATGTAACCAATGTATTTATATATGACATATAACCATTATATTTATATATAACATGTAACCAATGTATTTATATATAACACATAACCATTATATTTATATATAACATGTAACCAATATATATAACACGTGTGGTCCCTTAGTCCAGTTAGAGGACGTCACGTCATTTTCTTAAAAGTTTAATCTTTAACGTTGGTAAATCAATAGCGGACTGTGCTGCAATGTGCTTTGCTCCACGCGCTCCAGTATATCGATCGCGTATACATTAGGGACTACTTTAGTCGTAGGTTTTTATTATTGACAAGCCAGCAGTTATCTGTCTCTTAGTCTCACCTGACTAGCGGAGTCTTACAGTCTCGCCTGACTAGCGGAGTCTTACAGTCTCATCCGACTAGCGGAGTCTTACAGTCTCGCCTGACTAGCGGAGTCTTACAGTCTCATCCGACTAGCGGAGTCTTACAGTCTCATCCGACTAGCGGAGTCTTACAGTCTCACCTGACTAGCGGAGTCTTACAGTCTCACGGGCCTAGCGGAGTCTTACAGTCTCATCCGACTAGCGGAGTCTTACAGTCTCACCTGACTAGCGGAGTCTTACAGTCTCACCTGACTAGCGGAGTCTTACAGTCTCACCTGACTAGCGGAGTCTTACAGTCTCGCCTGACTAGCGGAGTCTTACAGTCTCATCCGACTAGCGGAGTCTTACAGTCTCACCCGACTAGCGGAGTCTTACAGTCTCACCTGACTAGCGGAGTCTTACAGTCTCGCCTGACTAGCGGTGTCTTACAGTCTCACCCGACTAGCGGAGTCTTACAGTCTCACCTGACTAGAGGAGTCTTACAGTCTCACCTGACTAGCGGAGTCTTACAGTCTCATCCGACTAGAGTCAGTGAACAAATACATACAAAAGCGTGCATACACATACAAACATGTACATATGCAAACAAAAACATGTATATACACATAAAAAATACGCATTTACACACACATATAAAAACGTACACACACATACAAACGCGTACATATTCATACAAACACGCACATACACATACAAACACGCACATACATATACACACATGCACACACATACAAACACACGCACATACACATACAAACACGCACATACACATACAAACACGCACATACACATACAAACATGTACATACACATACAAACACACATATACACATACAAACACGCACATACACATACAAACATGTACATACACATATAAAAACGTACACACACGTACAAACACTTACATACACAAATGTACACATCCATTACAATAGCAACAGCTGGTATTGTTAGGATCATCATCATTGCACACCGGACAAACGCATAGGTGCTCATATATTCGCCTCGAGAAACTTAAAGGAGATCCCTGGCCGACGTGCACGAACTCCGTAGCACGGCCTGGGATTCACGGTGTGTGGACAATTTTGTGGACAATTTTGTGGACAATTTTGTAGACATTTTTTGTGGACATTTTTGTGGACATTTTTGTGGACAATTTTGTGGACAATTTTATGGACATTTTTGTGGACAATTTTGTGGACATTTTTGTGGACATTTTTGTGGGTATTTTCGTAGACAATTTGTGGACATTTTTGTGGACAATTTTATGGACATTTTTATGGACAATTTTGTTGACATTTTTGTGGACAATTTTGTGCGACCAGCGGCCACATTTATGTTCTACTCTTTTCGATTGTAACTGCCAAGGGTTGTTTAAGGACTTCCTGTTTATTGCTGTTATTGGAGAGGGCTAGACATCGGATTCACTACTGAGAGATGAGGGGCGGGTAACGTCACCAAGAAAGCAAGGATTACATTTTTTTTTTCAAGTTTTAAAAAATTCACCACTGACTGGGGAGCTTTGAACCCAGATCCTTCCTGTGCTGAGACCAACGTCGTTGCTCTAGACTAAACAGCCCCATATACATAGCCACATACAAAGACCTGAAATATGTCAGAATAGACAGACATCAATATGAACTGAAACAGAGAGCAGACCTCATTAGAGATTCAGGATCCTCTGACAGAATGGATCATCATCATTATGTGCCGTACCGGTTGGTGTAGGCGATCATGTAGTTCCACAAATCTCTGTCCACAGTACATTGCATCAGTTCTGTTGTGGACTGTTTATCGTGCCATGACACCATGCTATCCAGTATCTTCTCTCTTTGTCGTCCCCGATCTCGCTTTGCCCGTATTTTGTCAGTTGAACCAAGTATTCCAACTTTCCTCTTCTCAAGATGTGGCCGAAAAATGTCCATTATTTCTTTCCGACGTTTTTAGGAGCTCCCTTTTTGTGTTGGCCTCTTTGGGAATTTATTCGATAGTCTTTTTTTAGCTGCCCAAGGAACTCTCAACATTCTTCTGAGAAATCCCAAATCGCATCCATATGGCCTTTAATCATCTTTTCATTTGTTTATGTACTGTTCATGATTCTTCTTCTTTCCTTCCTCATTTGCCTTTCAGCGTCGAGGGTAGATATAATTTGCGTTTCATTGCTCTTCTGTTCGCCTCTGCTACTATGCTTCCTAGTGCTTCTAATACTCCGTCGATCCATCTTTCTCGTGGTCGACCCTTGGGTCTGGTGTTCTC
This sequence comes from Megaustenia siamemsis, assembly GCA_032433765.1. NCBI lineage: Eukaryota > Metazoa > Mollusca > Gastropoda > Stylommatophora > Ariophantidae > Megaustenia > Megaustenia siamemsis. The sequence continues at coordinate 461,810 of JAVIAB010000145.1, read as the reverse complement.
ACGACGTTTATTGAGGGCTCGTTGTGTTGTGTTTTGATCACTCTGTCTTGTCACGTGGTCAAACCATTTTATCTGTTGTTACTTTATATATTCTGTAGCGGGGACTATTCCTAGCTTTTTTCTCAGTTCTTCATTTCTGATCTTGTCTCTCAAGCTATTTCCTGTCATTCGTCTAACACATTTCATCTCAATAGTGGTTATTTTTTAAAAAAATTGTTCTTGCACCTAAGGTCCAGGTCTGGATTTGGTAGCACAACGTTGGGATGAAGATTGTATTGTATAGTGCTCGTTTTGACTGTAGAGTTATTTCCTTGTTGGACAATAGTGGTGATAGCTGTCCTTGATTTCACAAGCTTTGTTGCACCTTCAGTCTATTTCTGTTATTTGTGAATTGTCGTTTGTCACTAGATTTCATAGGTATTTGAATTCCTCTACTTGTTTTAATTGTCTGCCTTCTATAGTTATATTGATACTCTATTTCTCTTTTGCGACATTCATGACTTCTGTTTTGTTGATGTTGATTTCATGTTCTATTTTGTGCCTGTGCTGTTGAGTCTAAGTGTCCATGTATTAGTGCCTGATCGTCTGAAAATAGAAGCTCTTTGATCTCCTCTGTCTCTGATGGGCTGGCTAGCTTGCATATATGGTCCATGTATGTAATAAACAGTAGGGGAGATAGTACGCATTCCTGTCTTACACTTGATCTAACTTCGAAGTGGTCTGGTAACCTGCTGCTGTTCTGACTGTGCAGCTGCTGTTGAGAGACTTTTAATTAGGTTGATTAGATGTTGGCTTACTCCGTATGTTTTTAACATCTCACACAGTTGTTCTCGGTTTACTCTGTCGAATGCTTTTTCCTGGTCAATGAAAGCTATGTACAAATGTTTATATTTTGTCGTCGTTTTTTTTTTTCTGGGTGAATAAAGCGTCAGTACATCCGGTGTGTCCATGATCGCTTCAATAATTCAGAATTAACTCTATATAGCATCCCTGAACTCTTTCTCACTTCTATTGACATAGACTTGTTGCACAAGATGTTTTTCATTTTCTGAAATGCTATTGTGGTATGAGCTATTCTGCTTGTTATTTATGTGCTGTATCTTCCTTCTGATGCTATCATTGTGCCCAACGCGTTGCACTTGTTTCATATTTGTCCTGCTTATTTTTAATCTGTATGATAGCGATGATTGTTTCTTCGATAAGACCATAAACTATGTTTTCTTACTACTCAGACTGATACCTTTCATGCTGCTTTCTATCCTTATCATTTCTATCATTTCTTGTAGTTCATTCTCCATCTCTGTTGTTAAGACTATGTCATCCGCATATCGTAGATTTTTTATGTCGCGACTGTTGACTTCAATTCCTCGATCGATCTAATAATATTTTCGCTGTAAAGTGAAAACAAATCAGGCCAGACTCATTACAGAAGAAGATAATTTATCAGACAAACGATGAGATGACATGGTTGTGTACATTCTAATGGTGGTAAAACCCTTATTTTAATCTTAAATAATATACAGATGGTGACGTAGCTGGGGGCATTAAGGAAATCAAAACGATGTTGGTTGCGGCTGGATTTCCTTGCTGCTGAAACAATGGACAAGTCAGAACAAATATAAATCAGGCAATGAAACCAAGAGTCTATATAACGATCAGATCACACACATTTTTAAAAGGATAATTATTGCGCTCTAGATTGTGGTGGCGCTCGCGAAGTTAAACGATAAAATAGGCCTTCCGGTGAAGTGAGACTAGACAATAGGAAAAAAAAAAGGGGGGGGGCGGTGTCAGAATCGTATGGAGGTGCTCAAAATATGAAAGGTGGGTAGCATTATAAGAATGTCTAAATGGTGAAAGCCAGCTCAATGACATTAAGTGGGCACGGAATGAACGTCAGGTGGGAGATTTACATGTCGTAGATGTAGAATAGTGGTCAGATAGTAGATATACAAGTAGATGTACAAGTGGTAGATGTACAATAGTGGTCAGGATGTTAGATATACAAGTAGATGTACAAGTGGTAGATGTAGAATAATGGTCAGATAGTAGATATACAAGTAGATGTACAAGTGGTAGATGTACAATAGTGGTCAGGATGTTAGATATACAAGTAGATGTACAAGTGGTAGATGTACAATAGTGGTCAGATAGTAGATATACAAGTAGATGTACAAGTGGTAGTATGTACAATAGTGGTCAGATAATAGATACAAATGTAGATGTACAAGTGGTAGATGTACAATAGTGGTCAGATAGTAGATATACAAGTAGATGTTCAATAGTGGTCAGATAGTAGATATACAAGTAGATGTACAATAGTGGTCAGGTGGTAGATGTACAGTAGTAGTCAGATAGTAGATACAAATGTAGATGTACAAGTGGTAGATGTACAATAGTGGTCAGATAGTAGATATACAAGTAGATGTACAATAGTGGTCAGATAGTAGATATACAAGTAGATGTACAATAGTGGTCAGGTGGTAGATGTACAAGTGGTAGATGTACAATAGTGGTCAGATAGTAGATGTACAAGTGGTAGATGTACAATAGTGGTCAGGTGGTAGATATACAAATAGATGTACAAGTGGTAGATGTACAACAGTGGTCATATAGTAGATATACAAGTAGATGTACAAGTGGTAGATGTACAACAGTGGTCAGATAGTAGATGTACAAGTGGTAGATGTACAATAGTTGTCAGGTGGTAGATATACACATAGATGTACAAGTGGTAGATGTACAACAGTGGTCAGGTGGTAGATGTACAATAGTGGTCATATAGTAGATATACAAGTACATGTACAAGTGGTAGATGTACAATAGTGGTGAGGTGGTAAATGTACAAGTAGATGTACAAGTGGTAGATGTACAATAGTGGTCATATAGTAGATATACAAGTAAATGTACAAGTGGTAGATTTACAATAGTGGTCAGGTGGTAAATGTACAAGTAGATGTACAAGTGGTAGATGTATAATAGTCAGATAGTAGATGTACAAGTGGTAGATGTATAATAGTGCTCAGATAGTAGATGTACAAGTGGTAGATACACAATAGTGGGCAGATAGTAGATATACATGTAGATGTACAAGTGGTAGATATACACGCATATGTACAAGTGGTAGATGTATAACAGTGGTCAGGTGGTAGATGTACAATAGTGGTCAGATAGTAGATATACAAGTAGATGTACAAGTGGTAGATGTACAATAGTGGTCAGATAGTAGATATACAAGTAGATGTACAAGTGGTAGATGTACAATAGTGGTCAGTAGATATGCAAGTAGATGTACATGTGGTAGATGTACAACAGTGGTCAGATAGTAGATATACAAGTAGATGTACATGTGGTAGATGTACAACAGTGGTTAGGTGGTAGATGTACAATAGTGCTCAGATAATAGATATAGAAGTAGATGTACAATAGTGGTCAGGTGGTAGATGTACAATATTGGTTAGATAGTAGATGTACAAGTAGATGTACGACAGTGGTCAGGTGCTAGATGTACAATAGTGGTCCGGTGGTAGATGTACAATAGTGGTTAGGTGGTGGATATACAAGTAGATGTACAAGTGGTAAATGTGCAATAGTGGTCATTTTGTAGATGATTAATTGTGGTCAGATAGTAGATATACAAGTACATGTACACGTTGTCGATGAATAACAGTGGTCAGGTGGTAGATGTGCAATAGTGGTCAGGTGGTAGATGTACGGCAGTGGTCAGGTGGTAGATGTGCATGGTTATGGTTAGTCGAAGGCCCCGGTATCACCGGAAACGAATTAAAATCCATAATAAATGCACAATAGTGGTCAGATAGTAGATATACAAGTAGTAGATGTACAACAAAGGTCAGGTGCAGAATAGCTAAGGCAAAAATAGAATTCCAGAGAAGGCGAAATATATAATTTGATATGTGGCCAGATGTGGCCTGAGAGTAATGAGAACTAATGAGCCTGGCTTGTGGTCCTTATGATTGGTGGTCCTTATGATTGGTGGTCATTATGATTGATGGTCATTATGATTGATGGGCAGATGTTTAAACAACCAACTATGAAGACGTGGAGGAGCGCCATCTCATGAGCTGTAACAGTTGATGATGTTGCAGCCATTCTATTAGCCACATGCGGGTTGAGCTGATATAACTGTATTAGTTCAGTATTATAGACATTCTAATTAGGCATACTCTGGTTGAAATATTAATGATATAACTCAACTCTAGCTGTATTTTCTGACAGATTCTAATCAACCACATGCGGGTTGAGCTGATATAACTGTATTAGTTCAGTATTATAGACATTGTAATTAGCCACACTGGTTGAAATATTAATGATGTAACTCAACTCTAGCTGTATTTTCTGACAGATTCAACCACATGTGGGTTAAGCTGCTATAATTCAAGTTACATGAACACAAATTCCTCCACACTGTAAAATATCAGTCGAGTTCACAATTAATGTATTTGAAACTAACCTGCTAGTCCTCATGTCAAAAGTCGAAAGTGTATGACCCATTTATGATCTGGAGGATCTAGTCTGATCTTTTTGTCGCTCTGGATCTTCTTCGCTCTCGGACAACACTCGTTTTGTGTCCAGATGTCCAGGCATTCCCTCAAACCACACAGGAACAGGAGTAACCAGTCGGGTGCCCACGCCCAGTACAGAGTTCTGGGCGATGAACAAAAAGTGTCGAAACCATCTGCTGTGTTCAGGCGATTTTTAAAATACTTGTCATGTGATAAAACATCAAAACTGATTGATAATTTAACTTGTTTTATTTGACGCGAAACCGGGTGTACAATGAATGTCTACACGTTAGAACCTCTGATATTGTCAATCAGTTCTGCAGGTAACGTCCTCCAACCAATGATGATAGGTCGCTCGTTATTTCTCTAGTTCGTCCAAATTGTTCGTTCAGAAGGTATCGAATGTCTTGTTACTTTCAGTTGACGGGAGACAGTTCAGCATTTGTTGGCCACATCTATCAAGACAAGAGATGGGTGAGCTACAAGATGACGCTCGTATTGTTCCACCAAACCGCCTTGTTCTTGTCAGCCATGTCAAGCAAATCACAAGACGGTGACTGCTACTTCACCGAACAAATATAGCAACGTGACCAGCAGACCAACTTCTACTGACATTTCACTAACAGGCAAGTCAGACCCTTAGTTCACAAATGCCTCCACCAGCCAAACGTTCTAGAAACTCATTCCTGTACAATTTGTCAATTGCAAGACAATTAATTAACTGAAAAATTTCATACGCGTAGATGATTGTCCTTGCATTTCATCAATTTTATTTTATTTTAAAACTCGGGTGAATTTGATTCACTTTCTGTTTGTTCTTAGTATTCAGGTGCCATTAAGTTTCACAGAAATTCACACCTGCGTTCACGTTAGGGTAAGTTATCACGGCTAGTTATCTCAGCAAGTTATCAGTGTTACAGACAACACACATCTATACCTGGGCGCTGCAGGTAGCCAGCATTAAGGGAGTCAGGAGTGAGAGGCAGGCGCGAGGGCCCCAGCTGCACGAGCGCAAGTATTGATAGAGACCACACCCTGGCAATTGGTAGGTAGTTAACGCACGAGCGAGGGGGAGAGTAATGCTGCGCCACCATGTTAGAGAGAGGGATACACTTCTCGTGAGTATATGCCGAATGAGAGAGAAAAAAGGGGAAGGTCTGTGACGAGTTTCGCGCACTGTGGCCGCCACCAGCCGATGAGATTCGTGTCAACAGGCTCTGTTTCTGATAAATGGTTTCTCTCAAAGCAGGTTTTGATCTCGCTACTCACACATCTAACTACACACACACACCCTCTACTACTACCACTACCTCTATTCTTACTACTACTTCATCTGTAAATATTATTACAACCACTATTACTACTACCATTACTGCTACTATTACTACCACTATTACTACTACCATTACTGCTACTATTACTACCACTGTTACTACTACCATTACTGCTACTATTACTACCACTGTAACTATTACTATTACTACTACCATTACTGCTACTATTACTACCACTATTACTACTACCATTACTGCTACTATTACTACCACTATTACTACTACCATTACTGCTACTATTACAACCACTGTTACTACTACCATTACTGCTACTATTACTACCACTGTAACTATTACTATTACTGCTACCATTACTACCACTATTACAACCACTGTTACTACTACCATTACTGCTACTATTACTACCACTGTAACTATTACTATTACTGCTACTATTACTACCACTATTACTACTACCATTACTGCTACTATTACTACCACTGTAACTATTACTATTACTACTACCATTACTGCTACTATTACTACCACTATTACTACTACCATTACTGCTACTATTACAACCACTGTTACTACTACCATTACTGCTACTATTACTACCACTGTAACTATTACTATTACTGCTACCATTACTACCACTATTACAACCACTGTTACTACTACCATTACTGCTACTATTACTACCACTGTAACTATTACTATTACTGCTACTATTACTACCACTATTACTACTACCATTACTGCTACTATTACTACCACTGTTACTACTACCATTACTGCTGCTATTACTAACACTATTACTACCACTGTTACTACTACCATTACTGCTGCTATTACTAACACTATTACTACCACTGTTACTACTACCACTACTACTGTCACTACCACTGTTACTGCTAGTATTACTATCAATGCTGCTACTACTATTACTACCACTGTTACTCCTACCATTACTACCACTATTACTACTACCACTACTACTGTCACTACCACTGTTACTGCTAGTATTACTATCAATGCTGCTACTACTATTACTACAACTGTTACTCCTACCATTACTACCACTGTTACTACTACCATTACTGCTAGTATTACTAACACTATTACTACCACTGTTACTACTACCATTACTGCTACTATTACTGCTACTATTACTGCCACTGTTACTCCTACCATTACTACCACTGTTACTACTACCACTACTACTGTCACTACCACTGTTACTGCTAGTATTACTATCAATGCTGCTACTACTATTACTACTACTATTACTACTACTGTTACTACTATTATTACTACCACTGCTGCAGCTTCTATTCTTACTACTGCAACTACAACAATAAATATTATTACTACCACTGTTACTACAACCAGTACTACTATTATTGCTGCAACTGTTACCGCTACCTTAGTACTGCTATTACTACCACTGTTACTACAACCAGTACTACTATTATTACTGCAGCTGTTACCGCTACCTTAGTACTGCTATTACTACTACTGTTGCTACTAAAGTTACTACCACCATTACTACTACTATTACTACTACCATTAGTACTACTATTCCTACTACTATTATTACAACTGTTACTACAACTTTTACTGCAACTACCACTATTACTACTACCATTACTACTACTACTACTACTACTACTACTACTATTACTACCACTGTTACTACTACTTTACTACTACCATTACTTCCACTACTACTACTAAAAATTACTATAATTGCTACCACTACCACATATATTATATTTTGTTAGTTCCTGTTAACATTCTTCTGTGGTTCAAAGATAAACTTGTCACCACAGCCTGGCACACAGGACAACTATTTGTCGGACATTTTTCAGTCCGCTATAGTTCCTGTGGACGCCGCCCGCTGCCGCTGCCGCAGCCAACCAACTGTATCGACACGTGACATCACTTGTTTCCATAGCAACACAAACTTCAAGCAAGTAGAAAGGCATGCAAAGAACGGCGCTTGAGTTAAGTACCTCTCGCCTTCGATTACATCGCTATCTCTGTAACACGAGGATTCCCAAACTGGTGTCTCTTGGTGCACGCCTTTACCTGGCTATAATTAGACATTTAAGAATTAGCGCATGCACACATACAAACAATAAACCAGCAGTTCTCCAAAATTAAAAGTGCTTTTTTTCATGTCAAATAAATGTTATGGTCAAATACAAGGTGATGGTCAAATACGAGGTGATGGTCAAATACGAGGTGATGGTCAAATACAAGGTGACGGTCAAATATAAGGTGATGGTCAAATACGATGTGATGGTCAAATACAAGGTGATGGTCAAATACAAGGTGATGGTCAAATACGATGTGATGGTCAAATACGAGGTGATGGTCAAATACAAGGTGACGGTCAAATATAAGGTGATGGTCAAATACAAGGTGATGGTCAAATACAAGGTGATGGTCAAATACAAGGTGCCGGTTAAATAAAGGTGATGGTCAAATACAAGGTGATGGTCAAATACAAGGTGATGGTCAAATACAAGGTGCCGGTTAAATAAAGGTGATGGTCAAATACAAGGTGATGGTCAAATACAAAGTGATGGTCAAATACGAGGTGATGGTCAAATACAAGGTGACGGTCAAATATAAGGTGATGGTCAAATACGATGTGATGGTCAAATACAAGGTGATGGTCAAATACAAGGTGATGGTCAAATACAAGGTGATGGTCAAATACGATGTGATGGTCAAATACGAGGTGATGGTCAAATACAAGGTGACGGTCAAATATAAGGTGATGGTCAAATACGATGTGATGGTCAAATACAAGGTGATGGTCAAATACAAGGTGCCGGTTAAATAAAGGTGATGGTCAAATACGAGGTGATGGTCGAGTACGATGTGATGGTCAAATACGATGTGATGGTCAAATACGAGGTGATGGTCAAATACAAGGTGATGGTCAAATACAAGGTGATGGTCAAATACAAGGTGATGGTCAAATACAAGGTGATGGTCAAATACAAGGTGATGGTCAAATACAAGGTGATGGTCAAATACGATGTTACGGTTAAATAAGATGTGACGGTTAAATAAGATGTGACGGTTAAATAAAGGTGATGGTCAAATATAAGGTGATGGTCAAATATAAGGTGATGGTCAAATACAAGGTGATGGTCAAATACGAGGTGATTGTCAAATACAATGTGATGGTCAAATACGAGGTGATGATCAAATACAAGGTGATGGTCAAATACAAGGTGATGGTCAAATACAAGGTGATGGTCAAATACAAGGTGATGGTCAAATACAAGGTGATGGTCAAATACGATGTTACGGTTAAATAAGATGTGACGGTTAAATAAGATGTGACGGTTAAATAAAGGTGATGGTCAAATACGATGTTACGGTTAAATAAGATGTGACGGTTAAATAAAGGTGATGGTCAAATACGATGTTACGGTTAAATAAGATGTGACGGTTAAATAAAGGTGATGGTCAAATCCGATGTGACGGTTAAATACAAGGTGATGGTCAAATACAAGGTGATGGTCAAATACAAGGTGATGGTCAAATACAAGGTGATGGTCAAATATGATGTGACGGTTAAATAAGATGTGACGGTTAAATAAGATGTGACGGTTAAATAAAGGTGATGGTCAAATACAACGAGATGGTCAAATACAAGGTGATGGTCAAATACAAAGTGATGGTCAAATACGAGGTGATGGTCAAATACAATGTGATGGTCAAATACAAGGTGATGGTCAAATACAAGGTGATGGTCAAATACAAGGTGATGGTCAAATACAAGGGGATGGTCTAATACAAGAAGCTAGGCAAAACAAGGGAATAACCAAATACAAAGCGATTATAAATTACAAGGTGATGGATAAATACAATGGGATTGTCAAAAACAAGGGGATGGGCAAAAACAAGGGATGGTCAAATACAAGAAACCGAGAAATAGCTACAACAAGAAAACGAGAGAGGCCTATCACTAGAAAACCATAGATTGCTGTTACCAGTAAACGAGATATTAATACAACAAGAAAATGAAAGCGAGATGCCACAAGAAAACGAGGGATATATATATACCACAAGAAAACGAGAGATAGATACAACAAGAAAACGATATATTTATATATATATATATACCACAAGAAAACGAGAGATAGATACCACAAGAAAACGAGAGATAGATACCACATGAAAACGAGAGATAGATACAACAAGAAAACAAGAGATAGATACAACAAGAAAACGAGAGATAGATACAAGAAAACGAGATATATATATATATATATATATATATATATATATATATATATATATATATATATATATACCACAAGAAAATCGATAGATAGATACCACAAGAAAACGAGAGAGCCCTATCACTAGAAAACCATAGATTGCTGTTACCAGTAAACGAGATATAGATACAACAAGAAAATGAAAGCGAGATGCCACAAGAAAACGAGGGATAGATACCACAAGAAAACGAGAGATAGATACCACATGAAAACGAGAGATAGATACAACAAGAAAACAAGAGATAGATACAATAAGAAAACGAGAGATAGATACCACATGAAAACGAGAGCTAGATACAACAAGAAATCAAGAGATAGATACAACAAGAAAACGAGAGATAGATACCACATGAAAACGAGAGATAGATACCATAAGAAAACAAGAGATAGATACCATAAGAAAACAAGAGATATATACCATAAGAAAACAAGAGATAGATACCACAAGAAAACGAGGGATAGATACAACAAGAAAACGAGAGATAGATACAACACGAAAACGAGAGATAGATACAACAAGAAAACGAGAGATAGATACAACAAGAAAACGAGAGATATATACCACAAGCAAACGAGAGATAGATACAACAAGAAAACGAGAGATAGAAACAACAAGAAAACGAGAGATAGATACAACAAGAAAACGAGAGATAGATACAACAAGAAAACGAGAGATGGATACAACAAGAAAACGAGAGATAGACACAACAAGAAAACGAGGGATATATACAAGATAACGAAAGCAAGATACCACAAGAAAACAAAAGATAGATACAACAAGAAAACGAGAGATATATACAACAAGAAAACGAGAGATAGATACCATAAGAAAACGAGGGAGACCTACCTCTAGAAAACCATAGATACTTAGCCGGGCTTCCGGTTAATAATTGTCTAGACACGGCGTCTTGCAGTTAATAATTGTCCAGACACTGGGTCTTGCAGTTAATAATTGTCTAGACACTGCGTCTTGCAGTTAATAATTGTCTAGACACTGCGTCTTGCAGTTAATAATTGTCTAGACACGGCGTCTTGCAGTTAATAATTGTCTAGACACTGCGTCTTGGTTAATAATTGTCTAGACACGGCGTCTTGGAGTTAATAATTGTCTAGACACGGCGTCTTGCAGTTAATAATTGTCTAGACACGGCGTATTGCAGTTAATAATTGTCTAGACACTGCGTCTTGTAGTTAATACTTGTCTAGACACTGCGTCTTGCAGTTAATAATTGTCTAGACACTGCGTCTTGCAGTTAATAACTGTCTAGATACTGCCTAAATCTTCAACTCAATTGAAGACTGTTAAACACCAATATAATACGTCTCGATTTGTTTTTCATATTCAGCCTTTGTTAACACCCATTCCCTTTGTCATTTGTCAACATCTAAGTCTTCCGTGCGAGACTGTCTTGAGCAAACCTTTAGATCTTGTGGCATTCCCGTTTCAGCATTTCTACTCAACAACAGAAGACGAATTGAAGCGATTAAATAGGTCTAGATTTGGATCTATGATGTTGGTCATGGTTGTAAGAATATTGCTTGTCATATGGTTACTGTTTGATATACTTGCCAAGAAGTAACACTCAAAAAGGATAATAATAGCCTGGTCGTTATGTAAACACCAGACATACGTCAAAGAATTACCTGTGCATAAGTCGAGAGCGCAAGTGTGCAGCTCAGTATTCAGTATCATTAATAATACTCGTGGCTTGCGTTAGTAGCCCAGGATAGTGACCAATGAGATGGCAGACGGCCAGTGACAAAAATAGAGCTCGCTATTTCTCAAAGCAAAACAAGATTATTTCGTAACCAGTTATGGTAACAGATCTATTCCCAGCTCTAACGCCAGTCCAATGTCTAAAAGTAGTCGCTCAGCATTATAATGTGTCTATTAGGAGCATAGTGCGAACGTTCAGACCGGCGTGAGACCATCATCACAATATATGGCCTTTCTACCTCATTTCTCTGTCAGTCCCAATGGGAACGTTTACTTTGTGCTTATTTGCTTTTTCTCAGGCCTCCTTCTCTGCCACATTTGCGATTTCCTAGTAATTCTTCACATGAGGTCTTCACTTCTAAATATGTCTCTCCTGTCAGCTGCTAAATATGTCTCTCCTGTCAGCTGCTAAATGTGTCTCTCCTGTCAGCTACTAAATATGTCTCTCCTGTCAGCTGCTAAATATGTCTCTCCTGTCAGCTGCTAAATATGTCTCTCCTGTCAGCTGCTAAATATGTCTCTCCTGTCAGATTCTAAATATGTCTCTCCTGTCAGCTTCTAAATATGTCTCTCATGTCAGCTGCTAAATATGTCTCTCCTGTCAGCTGCTAAATATGTCTCTCCTGTCAGCTTCTAAATATGGCTTTCCTGTCAGCTGCTAAATATGTCTCTCCTGTCAGCTGCTAAATATGTCTCTCCTGTCAGATTCTAAATATGTCTCTCCTGTCAGCTTCTAAATATGTCTCTCCTGTCAGCTTCTAAATATGGCTTTCCTGTCAGCTGCTAAATATGTCTCTCCTGTCAGCTGCTAAATATGTCTCTCCTGTCAGATTCTAAATATGTCTCTCCTGTCAGCTGCTAAATATGTCTCTCCTGTCAGATTCTAAATATGTCTCTCCTGTCAGCTGCTAAATATGTCTCTCCTGTCAGATTCTAAATATGTCTCTCCTGTCAGCTGCTAAATATGTCTCTCCTGTCAGCTGCTAAATATGTCTCTCCTGTCAGCTGCTAAATATGTCTCTCCTGTCAGCTGCTAAATATGTCTCTCCTGTCAGCTGCTAAATATGTCTCTCCTGTCAGATTCTAAATATGTCTCTCTCGTGTCAGCTGCTAAATATGTCTCTCCTGTCAGCTGCTAATATGTCTCTCCTGTCAGCTGCTAAATATGTCTCTCCTGTCAGCTGCTAAATATGTCTCTCCTGTCAGCTGCTAAATATGTCTCTCCTGTCAGCTGCTAAATATGTCTCTTCTGTCAGCTTATAAATATGTCTCTCCTGTCAGCTTATAAATATGTCTCTCCTGTCAGCTTCTAAATATGTCTCTCCTGTCAGCTTATAAATATATCTCTCCTGTCAGCTTATAAATATATCTCTCCTGTCAGCTGCTAAATATGTCTCTCCTGTCAGCTTATAAATATATCTCTCCTGTCAGCTTGCTAAATATGTCTCTCCTGTCAGCTTATAAATATATCTCTCCTGTCAGCTGCTAAATATGTCTCTCCTGTCAGTTCTAAATATGTCTCTCCTGTCAGTTCTAAATATCTCTCCTGTAAGCTTGCTAAATATGTCTCTCCTATCAGCTTCTAAATATGTCTCTCCTGTCAGCTTCTAAATATGTCTCTCCTGTCAGCTTCTAAATATGTCTCTCCTGTCAGATTCTAAATATGTCTCTCCTGTCAGATTCTAAATATGTCTCTCCTGTCAGCTTCTAAATATGTCTTTCCTGTCAGATTCTAAATATGTCTCTCCTGTCAGATTCTAAATATGTCTCTCCTGTCAGATTCTAAATATGTCTCTCCTGTCAGATTCTAAATATGTCTCTCCTGTCAGCTGCTAAATATGTCTCTCCTGTCAGATTCTAAATATGTCTCTCCTGTCAGCTTCTAAATATGACTCTCCTGTCAGCTTCTAAATATGTCTCTCCTGTCAGATTCTAAATATGTCTCTTCCTGTCAGCTGCTAAATATGTCTCTCCTGTCAGCTTCTAAATATGACTCTCCTGTCAGATTCTAAATATGTCTCTCCTGTCAGCTTCTAAATATGTCTCTCATGTCAGCTTCTAAATGTATCTCCTGTCAGCTTCTAAATGTCTCTCCTGTCAGCTTTTAAATATGTCTCTCATGTCAGCTTCTAAATGTATCTCCTGTCAGCTTCTAAATGTCTCTCCTGTCAGCTTCTAAATATGTCTCTCATGTCAATTTCTAAATATGTCTCTCCTGTCAATTTCTAAATATGTCCCTCTTGTGAATTTCTAAATATGTCTCTCCTGTCAATTTCTAAAAATGTCTCTCCTGTCAACTTCCAAATATGTCTCTCCTGTCAACTTCTAAATATGTCTCTCCTGTCATGACAATAAAGACACTAGGTGACTAGAACAACACATTCTCTGTTCTTAATCTTCCCCCCCCCCCCCCATAAAGAAACTAGGTGACTAGATCAACAAATTCTCTTTTCTCAATCTCATCCACTCCACCCCCAATAAAGAAACTAGGTGACTAGATCAACAAATTCTATTTTCTCAATCTCCCCCCCCCCACCAATATAGAAACTAGGTGACTAGATTCACAAATTCCCTATCCCAACCTCTCTTCGCCCCCCCCCCCCCCCCCAATAAAGAAACTAGGTGACTAGATCAAGAAATTATCTTTTCTCAACCTCTTTCCACCCACCCACCACCCACCTCGCAATAAAGATACTAGGTGACTAGATCAACAAATTCTATTTTCCCAACCTTCCCCACTCCCCTACCTAATAAAGAAACTAGGTGACTAGCTCAACAATTCTCTTTTCTCAACCTCTTTCCCAACTTCTCCCCGCAATAAAGAAACTAGGTGACTAGATCAACAAATTCTATTTTCTCAACCTCTTTCCCAACTTCTCCCCGCAATAAAGAAACTAGGTGACTAGATCAACAAATCTATTTTCTCAACCTCTCCACCCCCCCCCCCAATAAAGAAACTAGGTGACTAGATCAACACATCCTCTTTTCCCAACCTCATTCCCGCCCCCCCCCCCCCCCATTCAATAAAGAAAGAAGGTGACTAGATCATCAAATTCTCTTTTCTCAGCCTCTTTCCACCTCCCCTTCAAAAAAGAAACTAAGTGACTACATCAACAAATTCTCTTTTCCCAACCTCATCCCCCCTTAAATAAAGAAACTAGGTGACTAGATCAACAAATTTTCTTTTCCCAACCTCATCCCCCCTCCCATAAAGAACTAGGTGACTAGATCAACAAATTTTCTTTTCCCAACCTCATCCCCCCTCATCATAAAGAAACTAGGTGGCTAGATCAACAAATTTTCTTTTCCCAAACTCATCCCCCCTCATCATAAAGAAACTAGGTGAATAGATCAACACATTTTCTTTTCCCAACCTCATTCCCCCTCATCATAAAGTAACTCGGTGACTAGATCAACAAATTTTCTTTTCCCACCTCATCCCCCCTCATCATAAAGTAACTCGGTGACTAGATCAACAAATTTTCTTTTCCCAACCTAATCCCCCCTCATCATAAAGTAACTCGGTGACTAGATCAACAAATTCTCTTTTCCCAACCCATCCCCCCCCCCTCCCAAATAAAGTAACT
This sequence comes from Megaustenia siamemsis, assembly GCA_032433765.1. Lineage (NCBI taxonomy): Eukaryota > Metazoa > Mollusca > Gastropoda > Stylommatophora > Ariophantidae > Megaustenia > Megaustenia siamemsis. The sequence goes on along the minus strand of JAVIAB010000145.1, from coordinate 446,399 downwards.
CGGTGACTAGATCATCAAATTCTCTTTTCCCAACCTCTCACCCCCCTCCCAAATAAAGAAACTAGGTGACTAGATCACCAAATTCTCTTTTCCCAACCTCTCCCCACCCCTTCCCAAATAAAGTAACTCGGTGACTAGATCATCAAATTCTCTTTTCCCAACCTCTCCCTCCCCCTCCCAAATAAAGTAACACGGTGACTAGATCATCAAATTCTCTTTTCCCACCTCTCACCCCCCCTGCCAAATAAAGTAACTCGGTGACTAGATCATCAAATTCTCTTTTCCCACCTCTCACCCCCCCTGCCAAATAAAGTAACTCGGTGACTAGATCATCAAATTCTCTTTTCCCAGCCTCTCACCCCCCCCCCTGCCAAATAAAGTAACTCGGTGACTAGATCATCAAATTCTCTTTTCCCAACCTCTCCCCTCCCCCTCCCAAATAAAGTAACTCGGTGACTAGATCAACAAATTCTCTTTTCCCAACCTCTCCCCCCCCCCTCCCAAATAAAGTAACTCGGTGACTAGATCATCAAATTCTCTTTTCTCACCTCTTCCCCCCCCCCCCCCATTAAGAAACTAGGTGACTAGATCAACAAATTCTCTTTTCTCACCTCTTCCCCCCCCCATTAAGAAACTAGGTGACTAGATCAACAAATTCTCTTTTCTCAACCTCTTTCCACCCCCCCCCCCCCAATTAAGAAACTAGGTGACTAGATCAACACATTCTCTTTTCCCAACCTCTCCCCCCCCTCCCAAATAAAGTAACTCGGTGACTAGATCATCAAATTCTCTTACACCAACCTCTCCCCCCCCCCATAAAGTAACTAGGTGACTAGATCAACAAATTCTCTTTTCTCACCTCTTCCCCCCCCCCCCCATTAAGAAACTAGGTGACTAGATCAACAAATTCTCTTTTCTCACCTCTTCCCCCCCCCCCCCCCCCATTTAGAAACTAGGTGACTAGATCAACAAATTCTCTTTTCTCACCTCTTCCCCCCCCCATTAAGAAACTAGGTGACTAGATCAACAAATTCTCTTTTCTCACCTCTTCCCCCCCCCCCCCCCATTAAGAAACTAGGTGACTAGATCAACAAATTCTCTTTTCTCAACCTCTTTCCACCCCCCCAATTAAGAAACTAGGTGACTAGATCAACACATTCTCTTTTCCCAACCTCTCCCCCCCTCCCAAATAAAGTAACTCGGTGACTAGATCATCAAATTCTCTTACACCAACCTCTCCCCCCCCCCCATAAAGTAACTAGGTGACTAGATCAACAAATTCTCTTTTCTCACCTCTTCCCCCCCCCCCCCCATTAAGAAACTAGGTGACTAGATCAACAAATTCTCTTTTCTCAACCTCTTTCCACCCCCCCGCCCCCCCCCAATTAAGAAACTAGGT